>ML685879.1:2593831-2652697 GCA_007922175.1 Pelusios castaneus
AAGAAAAGAAAAGAAAAGAAAAGAAAAGAAAAGAAAAGAAAAGAAAAGAAAAAAGAATAATATATTAGACAGGCCAATCTCTGTCATTGAAGTAATACGGGGACTCTTGATATGTTACCCAGGGAGTTCCCAGCAGACTTCCCATTATTGTGATGTGTGCTAGTCCTTGAAAACCATTACGAAGATGCACCAAACAGATTGAACAGCTTGATTACATCAGTAGCCATCTACCATCTACCCTACAGAAATACCTCTGCTAAGAAGCGCGAAGCCAGAGCAGCCTAATTAGAGAGCATTTCAGACCTCTGGATCTCAGCCTTGCTGAACTCCTAAGTCACACTGAAAGTTACAGCTCGAGAAACCCACCAATGTGTCTGAATAGGAACCCTCACCACATATGACCTTAGAACAAGAGTTCCCCTTAGTTGAAGCCTGTGGAAAAGACGATGTATTTCTGTAACAACGCAACGTTCCCAGGGCTGTTACTGAGATGTGTTTCCAGACTAAGTTTTTTGGGGGATAGAATGAAGTGAAGCGTGAGGGGGAAGGGACAGTAACATAATTAGTTCTCATTCTGGTTTTAAAACACGCAGAAACTAGTGACATTTTCTGAGCGTTTCTCTCTGTAGCAACAAACAGCTTTGCAATATCCTAAAAGAAGTGTGTATGTGTAAAGGCATGTGTTACCAGTCGATAGCTGAGGGAGGGGCACGGGGCAAGCAGGCAGACCTTATTGATGGGTGCAGCCAGCAGACACTCTCTGACTCCATCTATGTACAGTGCCATCCCCCACTCCATCTCTGTACAAAAGAGCACTGGTCTCAGTGGGGATCGTGGAGAGTGACAATAGTCTGTTAAATTTTCCTTCTAATAATTACAAAAGCCAATCGCAGCCAACTCTCTAAAACATAAACGTGCTTCCTTCACACTCTCCAGGCTCAGACTTGCCGCTCTTTGGCTGCTGAAGTTTCATAGCAGTGCACATTGCTCCTTTTACCTCCTTCTCCTTTGAATCTTCTAGTCCTCTTCACATTGGCCCAGTGTCCTCAGAATGATATGCACACACTCTAATCTGCACTGAAATACATCTCCAGTTGACATTTCAGTAAATGCACTGTTGACATCTTTTCATATGTAAAATACAGAAGCTATTGCTCATTTGGGATTATTGAATCACTGCTGCCTTGAAACATTAATGCAAGAAAAATATGGTCATTAAGGAAGAATGATTTGCATGTTTCCAGTCCTCCTTTGATCGATGGCTTTAAAAAATGCGAACATCTGCAAACAGGCTCATATTGGCTCCCATTTATTTTGGCTGAGAGACACCTCAGCTTTATTGAATCCATCCTGTGACCATCCTACATGGCTGGGATAAGAGCAGACAAAGGAGAACAAACAAAAAATCATTTGAATGATGGGAATCCCCATATCTGGGCCTGTGTGCCATTGTTTGCAATGACTTGAATAAAGAAGAACGCCATGAATGGATTACTGGGCAACTGTGTTCCCATCAAACTGCCTTTCAGTTTTGTGTGAACAAAGCAGTCCGCTCCTTCTTCTTAGGCAGTGAGTATTAATGAAGACAGCCGCCTTTGCCAGGTCACTGAGACTGAAGAGGTGGTGCTGGCAAGAAACCAATAGAAACCTGACTGCAGGAGTCATAAATTTCTGGAGGATAAGGCTCTCAAAGTTTGTGCGCCTCTTGACATGCACCCAGTCCAAATCCCCAAAAGAGACCGCAAGTCCAATTAGGCTATAAAAAGCAATCCAAGCCAAAGAAATGCTCATTTTCACACCACCGCTAGAGTGAGCCACTGCTTGCACGTCCTAAGAAAGAGCTGCTCCGAACCATTCAGTCCTCCTTTGACTGGAAGAGATAGAAAAACCCCTATTGTTTACACAGAGAGCAGGATCAGACTTACTGTGGTAGTCTTGCTTCCATGCCAGCTCCTCCTTTTTGGCTCTGGAGCACAGCAGGAAATGTCAAACCAGAAGGAGGAGATGATGGCGCTGTTCTGGGTTGGACATTTCCTGCTGTGCTCCAGAGCAAAAAAGGAGGAGCTGGCATGGTAGGGCAGAAGGAGACAATGTCTTGTTGTGTAGCCACCAAGAGATTTCATCCAACTGGCCAAATCCATTGCTGGTATAAATCAGCATAGATCCACTAAAGCGTCTGGTTTGATTGGGAGTCTTTAAAAGTGCCACAAGTGGTCTTGTTTGTCTTGTTAACCTTGAGTGGTCCCATACAGTATGTGCCAATTACTTATTGCTAAACACACTGTTCCACCTTGTGTTATGCTATAATGCTGGGAATGCCCTTCAAGAGTTCTGGGTGGCTTGAAAACTTGTCTTTCTAACAAACAGAAGTTGGTCTACTTTAAGCTACTACCTCACCCACTTTGTCTCTCTGATAGCCTGGGATCAAGATGGCTACAACTACCCTTGGTGCAGGTATTTAAGCACGTGCTTTACATTAGTATTTTTAGTGAAGTCAAGGGACTTACTCAAGCACAACCTCGCTTTAAGACTTAGGTACCTGGCTGAACCAGGGGCTCTGTTCATACATTATAGGGAGGTGGGATTGAGTTTTTGGTTGTGTTTTTTTTTTCCTTTCTCCAGAATTAATAAACAAGTTGAGGGGAAAAAATCCCAAGCAGAAACATAAAAATGTTTTCCCCCTTCCTTTCTAGTCACAGCAGAGATAATGCAATGCTCTCTTGAAATCCTTTTATGCTGTGGCAAGGCAATTTCCTCCAGGGTGCTTATTCACTATTCAACTTGTGTCTTATTGACTATATAAATCTAATGTGAAAATAATTCCTTATTTCCCTTAAGATAGCAATATAATGAGAAAACAGCACACCCTATTCAAGAGTCAGTCTGAGTAAAAGTTTAAAATGATTTCCCCCCCCCCCCTTTTGGTCCCTGTGTGTATTTCTCTTTTCCAGGAATGCAGTATGTTAATTCTAAAACAGCTTCAATGCAGTCATGCACAACGCTACTAGACTTGATGGAAGAGACACAGCAAGGTAACAGAAGTTCGGGTCCCTTAAATGTTTCTTCCAAGCAGACTCTATAGGCCCAACTCTGTAGTCTATTCTACTCAGGAAGGCACTTGAGCACCTGTTTAATTTCAAAATTAGTTGCAAAAATTAAATTTTCAATTGCAAAATCCTGAGACCTGTAGTTAAGCAACTGCTGAACTGCTTTTTGCTGGCCACCATCTTGGCTGACACCAGGGATTGACCTAGCCAAAAGCTATAACAGCCCATATTCTCTATGGATCGGGCAAACTGGGGGTCACAGAAAACTCAGCAAAGTGTAACCCACTGGTAGCGTAAGGATGAAAGTGCACTTGAATGTTTTATTGAATTAGGGTCTGTAAGAAATCCTGATGAAAAGCCAGTTAATCGTAACCTACAGTCCCTCTTAATGCAAACTCTCTCATAGGTAGTCAGTGAAAGGTTTGCTAGGCAGACTACATAATTTAGCCCAGTGTTTGCTCAAAATTAAAGGCAATTGAAGAGCTAAAGCATCTGAGTCATGTTTTTAAACAGTCCTATTTCAAACACTATATTAACGTGCACTCGGGAGCTTTTAGTTAGTGCCAGGAAGGTCTATACTGGCCAGTTAGTACACAACACACTGGTAGACTTTAAATATCATGCCCTTTTAGCATATTTTGCTGTTCTATTTAGACAAGGTTCCTGCTTGGCTTTCTTGCCATTCCTCCCTCCCTCATTCTGTTCTTGACTGTTCCCAATTTCTGTGTTCTCTTCCCTCCCATTTTCCCTCTACAGACCTAAACCAATACTGGCTGTAAAGTTCCTGGGAGGGTTCACATACAGAAGTTAAATTAACTAAAGGCTTCCCCCAGCTCATGACAATAACATAAGCTTGTGAAGCCAGTTTTCTGGTTACACTAAAATCCAATTCCAACCCTCCCTTTGCAGACACTTTGAAAAATGGCTTAGATTATGTTGTATGTTACATCAGTGATGAGGGCATGAAGAAAAGGAATAATAACTCAAGGATGGGTAAGTGGCAGTTTGAAATATGCTCTGGTCTTTTCATTTATGGTGAGCACTCTTGCTATTATTCCATAAATAAGCAACAACACACCCAGTTCAGATTGAGATAGATGCTATTGCAAAACAGGACTCTAAGCTATACTTCAAGAGTTTGCCACACAATGCTCTTTTGGCTGATGTTTTATGGAGTGACTGTAGCACTGACTGAATGGTTTGTAAGCATTCATTATGGAGATCCGAGGGAAGGGGGATAAACAGAGCTATGTGAGTACTAAGTTAAATGTTTCTTGCTCAAGAATGATTGCTTTAAAAAACTTTTTATCATCATTGATGAACCCATGTCACTGCAGTGTTGTTTATAGGAAACTTTAGCTTGAAAGAATAGCATCAAAGGCTACCAGAATTAATTAAATGTCAGTTCAAAAGAGGATATGGCTTTCAGTCCAAAAAAAAAATCAGGTCTTCTTGGAGTTTCATTTAAGTTTTGTCTACAAAGAAAAGTTTCAGTATAGTCTAGGGTGACCAGGCAAAAAATATGAAAAATCAAGATTGGGGGACAAGAGGATTGATTAGGCACCTTTATAAGACAAATCTCTTAATACCAGGACTTTCCCTATAAAATCAGGACATCTGGTCACCCTACTGTAATCAAAGGTATGAATTTAAAACAGATATAGTTATTATTCTTTAGATTGTAAAGTATTCTGGACGGTAACCATCTACTATGATATATTTCTTCAGTATCTAGACAAAAGAGGCCTCATTTTTCATTAGCCATTAAGCTAACCATTATAAATGTGATTATTAATCATTATCATCATCTATTTGCATTGCACTAACATCTACGGGCCCCAATCATGGACCAGGAGCCCACTGTGTGGGGTGTTATACAAGCACAGAACAAAAGGCGTACCCTCCCTCAAGGAGTTTACAGAACAAGGAATCCGGTGGCACTTTTAAAGATTAACACATTTATTAAATAAGTCTTTAAAAGTGCCATCAGACTCCTTGTTTGTTTTGCTGAACTAAACTAACACAGCTAACCCTTCGGATACAGTCTAAAGGTTGTAATTCTTGTGTGGATGGACACTCGTCTGCCAGTATAATAGCTTTTTTTCCCCACTGTAGCTTATGATGCTACCAAAATTAAATAGAAAAAGCCACTCTTATATCAGAATAAAAAAGTGTTCAAATGTGAGATTATATCAGCATAGCTATATTGGCACGCTGGTAAAACTTTCCTGTGTAGAGAAGGCCTTAGACCTGCTGTATATTTCCACATTAATGCTCACTCAAACAGTAGACTTTATGCAGCTGTGTGTTGTAAGGCATATACTTTGGGGAAGACTGCTCCTCTCACAGCCACAGGACAGTTCTCAAATGTGATACAGAGCCCTTGCTACTGACATTTGCGGGAGTTCTGCATCTGTAGCAAGAATATAAAAATCCTTCTCTTCTGTAGGAAGAAAGGGAATGTTCAATGCATTACCATCAAAACCATCAAAAATTCTAGGTATACGACATCTTCTCAAAGAGCTAAAGAAACTGTTACCACAGACATGCGGAAGCATCTCTTCATCAAGGGAAAAAATGCTTAACACCGCTAACGAGCACAACCCCATGCACTGAACCTGGAGGGGCAAGAGGCCATCCCCCTACACACATACATTTCTTAACCAAAAAAACCCAACTATATTCACTGTGGGAAAAACAATTGTACTGCAAAAGGCCAAGATGGACAATGAGATCAGCTCAGATCCATTCCTAGATAGCCACTGCAATCCTAGATAATGGCATCATCAAAATTGCATTAAGTTTTTATTTTTTCTTACTAGATATTGTATGGCTTCTATCTGCTACAGTCTGGTGATGGCATCTGTTAGATTTTCTACAAATATAAAAACATTTTTATAAAACATGAGAAAAAAAAACATTTTACATGGTAGCTCTTATTTGAGCACACATTTACCTCCTTCAAAATTGTTTGCTATTATTTATTTTGCAGCTGCCTTTTTCCAAGGAGGTTTACAGGTTAGGGTTAGAATTGTTAAAATATGCATGAGATATAAACAAGGACAAGCCGATTGTAATGGTACAAAATTGCAACACTAATAACATTGCCGTATATTCAACAAAGTGATAAATTCAAGGGAAGTGTAATACATGAAATGCTAAAATAAAATGCAGCCCCAGTGTTTAGAACCAAAGTTCTCCTTTTTTCTCCCTTTGTGCTACAATTATACCTTCAATGTTATAATGTGGCTACATTTTGTACTCTGGTTATTTATGTTACAGTTGAACTCTGCAGAATATTTAGGTGGTATTTTAATTCCCTGCCATGTTGGCCTGACCTTCCTCCTGCCCCACTTTGATAAAGGTTCTGGCGCATTTGAGCACAACATTGCATATATGCAGGTCAACATTCACCAGTAAAGACTTTTTCAGATTGTCGGTACATGGATTACTCTGGTGAGATCAATTCCCTCTTCATCCATCCTCTTTAATGGAAATGAGGGATAATGGTGCATTCAGTGTCCGGACCCTGCTGATCCTGCTAAAAAAGGGGCCCATTACACTGCAAGGCTTTGACTGAAAGTTGTTAATCTGCTGGAAGGATGCAGGGGTCTCGTTGCACTCCCAAATGGTGGCATTCTCCAAGGAGGAAATACACTGCTGCACGGAGAGCCAGTACAAAGTCCATGCACCACTTCAGCCCAATTTAAGACCATGGCTATTAGCCTCCAACTGCCTCTATGACTTAAATGAGAATTAAGTGGTACTCTCCTATGAGCATGAATTCCACCCTCAACTGTCGCTGAAGCACAGCATAGAACTGGCAGATATTTGTTTGCTTAAACTCAGAGCATTGTAACAAGACAATGCACATTTTCCAACACAGCTTGTGCTTGTTTGTTTCTCCCTTTGCATGCAAAGAGCAAGGTCTTTTTTTTTAAAATCTCTAAAGCAGTTGCCATCCTTGCTGGCACCCACACAGCGAGATCTAATCGGTACGGTAAATGATGAATATGTCATTTCCATGCAGACACTTCTCCATTCCAGCAATATTATAAGTACATTTTTATAGCTATAATTTGCATAAATAAAAGAAATACGATTGTTATTACTGATGGATAGTATATCAAGGACCCATCCATTTACAGGAATAAGACAAGAGACAGACTAGGTGTCATTTATTCAGAGATATGCGTAATCTAATAAATGATCTTAAACCCTGGTTTTGTTGCTAGGACACTCGTAAAACAAATAATGCCCCAGAAGAAATTAGCTGATCTCAGACTGTAGGATACTCTGGACCAGCGGGCTAATTTAAAAAGCAGTTGCATATAATGGACTAGATCCTCACTTGTATAAATTAACGATGCACTACTGACCTCTATGAAGCTACACTGTTGGGGAGCTGGACCAATATTGCCAGTCTTTTATTACATATAACATTGTCCAACCCAACATTTCTCTTCCTTGTGACCTAAATTGTGCATTGTGTCTCACTAACATTATCACCAGACATGTTTAACCTTCCTCCTTGCAAATCAGGATTGACTTGGGGATTGGGGAAGTTTGTTCCTCTCCGCCTCGCCTTCACGTGATGGAGAAGCTGGGAGGGGGCAGCCTTGGGATTGGGTGAAAGCCGGGGGGGGAGAATAGCGGTGGGGTTGGAAGCTGGGCGAAGCTGGGGACGGGAGGAGAGGTGGGTTGGGGCCTGTGCCCCAAATCGTTTTCCTATGCAGCAAAGCTCCTGCCTTGTGCCCATCGGAGATTGTTGGATGTCAGAGGCAATGCATCTGATGGGCTTCATTAAAAAGCCCATACAGTATCTTCCAGGGAGCCTACTGCTGGGGTCAAACTGAGATGTTGGTTTACATGGGTGTAAGAACTGGAGTATCTCCTGTGGTGTCAACGAAAGTACAATCTGGCCCTATTTGTGTTTCTCTGAAAATTATTTTTATTTAGATGGGGGGGGGAAATTATTGGGTTTAGTCCCTGGAGATAGTGTTTCAGATCATAACTGCAACAGCTGGGCAAGCACTTTATAACAGATTGTGGTGCTGAGTGGTGTTTAGCAACAGTATTAAGGAAAGGCCATTTTCTGCTAACGTCTTCTGAAAATTATGATAACCCCAACAATGTAAAGCAAAATCTGCACCCATATATGCTCAAATTCTGGCTGGAACCAGGCCTAACACCACTGCATTCTTCATGTGGGTCAGTGGAGTCCTTGGTATCACAAACCTTGTAATACACACCCACACAGAGAGCAGAAAATCAGAGGTGTAAGTATTTCATTGGGTGCTATGAAGTGAGTGTGTTATCTGGGCTCTGCTCACACAGATTTCTCCATGGAACATGACCACTTTTGGACAAACCCACATCTCTTGTTCCTATGACACAGCCACACTTGTGTCTTTCTGATAGATTTGACCCAGCACAAATCCTATGGCTTAAGTCACACCTGAAGCCTTGTATGTGGGTTGAACTGGTGCCGACCCTCTGCAAGCGGATGTGCTTTGTCCTCTATTCTTGATTCTCTTTCAGTCAAAGGGAGTTTTGCCAGTGATGTTCATACGAGACTCAGGCTCGCTAACAATTCTACATTGTATATACTTGATGGGAGCAGATGCACAGCCGTTAACAGGGAATTATACTTCGGGCACCCTTGTTTTAATACATCTTCCTGATCTGCTTTCGACTTTTTTCTATTTATCACTGCAGATACTAAAACTAATTAGAAATCTTTCACCTGAGGGTTGGGATTGGGGAGGAATAGGAGGAGGTGATATTAAAAGCCTTTTGAATATTCATTCAACAATGAAACCTTCATTCTATTTAGTCTTGTGGATGTATATTTCAAAGCGAAATTGAGCATCAATGTAAACATTAATTATGGTGGTGTTTTATCTATAACAGCTAATTTTTAAATCATCATACAATTTACAAATCCTTGTACATCGTTGTAAAATTATTGCCTTGGCTGCATAGGGGCTTTGTATTTGTATGGCTTGTTGCATCTGCTAAAGATCTGTCAAGTGTCATGTGCATAAACAGTTCACTAAGAGCGATCAAATCCTAAAAGAATCATTGCACATCTGAGCACCTCATGGTTGCAGGGTTACTGCAGGCACTTAGCCCATCTCTGGATTTGGCCGGTAACAACATGGGAGAAGGTGGCTCATGGATAAATTCACATCTTGACTATTAAAGATCCCTGCACCATTCTTATTTCCTGACCCCTTGAATTCTTGCTGCCAACACACACAACTGATAGGTAGCAGGTTCAAAACAAATAAAAGGAAGTTCTTCTTCACACAACGCACAGTCAACTTGTGGAACTCCTTACCTGAGGAGGTTGTGAAGGCTGGGACTATAACAATATTTAAAAGGGAACTGGATAAGTTCATGGTGGCTAAGTCCATAAATGGCTATTAGCCAGAAAGGGGTTAAGAATGGTGTCCCTAGCCTCTGTTTATCAGAGGATGGAGACGGATGGCAGGAGAGTGATCACTTGATCATTGCCTGTTAGGTTCACTCCCTCTGGGGCACCTGGGCACTGGCCACTGTCGGTAGACAGATACTGGGCTAGATGGACCTCTGGTCTGACCCAGTACGGCCTTTCTTATGTTCTTATGTTCTTATGAATATAATGTATTATTTTCTTAACATAATCAGCATTTCTATGTATTTGAGTGGTCCAACAATTCTGGTGAAAATTCATACATTTTGGTAAATATCTGTAAAAATGGAAACTGACTTATCTTTGTATTTTCTCTCTGGCACAGGTTAAGTTAAGCTAACACATGGAAAGGTCTAAAACCCAGGAAATATGGAGTTACTTATATTTCCAGTCTGAAGCCTCAGGGGCAGTTTCAAAATGTATCAAAGGAGAAAATAGTATAAAATTTAAAGTTGGGGCATGGCTACTAATCCTAAAATTCTGCAGCACAGATGCGTTAGTAATAAATTCTTCCCCAAACTCACATAGGCAAACAATGGACAGCTCTCATTAGTGTGATATTTTAGAGCTGGTTGAAATTTGGAATTTCTTTTCTGTAGCCAATTTGGACATTTCTGTTTATTCCAAATTGGTATGAACAACAAGCATTTTTTAAATTCCCTGAAAAAGTGTTTGCAAAGTGTTTCAGGTCAATCCAAAACGCTCCATAGCAATAAAATCAAAATGTTTCATTCGGATTACAAATTTCTTAAATTTTGTTATAAAATCAAATACATTTTTTTTTAAAAAAAAATCAATATTCCATTTCTACGTAATCAAAACTATTTTGTCCCAATTTTTAAATGAATTTTCATCGATATTAACACATGCCCATGAAAAGTATCAATTTCAGTGCCAGCCTTTTCTGATGAAAATTTTTTCTTTCAACACTATTGATATTCCCAGGCCTACAATAAAGCCTTATACTGCAGCTATTGACCAATAAGTAATTTATATCACTTTAATGGCTGCTGACTCCTAATTAAGGAAAATATAGTAATCATTCTCTTTGGTAGCCAGAAAGATAACTATGTAGAAGGGGTAGATTGGAAAGCAGAGGGTTAGTTGCTGATCCTCTTTATGAAGCCAGCTCCACCCAGCTGAAGTGGGGTGGAGGAAGACCCAGGATGATATACACTGCAGGTCACTGATTTAGGTGCATATCGATCAGTCAGATAAATACAGCAAAATTACAGTGCTGGCAAGTTACGTCTCTTCCACCCTTCATCAACAACTCACTGGTGACCTTGAAAGGGAACATGCAGCGAGTGAGAGGAGATTGCATAGCACCATCAGAGCAGTGAGGTATTTTAAAACAACAACAAGCACTGTGCCTTGAACTGAGCCCTCTATCACAAGGGCAGACTGCTATTTATTTTCTAAAGAGTTTTCTCAGGCTCTTGGCTTAAAATTATTCCTCCATTTTCCACACCAGGAAAGGAGCCATAGATCCCAATCACTGTTATCAGGCATGCATTGTAATATACATGTGCAAGGGGCAGGGGGAAATCAGTTTTTATGAAGTGGATGCCTTAGGGATTTCATTCAAAATGATCATCTTCAATTTTATTAAAATCAATAGGAGATTTTATTACAGTATAAATTAAATGAGAGGTTATTTGCTCCTAGGACACGAAAAGAAATAGTGTGAATATCATAAATTGAAGCAGTTTTCATCCAGATGTTCTAGCAATGTTATCTATGTGCAAGAACGGAGCTTCCTTTCTTTTTCTAATAGGAGACATAGCTCATGGTTTGCTATCTAACAGAGGCTATCCAAATATTTTTAAAGGAACAGGCTTTCTAAATGTTGAAGAATGCTGAAAGTGTGTGGGTGGGTGGGGAGAAGGAAGCTATAAAAATATTTTAAGGGCTGTAAAAAATGCCTAACAGTCAGAGATTTAAAGAGCCCAACTTTTTATTTTGTTAAAAAGATAGCAGGTGACATGATTACAGCATATCATTATCTTCCTGAGGGAAAAAATACAATTAGTGAATGATATTTTTGTCTGTGGAGGAAAACAAAAAAGAACC
This sequence comes from Pelusios castaneus, assembly GCA_007922175.1. Taxonomy (NCBI): domain Eukaryota; kingdom Metazoa; phylum Chordata; order Testudines; family Pelomedusidae; genus Pelusios; species Pelusios castaneus. The sequence continues at coordinate 2,605,409 of ML685879.1, forward strand.
AATGACTGGCAGTCAAACGCCACCAATTGACATCAGAAAGAAGTAAGTGATCGAAAGATTCCTTAAGTCCTTTAAAAGTTGTGAATAAATACAGGCAGCTAGCTGTAAAGCAGAGGCAAAACACATGAAGCAACGCTGATAACTATTATTATTGTCAATAAAGATGAATTCTTAAGCACTGCAGTTACCCTGGCTCTGTTATCAAATGCTAAATCAGACTTCTGAAAGAGAATAAATTTCATAGGCTTAGATTTTGTCATCTTTCTGAGTAAGGCTTCATTTCTCAAGTAATCCCAGTTTCAATGGGATTGATTATCCAAGGACTAGTGTGTGCTAGAAAGCATTACGCCTCAACAGTAAAGGCGACGGAACGTGGCCCACCATAAGCACAAAAGTTGTTCCAAGAGTCATTGGGATAGCAACCCTTGTTTCTTTGTAGACCAAAAGTAGTAGATAGAGCCATCTTTATTGCCAGTTGAATGATTCTCTCATCTAAAGGCACCAAGAGTTTCAGTAGCTTCCAAGGCAGACATGAACCTGGCTCAACAGAAACTAAACTGAGATCATCTTATATTACGTTGTCCACAAAATCAATATCAGAGCTACCTGTTAAAGTTTTCCATATGTTTACGGGTAACAAAGGGACTGCTACAAAGCTCATTGAGAGAGAGTGCATTGTAAACCCATCAAAATACTCCAATTTCCTACCAAACAAGCAAAACAACTGAAAGAAAACAGATGTTTTAAATCATCTGGATTAAATAAATCCAGGCGCATATATGCATAGACCTATATTATGACTGCACATACAGCTCGTTGTAGACTAGCTGGCAGTTAAAGATCTGGGAGTGGCCTAACCATCCAATAGAGATAGATATACTCCTCTTCCGATCTATGCAGTATCCGATTTCCCCAGGTCATTTGCTTTAATCTGCACAAGGTGGATGGAAAAAATGATTTTTGTGTCTCTATCCAAGCAGAGTGGCAGGAAAGACTATTTTTTCATTTCAACCCATAGCTAACATTATAGCAACTATTCACCAGAGTGGCTTCACCATCCCAGAATTTCCAGAGCAAATCAATCCAGCAGCTATCAATATCAGGTACACTAATAATTCCATCCTGTGGACACCTCTAATAGAAAGCCTTGTTAATACACTGCCTTCCTGTTTACACTGTAATTTGAAGCTAATTTAAAAACCCAGGCCTGGGTGCCCTGTCAGTTTGAAAAGTCTTTACACTTTTCATGGTTAGTTCTGCTGCCACCGCACTTCTACAGCCTCATCAACTTGTCCCTGGAACTGATGTTTCATTCCGAGCAACGCAGATGACACTAACCCTGTTTTCTCCACAGAGCAGGAGTGCACATTAGGATTAGAAGACACTGTGCTGGTCATACACTGAAGAAACTCCTTCACGGCCCAGTTCCCTGCCCCTCTGACCCTTCTATGCTACTGGAGTGGCACACAGTAGCTAGAATGAGGAGTGCGTAGCAATGACTGCCGTTGCATCTCACTCCATTCATCCAATCCTAGTCCCTTTTCCCCCATCCCAATCTCACCATACTTTTGTAAGGCAGTTACTTGGTTCATTCTGGAGCAGCCTTTCAACAGGAGTAGTGGAAAATAGCCTAATTACCTTGAAAATGGAGCTTGATAAATTTATGAATAAGATTATATTATGGTGTTCCTTGAAATAGCAGGCTAGTGGACATCATGACCCAGGAGGTCTCTCCCAGTTTAATGTTCTGACATAATCCTGAGCCTGGAACTGTTCTATACTGACTAGTGTATCCCCATCCTTCTTCCACACCACCGAATCACTTCCTCTGGGTAAAAGCCTCCATAACTAATTCTTTTCCTCTTGAGCTTATGATTGATTCCTTTTGGAGAGCAACCTGTGACACAGTAAAAGACTCCCTACAAAAAATAAATTACCAAGTATTGTACTTGGTCCAGTTCCAAGAACAAGGTCATAATATAGTTTCTGAACTTGTTGGCTGCTTAACACACTTTATTGAGAAACACCCATGAATGCCCAAGTGTGGTTATTAGGCAAGTGTGTGTATGCAGAACTTGGTGGTGACATTAGAGAAGTCAGTCATTTCTTCTCCCTTAGCTCATTCTCATTTTCGTTATTTATTTGTATGTTGTCCTTTCTACTCTATCAATATTATCACTAGTCAGTTGCACATAATATTGTGTCTAAAGGACAAAATGTGGTTTTATCTAACCTATTCTAATCCTGCCTCAACTATTGCCATGAGAATTGACAATAGTATTCACTTCTGGGTGGCAGTGAGGCAGTGCTACTCTACTGACATTGAAAAGTTCAGGATTCATGGGAAAAGAGAGAGCCCATGAAGAAGGCATGTGGTGAAGGCAAGAAGATGGAAGGTGGGGGTGGGGGAAACAAAAACCAGGTAACAGGTATAAGAAAGAGAGACAAAGACAGAATTGATAATTATTTTTTGAGAAATTTTCTCTCTCACACACACACACAATGAAAAATTGAAATATCTTCTGTTTATAAAAATATCTTTTAAAAATATCTTCAGTTTTTAAAAACAAAAAATGGAAATTCACCCCAACTTCAGCAATATTCTCAGGGATTTTGAAGAATGAAAAACAAAGCCCTCATCTATTGTGTTCTTCATGTTCATATGGCTAATGATCTCTTAATGTAGATATTTATCTCACGAATGTAATGACAGACAGGTGTGGAGTTCCCATTATATAAACCAGACAGTAGAAAAACACTGTATTTGGTAAGCATACAGGGATGATTTGAGAAATTTGCTGCATGCATCTGTTGTGCTTTAATTAATGAAAGGCTGATTCAATTAATGATCTGCATGCTAACCTGAAAATATAGCAGTGCAGAGAGAATAAGCAACTAGAATCAGTCTTTAAATACAATGGGAAATTCCTGCCACTCTCATCAGTATATACAGTAAAACGTTTCTCTTTCCTTTAATAGGTCTAGTCGAACTATATTGTAATACACAAAGAGGAGGAAATGTCAACACCTTTCATGTGATTTCACACACTTTTACGAAAGCTCTGTGACTAGTGAGGAAACACGGACTTGTGGCTAAAACACTCAACTAGGTCTCAAGAGATGTAGGCCCTGTTTGTTGTTCTGCCACAGACATCCCGTGTGACTTACTCCCACATCACTTAATCTGATTCTCAATTTCCCATCTGTAAAAGGGACGTAATAATACATCTTTGCCCTTTTAATATGCCTTGTCTACTTATAGACTTTAAAGTCATGAGGGACCACCATGATCATCTAGTGTGACCTCCTGCCCATTGAAGATCACAGAACTTCACCCACCTGCTCCTGCAATAGGCTCTTCACCTCTGGTTGAGTTACTGAAGTCCTGAAATTTTGACTTAAAGACCTGAAGTTACAGAGAATCCACCATTTACTGTAGTTCAAACTACTAGGTGACCCAGGCACTATACTGTAGAGGTAAGGAGTGACTCGTGAAAATTAGTAGGAATGGGGAGGAACTCAGCAACACCACACAGAAGCACTCAACCATTATCAAGATGGAGCCCTGATACCCATATAACCCCAAACCTTTTGAAGGGGAAAGGGTAGCCAGAATTCAGGGTTCAGTGGAGTTCCCAGGGAAGTGCACTCATATACCATGATTCATTGGCCAGTGTGCCACATTGCTGCAAATGATTTGAAAAGGGCTCCCAGTCCTGAGGTTTGTTAGCCCAATGGCTATACCACATATGTAATGAAGTCAACTAAAAGGAGGGAACCAGGAGGGACTTTTAGAGCTATCATACCAGCCTGAAGAACAGAAATACAGCTATTAAGATAGGTAACTATGCTGCATCTCCATGCGCAACAACCCCCAAATGACTGTCATTAACCCAAATCCTTAACTCCCAGCAAAGATTTGTGTAGACCATGTAAATGCTGAGAATAGTTTTTATATATGGATTATGCATGTAATACTTCAACAACCTGTAGTTTCACGAGGCTACGTAGGAGTGGAAAATAGAGAATAAGTAAGCAAATTCTATACATAGTCAAGCAAAGTTGCAAAGTACTAGGTGCAGAGTTACACCTCTGTTAAATCTCTGTTCCACACAGACTTTTTGTATGGAAATAATTTGTATTGGGTATTCACTGCTCATGGTTTTAATGGACAAACAGAAGATAAACTTTCTGTTAACACTGGTATTTCTCCATCTGCCTGGCAGCAGTAGTGGGACATGGGTACCTTTGATCTACCATGAGTCGGTATAAAATCAGAGCCCTCTGCTTGTTCTGATGACAGCATCTAATTTGCAGCATTCTCAAAGGCATTAGTGCTAGTGTAAAAAAGACCTATCTCTTGAAGTCAGTCCGAATACTGTTTCTTTATCCAGGAGTTTCAAAAAAAAAAAATCAAACAACTTTTATTTCTTCTCATTTTCATGCATATCTGAAGATTCCACAGATACATATTTAGTTGTGATGTGTGTGTGACGTCCTCACACTGAGGAGATATCAGTGCAATGCACCTTGCAAAGAGATCTCAGTATCTGGCGCCCTTTGCTAACATTGCCCAGTTTCTTACTATTCCCTAAAATCATTCATAGATGGAGAAAGACTGACAGCTCTTTCTCTGTGCTATCATCCAAGTGGTTTTCATTTATTTATTACTTGTGAAATTGTTACTGGCATGTAGACTTCAACTTCCACTGCAGCCACGCAATGCAAAACTAAATGGAGCTGTTGCAATTTGGAAGTATCATTGTGTCCCCAAGTAACAGAGGGTTATTGCAAATATTCAGCAATCAACTCATCTCAAGTTTCCTTAGAAATGTTACATGAGATGCCAACTAGCTCAAAGCTATGGGCAAATGCTGTTTGCGTAGGTGTAAATCTGGGTTAAATCAGAGGCCTTACTCTTTGGAGATACTCCAAATTCACAGTGATGTTGGACCAGAACTTAGCCTTACATGCACTGTCCATTGCGTGGCTTGATAAGATAGTCTTACTGAATTGAGCTAGGAGTCAGATAGGGAATGTAAGTGGTGTGCCAAACAGTCATTATTGCTTTCACAAAGAAGCATGGCTGAAGAACAAACTGGCTTACAGCTGAACCTTTAATACTGCATTTACTGAACTAACTTCAACAATTTGTCTCCACATCTTCTCAGGCAGTGGATGCTATTTACTTAGACTGCCAGACAGGTAGATAAGAGCTATGTATCTTCCTAGACATTCATTAACCTGGTAGTGTAGAAAATGCCAGTGTTTTGAAGGTTAACATGGCTTCCTAAAAACAAATTGGAAAGCTGAGTTCCCAATTAATATGCCAGAATTTTGGAAGCACTCCAGGAAAGATGTAAAATGTGTTCTGCATATGGTAGCTGGGAGACTCTCCCTGATAACAGCCAATATTCTGTCAAAGTCGATCTAGTAATCACTCAAATTGAGCTGCAGTACTTGAAAGGCTATTGTGTGATTGACTCATTCCACCAAGTCACTATGTATCAGGGGATGGTTCCCCACCACACATATGCACACTCGAAATAAAGACAATATGACCTTAAATAAAGTGAGGATCTTGGCCATGGAAGTGAAAACAAGAATCTTTCACTCGTTCAGAAAAAGCAGTTAGCTCCAGATTTGCGTTGGTTTTTAGGGAAACGATACAGACTAATATCTGTGACTATGCCCATGAGATGTAATGAAGCATGGGAGGAAAGGACACCCTGAGGATTTCCAATCCCATTTTACCTAACTACCAGGCTAGAAAGAGTTACTATGGTCTAGTAGACTGAAACACTTAGAAGGGAGCTGAGAACTTGATTCTTTTACAGAAGAACAGTCATATTAGGTCAGACCAATGGTTCATCTAGATCTAGGCCAGCATCTGTGGCCAAAAACAGGAAGTTCAAAGGGAATGAATAGAACAGGTAATCACAATGTGATCCATCCTGTCAGCCATTCCCAGCCTCTGGCAAACAGCAATCCCTGCCTCACCTGGCTAATAGCTTTTGATGGAGCTATCCTTCTTAGTTCACAACATCCTCTGACAGGGAGATCCATAGATTGACTGTCCATTGTGCAAAAATATTTCCTGTTGGGTACTTTAAATCTGCTACCTATTACTTTTCATTTGGTGACCCATAGTAGTTGTGTTATGAGAGCACATAAATAGCATTTCCTTATTTACTTTCTTCTCACCAGTCATGATTTTCTAGACCTCTATCATGTCCCCCCTTAAACATCTTTTCCAAGCTGGAAAGTTCCAGTCTTATTGGTCTCTTCTCATATCCTTAATCATCTTAGTTGCACTTTTCTGTACCTTTTCCAATTCCAATATATCTTTTTTGAGATGGGGTGACCAGATCTTAATTGACTCCTTCTCCATTTGCTGGAGGAGGCTCCAAAATTAGACACTTGCCACACAAAATGCCAACATCATTTATAACTTCCTATAGCCTTTTGGCACATGCCTTGTTTGAACACTGATTAAAGCTCTCCTCACGAGATTGGCAAGTCAGTGCGTGAAAATGCTCTTCCCCTTTTTGATAAGGTGGACCCCATCTCTTCCCAACTGTCATCTTTTCGGGAACAGCATCCCATGGCTGCATAAGCCAAAGCCCATCCTTCAATACCTTCTGCATAGCAATACTTCTCATGATGTCCTAGAACTGCTACACTATTAACTTTATTATTACCCAAGATCAGTTAGAAAAAGGTCTCTCATTCTTTCATCAGTTCTGCATATGCCCTTAGGCCACCAATTGACAACTTCTAGTCCCACAGGGGTCTCTAGAGCAGCGGTTTTCAATCACTGTATAGAGACACATGACTCACCACACAACAGCAAGTGTGTCGTAGAGAGTCTGGGCAGGGTGGTGTGTCCTGTAGGGACATGCATGCCACCAAGCATGTCACAACCTGCAAATGGTTGAGAACCACTACTCTAGAGAATTCCTCAAATAATAAGCACAACTGTTTAGTTCTAGAACTTGTTTAATGTAGTTCAAAAGCAAACGGGTCTGGGAATGAGGTGCATTAGAATAAAGAAAGTGGACATACCCAGATCCTGTGTTGTTCAAGACTCTGTCAATCTAGTTATGTACACAAATCTAGAAAGATAACTAGGTAAACTTCACGAGATAATAGTCATTATAAACACCTACAGTGTATTTTGGTAAGAAAATGTTGAGAGCATCCTGGAGGAGAAATGCATATGGTTTTATTTCTTGCCAACAACCTACACTTCTAGTTAATTTGTGCATTTAGCCATTCTAATTAATGAGCAAACATTATTTGAAAAACAAATGTTTAAATATGTTGGGTTTAATTGAATCAAATATTTAATAGCCCTGTAATTAATCTTCTAACTGTCAACGAATTGAATGATGCCTCTCCTGCAGCTTGATTTATAACGTCAACCTGACTCCAGAAAGTAAACTACCGAGCACTTAATTCTGCATTTATGCATTTTACAGATGCATTCAAATTTAAGCCAGTATTTTGCAACATATTGGGCCAAAATGAGACATGCTGTAGATGGATGCAACTCCATTAACTTTACCCTTGAGCCTACACCGGCATATGCCAATAAGAATATTTAGAATTGTCTCTATAGAATGCTTTTCATGTACAAAGCATTAAGAGCTGGATTCTGGCAGCCTGACTTAAATTGCCTTGAATAGGTATATGGTAATTAGGCTCAAGTAAAGGGCACTGCATAGCTGAATGGCCCCTGAAGCAAGACCACACTTTTTGTTTGTTTCATTATTATGCCATCAACAACATGAAAAACCTTATGATTTGTGCATACACATAGGGCCAGATCTTCAGATGGAGCAAATCAGCATTACTTCATGAGCTCCAGTAAAGCTATCCTGATTTGCACCCATTTAGGATGTTTTCTGAAGTACTTGTAATTCTTTGGGATCCTTCAGGATGTAAAGTACAACATCTAGATCAGGTTAGACAAAAACCTGCCAGGGATGGCTTAAGAGTACTTGGTCCTGCCATGAGTGCAGCCAACTGTATTCGATGACCTCTCATGGTCCCTTTCAGTTCTATGATTCTATTATTCTACGTTTATAACAAACATTAATAAAATTAACAAACCACCCATGATCTTAGCGGGTGTCATTGAAGACATTATGGATTATTTGGAATGTGAAATCAAAGATGGTTCTCTCTCTTTCCCTTCCCTCTTCTTTCCCCCTGTATTCATGTTATCTTCCCAATTAGTGTCTTCTTCCCTCCCACCAGTCCCCAATGATGAAATTGTGATATCACAGTAAGTCACTCTGATTGCTGAGCAGTGGTACTGCAAAATCAGAGCATGTGATGTAACAGGCAGAAAGAATTTTAAAAGATGACAGACAGATCAAACATTATGAAAGATTGACAGGCAATACTACATAGTATTTATAATATCATGGTGTGTGTATATTTTCTTCACCCTTCTCCCAGGGTGGTGACAGGAAAATGGCTACACTGCATTCCGTCCTCTTCTTTGTGATTCATGTGTTTCTCTCTCCACTGTTAATATTATCACAGTTAATAACAAGAAGCAACACTGTATGCCGATAAGACCCAGGGGAAGAAATGTCTCTTGAGATTCCGAAGTAAGAATTTTTAATCCTACTTAAAAGAAGCCATTTTGACAAATTGATGTACAAGACTGTCACGCACTACGGTGCTATAGAACGGGTTTATACTAATTATGCTGTGTAGTTTCCTAAATAGGGTACCAGTCAGACAAAAGAATGCCAGATCCTCATTTCAGTAATATATTAATATCTCAGAACCATGAGGTTTGACATCTGAATATACACTATTCTTATTGGTATTACCACAGCAGCTAAAATCACTCTTGGAGCTGGACCCCCATTGTGCTAGGTGCTGTATAAACATGGAACAAAGAGATCGTCCCTGCCCCAAACTGCTTTCAATCCAAAGGAATATTTTCAATGTTATCACTGTGCATAGTGTCACCGGTGGCCTGAGAAACCTCTGTGTTCACAGGAAAAATGACAAAAGTCTTGTGGCAGCTTAAAAACTAATAAATTTCTTCAGGCATAAGCTTTCGTGGGCTCCAACCCACTTCGTCAGATGTGTACAAAGGAATTGACTGCACCACCTAGGTTTCCCCCCCCCCCTTCTGTGGTATATAAAGTACCAATTGAATTAAAGTAATAAAGAACAAGGGCTACAATTCTGAGCTTTCTGGGAGAATTCAAGTCTGACACATTGAGAACAAAAGCCTCGGGCTTATTTGCAAAGCGCAAGACAATCTACTGTGTACAGTGCTGGCTCCTAATGTATTTTTCAAAATTCCTTCAATAAGACTTTTGCTGCAGTCAGCTATTAACATATGAAGATTGCTCAGGTACTTAAATAATTTTGCAAGATGCTTGTGCTGAAGACTCTAGCACACTAGCAATGTGTTATATGGCATGTCAACGCTCGTTCTACAACAGGGGAATCAAATCAGTCTTCCATTAACAACACACAACACGCTGCTTCTGCACTTTTGCATTATGTCTCTATGGGCTGGTTTCCCTTGTTAATTGTGCACCACACTGGATAGTAGTGTACTACAGTGTAGTAGCCAATAGATCCTGGATTCTAAATTGCCAAAGGTTTAATAAATCTTTAATAAAAGGAGAATAATTAAGCCAGATTATGCCACACTTACAGTATGCAGAAGTCTGATACAATCTGGGCACTCGGCAAATTGGTTCATCTTATAGAATTATGTATAAGTGTCATAGAATCTGGTCTCTAAGGATTGATGACCAATCCATTCTTCACAAATGACTCCAAATATTACCCCAAATTGGGGCATTTAAGAGGACAGCTGTTGGCAGAAACTAGTGGCCCTTACGGGTTGTAAGAATTATATCTGTGGCCCTTAAGCCAAAAAGGCTGGGACCCACTGATCTAGACCATCCCTCAGAGATCTAACCTGTTCTTAAAAATCTCCACTGGCAAATATTCCACAACCTCCATCGGTAACTTGCTCCAGGCTTTACAATCCTTACAGTTAGGAATTTCTTCCTACTGTCTAGCCTGAATCTCCCTTGCTACAATTTAAGTCCATTACTTTATGTCCTACTCTCAGTAGATAAAGAGAATAATTTATCACCCTCCTCTTTTAGAGGAGCATTTTTTCATCCTGAAGACTGTTATGCCTTCCCTCTGTCTTCTTTTCTCCAGATTAAATAATCCCAGTTTTTACCATCTTTCCTTGTGTTTTCTAGATCTTTAATCATTTTTGTTGCTCTCCTTTGAACTTTCTCCAATATGCCCACATCTTTCCCAAAGTGTGGTGCCCAGAAATGGATGCAGTCTTCTACTCCTCTGAACAGAGCTGAATAGAAAAATAATTCCTTGTGTCTTGCTAACAACACTCCTGATGTTTGTACAGCACCTACCACAATGGGGGCCTGGTCCATGACTGGGACTCTCAGGTGCCAAAATAATAAAATAAAGAACATTTGCAGTATTTTGAGCAAATTTGTGCTGGATTATGGTCTCATGGAAAACTCACCATTTTCCACACACAATACCACCGACAACCAACAACAATGAGCTATATTGAAGAAGGTTTTCCTTTACCATTCTTGTTTTTCCTATGGTTTTCACTGGCCTGATAACAATCAGTGATATTTCTGTTAGTATTTATGATAGGCGCAAGCCTAGAAGCCTTATAATCAGCATAATCGACAATAAACTGTGAAATTAATTGACTTGTACATCAATGTATTAAAATGGTTGTAAAACAGTGAAATTTAATACCAAGATATACTTCATCATGTATTATTTATCCCCACACCACTAGCTCATTACATTAGGAATGCATAAAGTAGTCACTGCTCAGTAAGTAAGTCAAATTAATATACACTAAATTAAAATACAAAATGAGACTTGGAATGAGTAGTGCCATTTAATCTGCCTGTTTGCAAACCTGAATGTTAAGGGGGGGTGATTTCCAGTCAGCCTGGGGGGCATGATCACCAAAGCTCCTCCCACAACTCTTAATTGTCACTCTTGGATAGTTCCACCTACATGGGAAATCAAATTCTTACATCTCCCAATGGCTACCACATTGCCCTGATGTGTCTAAACCAATGAACAACATCACCGGGTCAGAAGCAACCTTAGTAAGAGTCAAGTTCCAAAGGGGGAGCCGTGTTAATCTAGTTCAGCAAAACAAACAAGGAGTCCTGTGGCACTTTTAAAGAGTAACAAATTTATGCCCACAAAAGCTTATGCGTTAAATAAATGTGTTACTCTTTAAAAATGCCACAGAACTCCTTGTTTGTTTCTAAGTAAAAGCCAGTACTCTTGTAACCTTAGTTCCAAACATCTTTTCTCATTTAAAGTCAATGAAGCTGCCATAAAAAATGCAAGGACGTCTCTGATTTGAGACTGATCCGAAACCAGTTAAATGATTTTATTGACTTCAATAGACTTTGTATCTGGCCCTTTATCTCCTGAACAGGTATATCATAGACTGCACTACCCTGCCAACTTCCGTATCTGCATCTAAGAAGAGTATACATTTCACAAAGATATTGTTAGCCATCTTTAAAGGTTTCCATACATAGCTCTCTCCACTCGATATACCAAGAGCATACATGAGCACCTTATAAGTAGGACACAGTTTTAATCTCAAACAGGTTCTCTTTTATGTCCTTCTTTCTAAAATGGGGCAAATTTTCCAAGCACTCCCATTCCTAATCTTCCCTCACCTAATTCCAAGGGAAAGCAAAGTGAGGGGTTTTGTTTGGTACATTTCTCATTAGCACAAAGGGAAAGCTAAAGCAAAAAGATGAGCATTGGCCTTGCTCGAGCTCTCAGCGTAACTAATAGCATGAACCAAAGGACAGAGTAGGCCTCCCGCTAGCAAATCAACAGTGGCCAGGAATTGGCTGCTCCAAATAAGCACATTCCTGACCTAAAATAATAGTAGCGATGTAAACACCCTGAGCTCTCAAGTCACCACCTCAGCACATTCCCAGGACAGAGTACAAACCCCACATAATATTAAAACAAAATGAAGTGAGTGAAAATGTTTTGTGAACAAAACAATGGGAACGGAATCCTGGGGCCCCAATTAAGCTAGTGCTGTGTTCCCGGCATGTGTGTTTTCTGGTGCCTGTAGCTCCTATGAAGGGGGCTTGTTCTGCGCTTTCTCAATAATAAACCTGGCTGAGGGGCAACAGGTCCTTACTTTTGCCCAGAATAATTCTTTGCCCAGATTCAACAGAGCACTTAAGCCACATGCTTAAATCCCACCAGCTTCAAAGAGACATAAGCTCATGTTAAAAATGAAAATGGCCCCTTTTGGCCCGGAAATCTTGTGATGCCGGTTGTAGCATGTGCTTTACAGAAACAAGGACTTAGAAGACATGGCACATACAAAGAACAAGAGAAGGGGGATACAATCCAGTATATACAGTCTTCATATCAATAAAATCATTATAATTAGGAAATGTACCAACTATCCACACAAGCCTCTAGCCCTATTAACTGGCTGGTCTCTGATAGGTGGAGCTGCAGATGCATCCTTGAAGAGGCATTTGAAGGAGGAGGACAAGGTTTTCTGTGAAACCGACAATGTGCAAGAAGGCGCAGAGTTGTGTACGAGACACACTGACCTATTTGCAGATGAGACTGTTACTGGCCAAGCAGAGCAGGAGTCATCATACGGCTACCCTTGGGTTTGGAGTTACCATCAGCCAAAGGGTTGCAGTATTCTCCATTGCTGGGAAGCTCACTGAGCATCCGTGCTCTGTTTTCTAATGTTGTGAATAGACCTGGATAAGCATTTCACTTCTTTATTCAGTAAATCCCTCCCCGTCTTCTCTGCTTGTACACACGTGTGAAAGGTGAGGACTTCAGGCCAATCAGACACCAAATGTGGCTATTAACTGAAAATGTACAGACGCCTTTCGGACTGGTCAGGCATCTGTCTTTCAGAAAAAGGAAAGCTGCACATTCTTTTTTACCTGTAGTGATCTCCCCACCAGTTCTCAGAGAAGTAGCCTATAGATATAAAATGCAACCTGCTACAAAGTCATTGATATTAGTGGGAGTCTTCCCATTAGGGTCTGGATCAGGCCCCTAGAGAAATATGGGCAATAGGTGTCAGGAAAGGCTTTTAAGGGCTCAGGCAAGGATTCAACTTCCACTGGCTTTCTGTAGAATCATGAGCAACTCACTGCCCCCTTTGTCTTTGAAAAGTCTCCCCGGTTCCACACCTGCCAAGCAGACATGAGAAATGTCACAAATGCAGCACAAAAGTCCTGCCCTCCTGTGGCCAAGCTAATTGATGCAGGATCTATTTGCTTAGGTGTACATTCTTTACGGAAGAAAAACTAGCCCTCATATAGCCTGTGCCATATGCTATATTGCTAGAGACAGGATGATCACCCAGAGGGTGTATTTTTATCATGTGAATTAATTTTGTGGGTGCCTTGTGATTATTTTCCATCTGTCCTGCCTGCTTAGGCTGTCCAGTTCTAGATATCTCGCAGCTATTTTCACATTATCCCCATGATATGCAGCTCAAAAGCACCTGCTGGCAGGTGCCTTCCATCTGCCTTAAATTGGTTTCCTGTGGTTCCTTTCAGGATGTTCCTCGGAAGAGAGCTGTACTGGTAAATATCATTATGGTTGCTTCAGTGCCACAAGAATTTCTGGCCATTTTGTGATGGAGAGGTGGAACTGTGATCATTGCAAATTATACCAGGACCATGCCTTGGATGCAAGTGAAAGTTAGGATAGATGGGTGACAATCATAGCAATCTGGTAGCAAACGATAAGAGAAAAACTTCAGCTGTAGGATGTCCCTTTTATCATAATAAAAGAAATTAAAAATTCATAAGGTATGTTTTAAGGAATCAAAATAGAATATAGTGCACTATAAACAAGTCCACTTTACAACTAGATTTGCAGTCTCCTCTCTTTCTTGGCTTGGCTAACTGCCATCTGATTTCCTTTATCCCTAATAAAAAAACAAAAGCATTTTTTAGATCTCTTATCAGAAATAGAGCTGTATGGGAATTTTCCAACAACACTTTACTTGGTCAAAAAATGTTTGTTCATCAAAACTGGAACTGTTAGCAAAAAAGTATTGGTTTTGACAAAGCTGATTTTGAAAAGTTTTGAAATGACCAAGACCGGTTTTAGAAAAACAAGGTGGGTGAGGTAATATGCTTTATTGGACCAACTTCTGTTGGTGAGAGGCAAACTTTCAAGCTTACACAGAGCACTTCTTCAGGTTTGGGAGATGCACACAGAATGTCACAGCTCACCCACCTTGTCTCTCTCAGATCCTAGGACTGACAAACCTACAAAAAATAGAATGTTTCGAAATTATCAAAACAAAGGTATGACCAGCGCTGTTTGGAAAAAAAAAAATCAGATCGGTCTATGGAAATTTGAGATCTTTACTTTTCATCCAGTTTCAGGGTAGGAAAATCTTTCAAAACTCTCGTGAGATGGGGAAATATTTCCCACCATTCTAATTGTGAATGACTGCTAACTGAATTCAGTTTTCTATTCATCTGTTGGATGCATTCTTATTAATTATTGGGATTGAGGGGAAAGTGATGCATTTGCTGGTTGCCAAGATGTGGTTTTGGTTTATGTGTAAACGTGAACATATCTGCTGTCCACATCTGCATATGTAACCTGCTATCAGGTTAGCGTCACGACTAGGATGAATATATCTATGTCATAGCCTCTGTCTTTGTTTTATCTGTTATCTTCACCTCTCCATTCTCTTCTTTTTCAATGGGTGTTTCCTTTCTTTTGCAAATAAGGGGGTTTCAATTTTTAAAATATTGCTAATGCACTCATTATCTCCAGAGCTCCTTGTTCTGAAAAGGTTAGTTCTACAGAAAAATTTACAGAGATAAAATTCAACATTAAAAAACCTACTGCCCCAACTCTGCAGTACAGAGCTTTGGAATACTGGCAAAGCCTTGAAAGAGTTTTCTGATAGCGAATGTTTTTCCTGATTTCCTCCCCACACTGATCATTTTTCTCCTTTTAAGTGTGAAGGAATACAAGCGTAAGTCATGAATCCTTAGAATCATGATTCTATAGAGCATGCAAGTCAGACAACATTATTCAACTCATGAATAACTCATGAATAACTGTGCTGTGTAGTCCTCACGCAACCTCCCTGACTTATTTAAACACCAAACCTTCTTTTCAAATTTGAGTGCTATATTTCAAATCCTGCAGAGAACTTGCTGATTCAAATACAGCAGCTGCCCCAATCATTCCTAAGGGCATAATAAAAGTCTGAAAATACCTTGCACATCAACAAATATACCGCGTTGGTCGTAAGGAGTGACACTGATTATTTCAAATATCTTTACAATATTCTATAAGCCTGTTTACTTTTATTAAAATACATATTCTTAAGAGCCTGATGTAAAGTCCGTAGATAGAAAGATTCCTACTTGACTTATACTGACTTCAGTGGCTTTTGTATTAGGACTTCCAGACATATTTGCTTATGAAAGGCAAGTGACAGATATACCAGAATAGCATAAAGACATCTGTCCACTGCAGCTTCAACATTGCTCCTCATATGGAACTGAGCCTTTGAAGTCAATGAGAAAACCCCCTTGCACTTCTGCAATGCACATAGGTTCTATGAGTGAAGATGAAGTTGCCATCGCCTAACATGGTTCATCATGACATATTTAATAACCCTACCAAATCCCCATTGCTTTGATTTTCACAGCATCTACAAAGTCTACTGAAGGCTAAGGGAGCTGGATGTGATTAGCCTCTTCTGTCAACCCTAGAGAGGCAGCAAAGACAAGTGGGGGGAATAAAGCATGTCTGGGGACTCTCAGACACCACGCAAATTACTAAGCATAAAGACTCATTCATTTCCCCAGCTGCTCCTCAGTGCCCCAGTTACGTTTGGCTCCATCAACTCCCAGTCATATCTTTTGTTTGCTACAGCCATGGCTCTGGTCATGTCTGTGACATATTACCTGGGGAGACGAATTGCTTTGTAAGCTTCTTCTGCTCTGTGTCATCATCTGAGACCATCCAGGGCTACGCAGAGTGCTCTATAGCCATCCTGCATCATCACACCAGGGAGGGTCTGCTTGAGATTAATCAGCATTTACTGGTGATTTTTCAGCTCCTTTCATCACGGGAGAGAAGTGCACTGGATCTATCATCTTCATCAGAAGAAAAAAGGAGAGCAAAATTGTAGCTATTCAAAGCCAGCATGATGGCATAGGAATTTTCTTGCTCCTAAAAGACATGAGCCACAATGTGGCTGGAAGAGAACAGGGAATCACTTTACAGGGTAACTGACTTTTTTCTCCTGCTTTTCTGTATAAAGCTTAGTGACAGGTGGTGATCTGGGGTGAGGAATAAGGCTGCACTTTTTCATTTGGCTGTCCCAGAGGGTTTTCTATGTTAACCATCTAGTGACACAATAATATTCGCTTTACTTCCCATTCCGATTCCTGCAGTAGCAAGTTTGGTCTCCAAAGCCTATCATGCTTTCAGTCCAAAGAGGTCAGATAATTGACTGATGGATCCAAGCTGAAGACAAAACAAACAACAGTAGCTTCTTCCACCACATAAGAGAGAACGCTCCTCCAGTTGCAGGCTGCCCAGAAACTTTGGGGCACTCAGTATGGCTGCCCAAGGAAGAGGTGCCTGATTCAGGACACCATTTAAGTTCATGCTGAAGTCATCCTACTCAGCAAAGCAGTTAGAGCCTGATTCAGCAAGGTACTAAAAACGTGGCTGAATTTAAGCACGAGGACAATCCCACTGCCATCAGTAAGACTGTTCCCATACATGAAATAAACCTTGCTTTACAGGCAGATATTGCCAAAGGCTTTCCATAAAGTATGGCTTTGCTCTGAAGAACGTATGCTTTCTCCAACCAGGCATCTGACCAAGTGGGACTTCACCCACGACAGCTCATGTGAAAAATAAATTTGTTAATCTTTAAGAGGGCCACAAGACTCCTTGTTTGTTTTGCTGAACTAGACTAACATGGCCACCCCTTTGGAACTATGTTCAGCATCATGGTCCTGCAAAATAGAGCTGCTGCTGGCATTCAGCCCCACCAGTTTCTCTTCCAGACTCCAATGTGCATAACAAAATTGCTAACCGAGAGCCTGACCCTTCACTCATTGAAGTCAACGGCAGAACTCCCACTAAATTGGGTTGGGCTATAGTAGAAGACCCTAATCATGAATGGAATGAAATCCTCTGAGAAAGGAAGTTCTTTTGAAGGCTCCTGCCTGAAGCCAGACTCAAGAGATTATAGTTAGCTCACATAAAGCTTTAATATGCATCCTGACTTATGGCTGCTTAATTTAACAACCTATTCAGGTCAGCTCATCACTGCACTTAATCTCCATGCAGCCTATAGCCACCTGACATAATTCATCAGCACCAAGCTTAGGTACCACTGAACTCCCACCCAAACTTCCATTTAAGGTCTTGGTTCAGCAAAGCCCTTAAGCCCCCTTCATTTTGATGACTTCACTTGGGAGTTCACCACTTACATAAGGGCCCAGTTTCAGAAGATACTTAAATTTAGGCCCATGTTTAAGCCCTGGCAACAATTTTTGGTCACGGCTGACTTTAGCAGTGGGATTTGGTGAGTCAAATCCAGCTCTTCACTCTGGTAAGACCTTCTGCCACCTCCTCAATAGGGTGCTTAAAGCTAGATTCAGACTTCAGCACCTCGTGCCATCAAAGCCTAACCACTTTCCTGCATAGCGCTGACTTTGCCAGGGGGTTAAATGCTATGCTGAGCTGGTAGCCTGTTACGCACTTGCCCTCTGTGCAGAGTGGAACTTGAGCCCCAGTGCTCCAAATCATGAAAGAAAAATATGTTTTACAGGAAGTGTGGGGTAGGGTGGGTAGAAAAAAAAGATGCCTGGCTTCCACTGAGAATATTTTCAAGGCTTATCTCTGCAGCGATAAGAGTACTAAAATATTTATGTGACGAATTTCATGCTTCAGTGTGAATCCCATTGTAACACCCACAAGGAAGGTATCTTTTTTTTCTTTTCTCTCCTCAGTTCTGTGTCTCTCCATACACATAAAATAAACTGATAATATCCAGCTAGGCTGAATAAATTTAAAGCTACTGAGCTGAAGAATTACAATTGCCCAGAGAAAAGCACAGAGTGAAACAGCTTTCTTCTTTACAATGTAGGATGAGTAAGGGAGCATAAATGTGGGGCTTGTATCAGTTGGGCTAGCACACGAGCTCGAATGCACATTGCCCAGAAGATGCCAGCTCAGTTTGAGGATGGAAGAATGTATGCGTTAAACCTTAAGAAACAAAATATAACCATCAGCTAACAGGAAAACAAGGCTGCAGTCGTACTGTGGAACTACCATATAGTCAAACAATTCTAAGATACATACATCATACAACGCATACCAAGTGGTGTCAAAAATAGAGATATTAAGCTCACTCCAGAAACGGGATATACGTCACACTAGACTGAAATATTGTAAAGTCCAGATTCAGCTCCCTGTACTCGTGTTGGGTGAGCTAGTAATTTACCTAGCAAGTGAACCCATGGAATTCAAGATGGTGAAGTGTGCCTCAAGCTCCATCTATTACTTTCTTCCATGCATTATAATAAAATAATAATAATCTTTACTTACAATTATTCCAGCTGCCTGCTTTTTTTAATTAGTGGCGATACACATGACAAATACTGAATTAACAGAGTGGGAATTTAAAGTGTTGCAGCTATAAAACAAACAACTTATGGACAATGGTAATGCAAGCTTGCAATAGCTCTGGTCTGCCAACGTGTCACTGATCCAGAAGGACCCCCCCTCTGGAAATGGGTCTCCAGAGCCAATTAATCCTCATTTTTTCTGAAGGCCCTGCTAACGAGTTTACTAATTAGTATCTCCTGGAGCTCCATCCAGACCTGACCCACCAATGGGTTTCATACAAGCTACTAAACTACCATAGCACTGAATTCACCACTCTTGACTGGAGTTGGATTTGAATCAGACCTAGAAACAAAAAGTGTTCCAGCGTACTAAGTTTTTGGACCAAGAAGCCTTCCCTGACCTCCCCATTTTAACCCTTTGTTAAGTACTGATCATTTCATCATTCCCTCTTTTTTTCCCTCCTTGTTTTATTAGTTTAATATAACTTATTCTCTATTATTTAACATTTTGTGTTGGGGTAATGGCTACAAGACTTTGTTGTTCTAGGTGTTGCACAAACACATAGTCAGGGAGAGGCCCTGCCCCAAAAGGCTTACATTCCCTTTTGTTGTCTTTCAGATTGTTATCAGGGGCCGGAGCAGCATTCTCTCTTCGGTCCGAGAGATTTTCCCACATGGACATTGCTCCACTTCACTGTTAAAGTTTAGCACATATTGCACTGCAGCTATTTCACTCATCCCTCCTGAACCCACCCCCTTTCCCTGCTGTTACATTGGGGCCTCATCTCACTGCTGTTAGGTCTCAGCTCACCAAGATACTTAAGCATATGAGCTGCTGCGTTGAGGATGCGGGTGATTCTTAGAGTCACAAATGGGAATCAGGCACCCCGATACCATTAAAAGTCAGTAAGTGTTTGGCCTTTTTCATTTCTGCCTTTTCAAGGCTCCCACAAGGAGTACTCGATATATGTTCGAGGTACTTTTGCACTCGGTATATGTTCGAGGTACTTTTGCTGAACGTGGAATTACAGCCTCGCTGATCAGCTTAAAAAGTCAAAAGCTCAGGTTCACTTGCAAAATATCATTGTACAACACCCTCCCCACATCTTGAGTTAAGGGGGACATTGCTAGGGAATACCAAGGCTTAGTTGGTGGAAAGGTGAACCTAAGTTTTAAATTCTTAACGTTCACTAACCTTGTGGGAAACACCTCTTCTTCTGCGAGGGGCCTTCAACCCAACAACCGTGGAGGCAACTGAAAGGGCCAACTTCCAGTAAGATGGAGAAAAATGGTCTCAGGAAGCACCTATTGAAAAGAAACTATCACTGTCTTCCACTTCAGGTAGTGGGGAAAAAATATGGAGTTTAATTTACAGTATATTCCAGTACTTTTTAGCAATTTGCTTATTCAGCTTGGATAGAGAGAGTCTCAGTTGACTGCCACTGTCCAAAGACAAAGGAAATTATCTTTGTCTCCCTCACCCTGCTATGTTTTAAGACAGCAAACACACTGAGATAAACCTTACTTGGATCATAACAGCATGCTGAACATATGCATCGGAATGATTAGGGACATACCTTTAGGGATTACATGCCTTTCATTCACGCGCATCATTGCCTGTTTACATTTACACACAAGAAACCATGTTCTGTTTCTGCCTCTCCAGCATGCCTGCACATAGTGTGTTCTGGCCTTGCAGGCACCTTGCACCCAACACTTATCAGGACTTTTTATACAATTATCTAAACCGGATTACTTCACCCCGACTTTTGCAGGGGCTGGTTTGTTCGCACAGAGGGTAACTCACATGTTATGTCCCTAATCATTCCACAGTAAAGGACAGAGTTTTCCGCACTGACTAATTTACCCCCTCACCCGTAAACAACAAAATACAACACTGTCCCTTCCCCCAAGGGCTTCCAGTCTAAATGAAGAGGAGAGACAAAGGGTGGGAGAAAGGAATTAGCATTATCCCCCACCTCATGCACAGGGAACTGAGACCCGGAGCAATAAAGGCCCTGATCCTGCAAAGACTGACACATTTACTAGTTTGGGCTCCACCCTAGACATTGCTAGGGAATACCATGGCTCCGTTGTTCTAGGGTGAGGGGGGCTGCAGCATGGAGAGGGAAGGTACAACAGCAGGTGGCTCTAGTCTCCTCTCAGAAAGCATCCCCTGTATGGAAAATACACACACACCCTGCAAACGGATTGCTTTGTGTCCAGCCCGGCCTTCCAGGCCCACGTTTACAAAGCTATTGAGGCATTCAGGATTGCAATGCCGAACTGACTGACAGGGCCAGATTATAGGAGGGGCTTTAGGGGGTTAAGCCCCCGGCTCCAGCCCCTAAAACTCCTCTGATAATCCAGCAGCCACCTGGAGCCAGAGAGGCCAAGCCCACGCTCAGCACTCCACCCTGCTCTGCCCCTCGGCCAGCTGGCCCATCTCCAGGGTGGGGCATGGCAGGCCAGCCCCATTCAGTCTGCCCAGGGACATGGCTGGCTGACTCTCGGTGAGGCTTCCCGCCGCAGCTCCGGCATGGCCTCCCAGGGCATGCTGCCCTGGGGGGCTGCATCAGAGGCTCCCATGCTGTGCACCAGCCAGCTTCCCCACCTCTCAGGAAGACAGGTCAGAGTGGGTCTGGGATGGGAGGGACCCATGGTTGGGAGGGCAGGTAGAGGGGCCCCACAGGACAGCCAGCCCAGGGCTCCCCGGGCCAATTAATCTGGCCTTGCTGACTAAGGATTTTCAGTCTCATTTCCAAAAGAGATTTGGGCACTTAGGAGGCAAAATTCCATCAGATTTATTGCCCAAACACCTAAATCCCTTTTGCAAATGAGATTTAGGATCCTCGGGTAGGCATTGCGATGCTGAGTGCAACAGTTTCTAAATAGCTTTAAAAAGTCAGACCCCCAGTGTCTAATCTTGTAGGTCTCCTGAAATCAAAACTCCTACAGCAACATGCTTAGGCAGGATGGTCTAGTGGCTAAGACCCACGCCTGGGACACTGCTGACCCCACTTCAATTCCTTGTTTATCCATGAACTTCCTATCTGAATATGGAAAGATCACTGTCGGCTTGTTCCACTTGTCACTGAGATGAATGCCCCCATTGCAGGCTGGTGTGCTGTATTTTCTCACCCTGGCTTTCCAGGTAGATGGGGATAATATTTCTCGTGTTCTCAGGCTTGGTGTGAGGATGACATTCGGGTGCTCATCTCCCATGGCAATGAGGGCCATGTAAGTAACAAGATCCATTCTGGGCCCAAGGGCAAAAGGATAAACCCTTCAAAATTGAGAGGGGGTTCATGAGGATCATCTGGCCCAACCTGTCCAGTTTAGTAAATTCTCATTAATTGCAAATGCTCTTATGTCACATGACCAGATGGCTCCAGCCCTTTGGAATTGCTTCATTTCCATTAACAAGAAGAGAAATTACTCCCCAAAATTTAATTTAATACATTTCCATCTCAGTAAACAGTTTATTTAATGAACTGTGTCTACAGCAAGTCAGCACCACTCAGCACACTAAATTGAAGCTATTTCTGTATTTCTGGAGATAATAAAAAACAGAAGGAGAGGCCTGGGATTATAATAATACATGATACTTTGTTATTGTGGTGAGACAAGGATATATTTCAGTGAACAATAATAACAGGCAGTTCCTTACAATGGACTAACGCCTAATATTAAATGGAGAACACTGCAGCTATGGCGCAGCAAAACGTTTAAGAGCATACTTAAAGTTATATCTGTGTTTAAGTCCTATTAACTTCAGTGAGACATAAGGATTGATTAAGGTATCTGGATAAGGTCCCAATTCAGGAAAGACCTTAACCAAGCACTTCCCAAGCATTTTCGCTTCCTGACCCCATTTTCAGAGGTGTTGTTTCCAACTATCCCAGGCAGCGTGGAAGTTGCCATTTAAAAAGGCTGTCCTCCATGCTGTGTGACCTCACACACACTGTACATGCAAGGTCAGGCTTCGAGGAGAATGCCTTTTTGCTTTACAAAATATATACACTTAGGCCAAGAACAGCAGGGAGGCAAACCGGGAATGCAGCCATCCTGTTCCACATGACAAACACATGTATCTCATTATCGCAGACAGCTTAAACATTTGATTTGTGTCTTCGGCAATGGCATGCAAAGAAATGTCCTTGTGTTTGGTTATTGAGTAATATGCTCCCCAAATTTTACTGCAAAGTTTATAAAGAGTGTCCAAGTTTCAGATGTTTATCTGCCCCTCGGGAAAATGGGTACGCTTTTCTATCGGTATTACGTCCCGCAAGAGCGTGTGCCGTCTCCTCACAAGGATGCACTTACAGTCAAGAGTGCCATATGCCCTGAGTAGTCCCGCTTAAGTCAACTGAACATGATGCAATCAAAATAAGCATGTTAAGTTTGCCACTGAAGAATTTCTCCTGTTGACTCCATGGACTTTGGCTCTCTGCAACTGGGAGAAGAGGCATATTGTTGAAACCACTGGTATTCTATTCTGGAGTAAACCAGAGTGCTACTCGGGGACCCAGTGGCTATTATCATTAATTATCATTGTTGTTGTTACTAATAGCATTGCAGGTATCTGCTTGATGCCAATCATCATGGGACCTGGGTGCTTTATAAGGCTTGTGTTAAGAACTCTAAGACCTCAATAGGAGGGATCAAACTCTGCTGCCAGCAGCTTTACCAATGGGCAAGAAAACAAAGGGTAACTTTGGAAGTCCAGAGGAGATGCAGGGATGCTGCAGCCATTTTGGCTGGCTGCTGTGCCGTGCTAGATGCTCCACTTCTACAGATCATTCCTGCCGACTGTACGCTCACTAAGCTTGGCTGTGCATAGGAGGTCCGTTGATGGATCAGCGAGTGTACATGTGTAATTATACATACCTCATCCCTTTTTCCAAGTCTTACCGAGAATGTGACTCCATGGCTGCTATAAAAGAGAACCTGCCTCTGAAGGTGTGCTATAGGAAACCAGAAGGGGGGCAGACAGGTTCCATGCTGGCTTTTAGAGTTCTGATGTTGACCTATGAAGAGCAGAGACTAGAATTTAGCTCTAGGAAACTGAAATTTCCATTTATATCTCTTTTATGAGAGAGGGGCCTTCCTTAAGAAGGTGATAGATGATGAAACTGAGAGAAATTTCCCTAAAAACCCACAGAATGCGATTGGGACTGGTAGCCTATCCACAGCTTGCCTTTAATGGGCTTATACAATGGTGTAGAAAGGGTAATATGCTGTAGTAAGGCCCACACAACCTTGAGAAAAGACAGTAGCCAGATCCTGAGCTGGTGTAAACCAATGTAGCTCCATTGATTTTGAGAGATGTTAATTTCACCAATGGAAAATATGGCCCATCATTTTGTGTTACATTCTAAGAGGACATTTCCATCAGGAATTGGTAAGTGCAGCTATAGAGAGCCACGCATCTGTAAATAAAGAGAAAATGCAGTTTCAGCTTGCAGGAGTGTAAAAAAAAAAGTCCTTAAAAGAGTTTGAACATGAACATGATATTTCTCTGAGGCTGCAGCTGCCCAGCTGGGTTAGAAGGGTTGGACATATTGGAAGTAACTCCACAATCTGAAGTACGGCAGTGGCTATAACTTTACATTGCACATTTCTTATTCTGTTGATCGCCATAGCTTGGATGCTTTAGAACAACTGAAATGGATGAAGATTAACAGGGAGCTTGTTCGCCCTCACCACAAAATTGCAGTTCTAATGCCATAAATTGTGATCTCTACAGGAATAGAATGAGCCTGCTTTTCAAAGAATTACTCCTGGGTTTTGTAAAAGCCACCCACTGCAATATATTTAATATAATATCATTTTTATAACACAGCACTACGAGACCTAAAGCATTTAGTAATAAACTGAGAGTAACTGCTGATTTGCCATGGCTGAATCCGCGCTCATAACAACATTTAAAGTACTGTATTCAATAACAGCTTTTCCTCACAACACATTGATTTGTGGTATCACAGTCAAAAAAGCTACCTGGCTTCTTAATGTCACTAGCATAAAAGTTGAGAACCATTTGAACATTTGTTCTTCCTTGCTTTCATTGCCATGCACCTGTTATCTGAACATTTATCTAGTTACGTGTATGGTGCATTGGAACAGAGACTTCTCGAAAAGAAGCTCCTTAATTTCACCTTCTTTATCATTTCTTTCATCATTTCTACCTGGGACCCAGAGGTAGGGCTCTTCGATTTTTCAGCTGGAGTACTTTGGTTTGGGGGACACTAGCCCTCATGTTTACTGACAGGATTTTTGCTTATCAGCTTTGATTAGCGACAACTCCTTTAAAAGCAAATAGACTCTTAAGACTAGTCTCTCTAGCTGCTCTGCCGTAGCATATCTGGTGAAGATGCTCTCTGCTGATGGGAGAGAGTTCTTCCACTGGAATAATAAAGCCATCTCCCTGAGAGATGGAAGATGTGAAAAGTTGGAAAGCTCCCTCCAAAAGGATCAGGCAATACAGACAACACTGAAGAGGTTTATTTATAGTACCAGTACCAGGAACACTGAACAAAACAGTATCAGTTTCAAAATGGAAATAACAGAGCAATTGCTTATATACACATATTGCTTGTTTACTGGTTCAGACTATTTTTCTAACAGTTCTTTGTTTCCTTTGGGAAAAACAACTCTCTATATGGGAAAAAGATCAGGTAGAGGGGGTGGTCTCGACAGGTAGGGGAATACTAACTTGTATAAGGTAAGGGGGAGGGGGTCAGATTGGTCCGTGAAATCAGGCAGGGAAGGGTGTGTGACAAAAGATGGTCTGCATGCTGTCTATCTGGGCACCCTCTATGTCATCAGTCCACATTGGGGCTTGGGTTGATGTAACTTATGTCACTCGGGGAGGTAGCTTATTCACATCCCTGAGCGACGTAAATTATATTGACATAACCTGTAGTGTAGACAAGCCTTTCATCTATCGGTTAAGCACTTTAGCATGCAAGGAAGATGCTTTTGAAGTTAACAGCAAATCTCCCATTGACTTCACTGGAACTAGGAGTCAATGCTAAGAATTCTGGCTGATTTATATGATGCGCAATGAGGCATTCCATGCGGGAACTGTAATCCCAGCTATGGCCTGGTGTTCCCTAGAAGCAAGGGGAGTTCCTAATGTCAGCTCACAGCTCAGCCTGTGGGAGCGATAGTCACTCACTATTCCTTAACTAGCTGCTCATTACCACACTGTGATAGAGGAGTGGGAATGCTACACAGCCAAGCAGGAGCACATGGTGTTGAGGGAGGGGAGATCTTTACTCACCATTATTCTGGCACCTCAGGATAATTGGAGTTGATACTTCACATTACTTTTTACAAGTCTCTTCTGTACTAAAAGGGTGGAATAACCTGATCTCTTGATGTGTGATTAAGATGTAAGTCCTGCTTTCTGCCCATTACAGGGCATCCTGGCTAAGCCTCTTTGACAAGCACTCATTTTTCAGATCAATGCTTGTTATTAGCTTGCATGGTTAGTTTTGTTCTTCTATTCAGAGGGGATCTTTGATGCACCCTGACAGATTTATCCATATTTAAAAGTTATTGTTGGCAGATACATGGGTATAAGTTTACTCCTATATCCTCTGGCTTGTCAGCTGCTGAAAACTGATTGACAAATACCTACTAATAACCTGAGAGTGAAAAAAAATCATAGCCTCAGCAAAAAAGAAGCCATGTGCTAGCATTTCAATGTCCTTCCATAACACAGTATTGTTCCCCTCCCGCCTTCAGAATTTTAATTCAAAATTTTCAGACTTAGGTAACATCAGCACCTCTGAAAATCAGCTCAGTAATTTAGGGCCCAGATCCTCAAAGATACTGAGGTGCTAACACCCATGGGAGTGCAGACAAGTATTTCCTTGGGGAGTTTTAGTCATTTTCAAAGGCACAAATACGTGTCTAACTCCCATTAACTTTAAACCATAACCTGACCTCACTGACTTTCAGTAGGCATTGGAAATCAAATGGCAACTCTGTAGCAGTAGAATAGAGGCTAACCTTCAGTGGAGTCAAAGGATGGTTTAGACGCACTGGGCCAAACCCTAAACTGGTGCAAATGACTTGAGCTCCATTTGATTTCAAAGGAGTGATGCCAGTTTACACTAGCTCAGAGTTGGACCCCCTCATTCAAATTCATCTGGGGTGTAACTCCGTGAGGTTGGTCCGATGGCTTTATGCTCTCATGCTTTCTCAGTTTTCCATGATGGGCTGTTGACTAGTTCTTCAAAGCTTCATTGGTGTGACACACAAGGACATGAAAGAGTTTCAGGTAATCTGCCTCACCATCCTTGGCAATGTCTCCTTTTTTACTTCCCTAGTCTGCTTTGGGGCTAGAAAGGAAATTATTTTCAACTGTTGGCTATAATATAACCTGAACATGGAGTTGCCATGGCCAGTTTATGAGGAGCCTGCTGTCGGGCATCCTAATGGGAAGGGTCAATATGAATTCAGGGTCCACTTTTTCCAGCATGCTATTTCCAGGCATTTGCACTGTAATTAACTTTTTCTGTTTATTATTATCTGATCAAAGGCATTTGGGGACACTTCTGTACCTCACACTTTCTTAACAAATCTTAAACACGGTAGACACATTTGTAATGTGATTCGTAGTAGAATTTTAATTAGTTTCATATCCACTAAAACTGTCAGCTGTGTATGTTGATCTCAGACAATATATCTAGTGGGTTTGCTGGTCTGATGAAGGTCTTATCCAGTAAGAGAAACTTCCTCAGGTTTAAGGTTATAGGTAGAGCCTACAAAGCAGACTTGATGCCATCCATGCACAGAGACACCGAAACAAACTCTACAGGATTTCTTAACAGTGTGTTTGATTGTTTAAACATCAGCAAAACTAACCCAAGTGAAATAAATATCTTCATGTGTAAATATTATGTACCTTAGAGTGATGCATAACAGACTAATTACCTTGTTCTGCTATGAACACCTCAAGAGAGCAGACATCTTTGGAGTATGTCTGCTTGATTGGGGAGAAATGCACTTTAAAAGATTATTTTCTATGCCTAGCTATAGTAATGATCCATAAGAAAAAAAACCAACAATAATCGGTTGCAAGTGTCTATGAATCTACTCTGTGGAACATTAGTGGTATGTTAGGTACAGTCACAGTTAATACTGAATAATAACTGGAAATCAATTGTAGCAGCCTCACCATGGGCACTTCACCTAACTATAGATCTAAGAAGTTACCTGACACACTGACAAGTTCCAGAGGGGGACCTGTGTTAGTCTAGTTCAGAAAAACAAACAATGAGTCCTGTGGCACTTTTAAAGACTAACAAATGTATTTATCGCATGAGCTTTCATGAGAGAAAAAATCCCACTTCTTCTTCAAGCATCTGATGAAGGGGGATTTTCTCCCACAAAAGCTCATGCACCTGACATACTGTACATGCTGCTGCCTCTGATATAATCTGAATCACTTTATTTTCTGGCTGTAGTTGAAAATCCTATCATTTCCCACCTAGAAAACTAATCACAGGCTGTACACAAAAAATAGCTCAGAAGTCAATCTGTAATAGGGTGCCAGTCACTTTCCCCCATCTTGGTTGAGGGAGGCTACACCGCTTCACTCCATCACCGCCTATTGTTGGGGGTGATCCAATAGGCAGGTAAGGTGAGCAAGCCCTGGCCCTCAGGGACAGCCTAGCAGCTAAGCAATCTCTAGACTCTGGTAACTCAGGTAGGACAGGGTGCCCAGGCTTGGAAGCTGTGGCTCTCAGGGCAGGCAAGTGTGTTGTGGAAATCAGGAGAGATGGCTGGATTTGGCCTGGCAGGAGTCGGCTGGTGCATCCTGTAGAGTCATCAAGTGCATTGTGACTTGCAAAAGACTGAGAACCACTGATCTAGAAGGAGCAGGGTACATCTTCCTCCCTCACTGTCTCACCTCCCTCTGAGCTAGAGGCCCTGCGTTTTTATACTTTCTGACCCACCTACCCAATTCTGGTGGGAGGGTCAAGGTTAGTCTAGGTCCACCCACTTGGATGGGAAGCATGGCTCCTCCTCCACTGGCCTTGAGGGAGGCTCTGCTGCCTCACTTCAGGATCAAACTTAAAACGGCACCAAACAAACTCTTGAATGCAGTCAATATGAAGCCATGATGACCAGAGAGGTACATGAATCTATAAAGAAGGAGTTTTTGTGGGGAGGAGGGTTATCCGCCAGCAATGGATTCAAATATTTGTTTCATTTAGGGAAATCATGTCACCAATATATTGCCACTGGCAGGGCTTTGAATGGCAGGCTTATTGATTTCATAGTACTCTGTCTGCAGCTGAGTAGCACATAAATACAGTCTGCATCATGTCCGCATGGCCATTTCACTGTCTGATAGGACAAACACCCTAAAGCATTACACAGATTACATTTATAATAATTAGGTTGGAACTGTGACGATGATTTTTGACAGCTGTAACTGCTGCATGGTTACAATTTGAATGAATACTTGGATATTATCTTACAATTCCTGTACTCTGCTTATAAGAATTGAGTTTCTTATGCTAAGCCCTAAAATAACTGAAATCAGTAGTAGCATTCTGGCTGTTGTACGCCTTAGCGCTAGATAGTTAGCCAACAGTTTTAAAAACTCGACTCATTGCAATTTACTGTAGAATGTGTCATTCTGAGTTAGACCTGGTGTTCCTTACTAAGGCATAGATTCAATACAATTTAGAGGCCAGCCCTTGAATAATAGGATGCACCCATTTTGTACAACTGCATTGATGTTTGCAGAATTGCATGATGTGTGTTGTGCAGGCTAGTTTTATAAAGGTGAGGCTAAAGTTAAAGGCATCTTACTTCAGGGATAGTCAAATGAAAAAAAATACTAAAGCTATAATCTCTTGTGTTTCATTTGAAATCTTAATGATAAACATAGAGGATAACTAGATAGTGCCATCTGCTGAAAAGTAGGAGAAACTCATGGAAATGTTTGCAGACATTTGAGAGAACATGCCAGTTTCTACTTCTTTGCAGTGGGCGCTTCAGCTGAATCTTGATTCACACAAATTTTCCAGTCAACTGCCACTATTTTTCAGTGATTGAAACTTGGCTTAAATATTTCAGAGGCAAACTAATAATCCATTCATCCCATCTCTGGCAGTGGCTAGTACCAACTACTTCAGAGAATGGTGAATGAAATTTACTAGTGGACAGTTATGGAATAACCTCCCCATTGGGGAAGTCTCTTTCTAAACCCAGGCAGCTAGAATTTTGTGGCAGCAATCTGTCATGATAGAAAACATGTGCTGACCTTGGTGCTGAAGGCAGATACACTGTTTTCTCTGAACTTGTAATTTGTTTTTACATGTGACATATCGGTCATCATAACATGATTTCATATTTAGGATGTTTTGTTGCTTCTGAAAAATGCAATTATTCCCAGGTTAAGTAATTTGAATGAAAAGGTAAAGCAGATAAAAATCACAGAATAATATTAGTTGTTTATACAGCATAAAACAATTTGCATTCTGGCATTGAATTCATGTTTAAAGCTACATATACATTAAAAGACATAAGAAAAAAGAATGAGATTATAACAAAAGGAGCCAGGAGTTGAAACTTGATTTTCTAAGTCCCAGGCTTGTATTTGAACTGCAAAGCCATTTCCCTCTCTGGAAGATGCCCCCAAGAAATGGATCTCTCACATTGTCTTCATTGGTTTCGTTTTGTAAAAGCACCTTTCTCTAAAAGATCTCTCTCTCTTTGAAAGATACAGGCCAAATTCATTGGTGGGCAAGAGCATGCTGCATATGGAAGTCAAGCGGCTAATGCTCACTTTCACTAGTGATGGATTTGGTCGATTAACTAGTCTTTGTTAGTGTCCTGCTATTATTGCCTTTCTATTCCAGGTGAGTAAGAGATTTATATTTCCTTTATGTATTTCTTCAAAAATAATTTACAAGCCACAATAAAATGTATATGATTGCATTTTATATCTGAGTGTGCAGTGTTGGGTTTTGTCAACTTCTTCTTTCAATGCTGGTGAATTCTTTTCTGACCCCTTGCCCTGGCTTTCAACCAGTTCCATTCTCTTTTCAACTCTTCAGCCTTGCCCTGAAAATGGTTTTTAAAAAGGACCCTTTTAGCAGGTTAAAGCAGGTTTGATGCCTTGTGAAATCTTCCCTTTGACGCAATGATTTCTTCACAAATATTCTCTTGGCTGCATTTAAATGAAATCTTTGTGCATTTATAATCTAAGGAACTGCATACAGAATTACAAGTGGAATCATTCTCCTGTCTCATGCCATGGGCATGCATTTAGGATGCAGCGCCAGTCGCTCAGAGGTACTGAGGGATAATGTCAGGGAGAGCTGGTTAGAATGTAAGTGATGAAGGACTAATGATATGGAACATATAAAATTCCTTGGCATATTTTTGGAAATGGATGGGAAAATATAACGGATCCATATCTTTCATATTCTCCACGCCCCCCAAATAGTTTAACTATATTTGGGATATATTTATTTTAATTAACAGAGCACATATCCCTGGACCTAAATATTTGAAAAGACTTTAAAAAACAAAGCCAATGCAAATCAAATTTAGGCTGCATGTCAAAATAATATCTCAACTCCCCCAACCCCAAATATTCTATCCCATGTCCTACCCTCTCCTCCCTCTTTTTCCAGCACAGAAAGATAATGAATCTCTATCTCTAAACATGGGAATAGTCCAAAGAGTAGTTCAGACATGGAGCTCATTGCAAGATTTGGGCTGAAAGCCAGGATTAAAGTAAAAATATTAGGTTGACCCCTCTTTGTCACTCAGGGGTGTGAAAAATCCTCATCCCTGAGTGACATTGTGAAGCTGAACTAAACCCCACTATTGACAGTGTCAGGGTGATGAAAGAATTCTTCCTTCAACCTAGCTACTGCCTCTCAGGGAAGTGGATTAACCAGAGCCATGGGAAAACCCTCCCACAAACATTGGAAGTGTCTACACTAGCACAATACAACCGTACGTCACTGGAAGGGTTTAAGTGTAGACAGCCTTAGCTTTTGTGCTAAGATTCTAGAGGAAAGTGGTTGGTGACTATGGGCAAGAGAAGAATGAGGGAAGTTAAGCATGATTTGGCACATCAAAAAGTTGGGGTTTTTATCATCTAAAATCATCTCCTTCTGTACTGCCTTCTGAAGTCTTTCTTGTAAGTCTTCCATAGGCCTTTCTGTGCTCCCAGAGCACATCTTACCAGCATGCCCCCAAGCATATCAAGCCCCGTAGGGGCAGTGGATTAGGACTGATTGCGACCACAGGTGCTTTTTAATCTATTCTTGACTGGTGATGGTGGAGTTACCTGCCTCACCACAACTTGGGGTAAAATCATGATTGGGAAGAGTGCATTAGGCACTACATTAATAGTCTGGTGAGTACTCAAAGGGATCTTTTTTAAAGTACAAGCCCAACACTGCAACACTCATGACAGTCTATGCATTTTCTTCCTGATTCCCAGAAGGGCATATTCAAGGTCTAAGAGGTTTCCCACTGAATCAGATTCCACTCAAGCTCACCCAACAGGTAAGTGAAGCTGCCATTATTAATAGCACTGAGTTGGCCTGCTTATCACATGGTTTGTAAAATAAAATAACACCTGCTTTTACATGGATGCTTCTGCTAACAGCAAGCACCGGAAGAGAAAGTTCTGTCTGGTTTATAGTTGAGGCTGAGGCCTCTGGTTTGAACGATCATGGATGCTGAGCTGTGGATATGGTTGGCTGGACCTAGACAAAACAAACAACTTTCAAATCCAAAATTTGGACGGCAAATATTGTGAGCCTGTTCTAAAAATTGAGCAATTTAGCGTAGCTACTTCATCAATGGCATTTCTTGAATGTTCTGACACCTTCTTGTTTAAGTAAATGGAAGGAAGAGAGATGGTCACCCATATGGAGAAAGGATTCTCAGTATCTGGTTTTTTTGTACAATTGGGTCGTTTGAAATGAGCTAAAAATAAGGGTGACTATGCTCTGAGCTGCAGGCCTGTGTCACTAAGGTACTCCAAAATAATAGACCATACATGTAGACCTGCTCAATGTTTTCTCTAGCAAAGCATTTGTTTTACCTGTGGACTCTTTATAAGCACCGAAAAGAAGAGCATAATAACTGAGCACGGATCATGTGTGAGATCTCATTTGGCAAAGTGTCAGCGAATCAGCCAAATTAGCTGCAGAGCAGGCCACTTTCTAAACAGGTGTAAATTGGTGCAGCTCTACTGGAAGCAGAGACGCTAGGTCTATTTACACCAGCTGGCCCATTGCATCATTTTTGCCCCTTCCCCTTGGCCCGATTTGTTTGTTCCCTGAAGAGAAAGACAAAGACAGTGTATGTGTAAGAGTTTTAGTCAGTTATAAATAACCTGGTTTTCATTTATACTTGAGTCTAACAGTATAAAGGTTTCGAAGGTGGGTGTAAATTACATTTACACTCAGTTTAAATCCTCATTACACTGCTAAAGCATCCCTATTGTAAAATACCTATCAGACCCTAAACATCTTAGGCAAAGAAGCCACGTCCATTCCTCTTCAAAACTAATTCATTAAGATTATTGCAGTATCTCATCAGTCTCACAGTGACAGTGGACAAACCAATCAACTTCTCCACGCTTTGGGTCATTCCTTTTCTCCTAGTTCAGAGACATGATTCAATACTAAATAATCATTATCAATCATCGGCATCACTGATGCCTTTATAGCAATGCTCTCATCTATCATATGAAAGCCTTTGGCTCTAGTCCTCGGCATATTTGGCCAATGCAAGCTGGTGATGGCACAGCTGGATTGGCTACGTCCATCTTCTCACTGACCTTAACTCTTTGAGTTCATCTCATAGGGCTTGTGGTATTTAATGGCATCACTCAAGGTTTTGTTTGCCAGCAGTCTGCCAACTATGAGATACTGTCCGTGGGTTCTGGGGTTGATTAATATTGATGATTTTCTTCAGATTGAGATTTATCAGCACAAAGCTGTGTCTGAAGCACTGGGATGTCTGAGTATGGCGAAATGATATACTTCCCTTACACATGTGCATCTGTTGCATCCAAGGTTATAATGCCACTCTATGAAATACAGAAATAGCTGTTATCTGACCCAGCCATTTATTTTATAATGTAGTAAATTGAGATCTTTATCTTCATATATATTAAAAACCACAAGAAAACCGGAATAAAAAAACACCGCCACTACATCTCATTGTCTCTCTTTTGCCAATGTGATGAGGAAACATCAAAAGGCTTAGCATTACAGAGCCTCATTTTCCATTGTCCTGCAGCTTGTGTAGTTGCTCAGACCTGTATATATAAACTGCCGGGCTGTAATAAGCTACAAGCAGAATTTTAGATCCTTTTTACAGTCATTTTGGCAATGGATAAATGTCTAGACAAAGTGCAGGGCAGCAGAGGACCAGGCATGACCTTTGACATGATTCCAAAACCGGGATTAACAGGGATTGAGGCTATAAAGCAACATTACAAAGTAAGTGTAATACTGGGTCAACAGGCAGATATAAAAAGGCTATGGATAGTATTTTTTTTTAGCCAGAAAGATCGTTACCAACAATTGTTTCTGCCTTTCAGATAGCAAAGTTATGACTTGTGTAAAATTAATGAGCCAGATCCTCAGCTGTTGCAAATCTCGAAAGGCATTGGAATGACACTGATCTACACTACCTAGGAAACCCCAAAGGTATCAGTGGCAATCAGGTAATATGCTCCCTAAATGCAATCCTATCTTCGAATGTAAGACAAAAATCTCTGTATGAAAACCCCAAGGAACTCATCAAAAGAATAATAGACTTGGGCAGTTTCTAGCTCCAGTAAAAATTACTGTTAGGTGCTGCATTGCTTGTCGGAAACCATTTTTTCCTGTCATCTCACTGACGGAGGACTCCACCCCCGCTTTCCAAAGCATAGAGTGCATTTCAACATGAGTAGGTGGAGGAGGGACAATTCTAACAATACATCTGCCTACTTCAAAGGCTGAGAAAGCGAATCATAGCTGAGTTCTGGGAGAGGCTTAGAAAGCTGAAGTTGAATGTAATAATTATTCTCTGCTCATCCAAACCCAGTGTACTATCTGATTGCGTGGTATTTAGCATGATACAGCATCATTGTTTGCAACTGTGTACATATCAATGGTATGGTATGTTCTATGGGTTTTTTTAAACCAGTTCTGGGAAGAGCTCTGTATTTTGAAACATCGGATGGAAACCCATAAATAGGACTAAATTTCAATTAAATCCCTGTCTGTAAGCAAGGTTTTGATCCAAAGTCCCAAGAAACTAATGATGGTCTTTTCAAAGACTTCAGTAGGCTTTGATTTTTGCCTCGCATTCGTAGTCTTTCATTGCAGCCCATACTGACTAATAGGATTCAAGTGATACTCAGGTTTCTTTATTACAGCATTAACAGTTTGCCGGTGTATAGGAAGGATCACCGAGCCTCGCTGGACATTAACGAATGAAGCTTCATAACGCTTCCACGTGGAAGGCATTGATTTCCATTTTCCAGATTGAGTGGCCAAGGCATAAAGCAGTTCAAGGGCATTTCAACAGACACAGAGCACATCAGTGGCTAGTAATAATAATGTTTGACCATTTGTTCAAAGCACTATGTAAACATGAAGTGACCTTCTGTGATGCAGGTAGGTAAGCATTATTAGCCCTATTTTACAGACAGTGAAACAGTCAGAGATGTGAAGTGACACAGGAAGAACCACGGCTCCCGCTTCCATGTCCATTGCTAAATCCACCAGGGTATATTCCATTCATGCTTATTTTGTCTTACAGGACAGTGAGGCCAGATTTTCAAGACTTGCCTCTGATTTAATCTGCCTTGATCTTTGGTGACTCACACCATGTTTGAGGACACACAGCTCTGCTTGGGCACAAATTTAGTGAAAAATCAGGCTACATATCAAACAACACAACGCAACACAAAAGGCATTTCCCCTCCTTTTTGGCCCACCTAATCCTTTGTTTATCTTCCTCTGATAAATTAGTATACATCAGGACTGGATCTGCAGCAAGTGTAAATTAGGCTAAATAGTGTTATGCTGACTTACACCCACTGAGGATTTGGCCCTGATCATTTGCTATAATAAACTCACATGTTCAAGTATACAGAACTATAAAAAGATTTTCACGGCATCTTTCTCCTGTGTTCCCAGGTTTCAAATCTGCGAGTTCTTCCTGTGCCTCTGTCATCTTATGTCATGCTTTGCTTTCAGGTATATTTTGGAACACACCATAAAAATATTATTGCCCTCGGTTTCAATGAGATTTCTCTGTACGAAAAAGCTCAGCTACCTGCTTTAACATATTTAGTGGGGGGATAAAGAAGTTCTCTTGTTATGGATTTAATGTGTAAAGGAGTACTTTTACTATGGCTATGTCTACACTTGTTAATTTAGGTCAACTTTAGCTAAGTCGACTTAACTATAAAAGTAAGACGACTTAGGGGGGAATTTATAAAGTCGACATTGGATGCCTAGATTGACTTCTAGGGGCTAGGGGGACCTGGGAGAGGTCCACAGTGGCGGGGGGGCACCCCTTGCCAATTGCCAGGGGGCTCAGCCTTTGCCCCATTGTACCTGGGTACAATGGGCCAAAGGGGGACAGGGACCCTGGCAGGGCATAGGGGCAGGGTGGGGGGGCATGCCAGGCTTCCCCTGTGCCACCTCCCCTGGCAGGGAGGGCAGTGGGGGAGTCCTGGAGAGCCCTAAGTCGACTTACAGTCAACTTAGGGCTACTCCCGGTCTACACTGGCTCACGGCGACTTTAGGAAGTCGACTTAAGCCTAACGTTGACTTTAAACCAGGTTTAGTAAAGTTGACTTAATTTTCCTTAAGTCGACTTAAGCAGCTTGCTTAAGTCGACTTAAGGAAAATGTAGTGTAGACGCAGAGTAAATTAAGTCGACTTAAGCAAGCTTAAGTCGACTTAATTTACAAGTGTAGACGCACCCTAAGGTATTAAAGAATATTATCCTGCATGGCTCACAATACGTAGACAGTAATGACTGGGACTGCTTTTGAAAGAACATCATTTGCTGGAGAACACAGAGAAATGCTTACAGTTACCGTATTTTTCGGACTATAAGACGCACTTCCCCCCCCCCCCAAAGTGGGGGGAAAATGAGGGTGCGTCTTATAGTCCGAATGCTGTCCAGCGCTGCTCCCTCCAACCCCCGGGGCAGCCGCTTTACCGCGGCACACCCGGCCTGCGCCCAACCTCTGGGCTGGCCTTCCCCGCCCCCAGGTTGGGACAGGCAGGCTTAGGCTACGGTCTGGAGCGGGTGCCTGCCTGCCTGCCCCACGTGGCCGGGTCAGAGGGGTGGCTGCGGCAGCAGCGGGCTCCCAGGCTCCCACCCGCCGTCCGCCTCCTTCCCGGGGCCTCAGCCTCCCAGCACCTTGCCGGGATCAGCCTATAGGGCTGGAGTATGCTCCCCCCTGCCGGCAGCTTCCCGGGGCCGCAGCAGGGTCCTCCCCCAACCCCGCCGGCGGCTTCCCGGGCTGCGGCAGGGTCCTCCTCCGGCCCCGCCGGCGCCTTCCCGGGGCCGCGGCAGGGTCCTCCTCCGGCCCCGCCGGTGCCTTCCCGGGGCCAAGGCAGGGTCCTTCTTTCTTTCTCTCTCTTCTTTCTCTTCCTTCTTTCTTCTTTTTCTTCCTTCTTTCTCTCCCTTCCTTCTCTCTTTTTTCTTTCTCCCTTTTTCTTTCCTTCTTTCTCTCCTTTGCTTTCCTTTTTCTTTCCTTCTTTCTCTTCTTTGCCTTCCTTCTTTTTTTTCTTCCTCTTTCTCTTCCTTCCTTTTTTCCTTCTTTGTCTTCCTTTTTCTTTCCTTCTTTTTCTTTCTTTCTCTTCTTTCCTTCCTTTCTCTTCCCTTCCTTTTCTCTTCTTTGCCTTCCTTTCTCTTCCCTTCCTTTTCTCTTCTTTGCCTTCCTCTAAAAACTGGGTGCGTCTTACGGTCAGGTGCGTCTTATGGTCCGAAAAATACGGTATTTCTCACAGAAATACGAAGCTTATCTAAAAAGTCCCAGAAGGTGCAATTGTGTCCCAGTTTTCAATAGCTGAATTGCCCTAAGAATCCTATACAATCCAAGATAGGACAGAGAAAGATTTTTTATTTGTCTTAAAGAAGGGACTACTAGCCCCTAAATCAAGAGAAGAATCTCTCCTCAGATGCTATTGTGGTAGGATTTTCTGGTGGCTTCAGCATCCTCTTCCTTATCTCTTCTATGGATCAAATCATCTAGCTGAGATAGCTATCTTTTTTAAGCGAAATGAAAGTCCAGCTTAGCCAAGTGGAAACAAAGGAAATTAAGGAACTCTTTAATGTTGTGTGGAGTGCAAGGAACCCACCCAGAATGCACTACTTTCTACAATATTTTTGGATTTATAATGTATGATGCTTTAAGTGCCTCCTCATCTTATTTCCCCCGACTCATTTTCTTACTCCCAGAATAGTACATGCCCAACTCTTTCCCCTTCTCTACAGATCCATCCGTCTGCAGCCTTGCTGCTGCCAGTGTTTCTATTTCACCACATATTTGAGTAAATACAGTACAATGCATTGTATTTGCAGTTTGCTTAGCAGAAATAACATTGCTGCAAAGAGAAAGGCATTATTGTTGTTCTTGACTTAGTAGCATAAGAAGCTAGCTGTACAATACTCTGAAACACAAAGTTGTAAATGTCTAGAGTCATGATAAAATGCTTCTTCTGAGGATGGGTTCAAGTTGCTAATGCTCATGATTTTATTGCAAATCTTGGGGTAGTCACTGGGTTTTTTTTTTTTTTTAAAAGCTTCAGCTTCTGGAGTTAGTGATTGTGTGAAACTTTCAGCTCTTGGTCCACTTTAAAATAAGCAAGTTTCTAGCTCTCACGGTTCTGGAAAATAGTTTGAAAATGTGAAGCCTAACGACTTATAAACCAGAAAACAAAACTATCCCAAATTTGTTATTTTTCCAATGCCATGGTTATGTTCTGTCAATCTCATTATTTTGGGTGCCTGGCTTATGATTTTTGAAAATTTTGATGTGGCAATATTGAAGCTGTAAAAACTTTCATTTTAAAGAATTGTGATTTTCAGTGTTTGCATACATACATAATCACAATGTGAAATCAGGCAGCTTTGCTTTGCTCTAGTTACACAAAAACCAATTAACACATTTTAAGAATAACCATTGCTTATTCTGTGTGAATATCCCATTAGCAAATCTCATCAGGGGATGAAATCCTAAAGCCTTTACTCAGTGTTTAAATCAGTCCTTGAGGTAACTTGGCTCAGCCTTCCCTGGCATCCATGGTAACAATCTCTTCATGATTTCTTATGTATCTCTAGGAAATATCACAAAAGCTCATGCAATAATTAAGTTTGTTAGTCTTTAAAAGTGCCACAGGACTCCTTCTTTGTTTTTATACTATTACTGTAACAGCACCTCTCTCTGGCTCCCCACTTGTAACAGAGAACTCATATGCCTAACTTGGTTTACAACACCCAGGATCTCTTTATTTACAATGGTAAGTCCCTTCTCCACAGTTTAAGCTTGTCCCTGAGCTTGTCCCTAAGGCAATCTGAGTGAGGGCTCCGGCCCTTCTGCTTGAACATGCCTTCTACAGGCCTTCTCCTGTCTCCTTATCCCCCCTGGGTCCAG
This sequence comes from Pelusios castaneus, assembly GCA_007922175.1. Taxonomy (NCBI): domain Eukaryota; kingdom Metazoa; phylum Chordata; order Testudines; family Pelomedusidae; genus Pelusios; species Pelusios castaneus. Next base: position 2,644,796 of record ML685879.1, read on the forward strand.
AGGGTCAACTGTTCCCTCTTGCCTCATTAGGCAGGTTCTTCCTCACCCTAACCAGCTTACAGATGTGCAGATGTTTTTTGATTTCCTTCCCTTCAGTTAGCTGGGTTGGGGGTGACAGATCTTGAATGCTTAAGTCCTGCCACTCCACGACAGTTACCTAAAATGCTAAAATTCCTTTCATTGACTACTTGAAGTGAAGTAAAGGGACAGTGCTGAGATTGGGTACTGAATCCACATTTACGGAATGGAGATGCATTTCTTTTCAACACTGTATTGTGTCTGTGCCTGTTATATGCTGTAGCGTTATGGGAGATTATAGTCATAATATTGATTAAGGCTAAGATTCTATCCATAAGTCTGAAAGCACTTAATATTTTTTCCCCATGATGAGTTCAACCTCCAAAGAAACCTTTATTGCTTCATAATTGTTCTCCTATTGTATCCAAATGGAACAGAGAATATTAATTTAGATGCCGTTTGGAGTGAAAGTATGCCCATTGATCTACATTCCTGAAGAGTAATGAACTGTAATGGTTTGAGAGCTGAAATTATACCTGTGGCAGATGAAGTCTCCATATTGATTTCATTGAGGAAGCTGCCAGAACATTAAATTGGTTAACATTACTATTAAATAGGGAATATTTGTAATTCTAGGGAATTGCCCCCCCAGTCAATGGGTGATCACCAATTGTTCCCATTCACAACATGCTGGGAAAAATCAAGCAATAATGGGAAGTCGCTTAGTAGCTGATGTTATTGTTTCCCACTTCATCTCTGTTTTTGCGCTGAGATATCCCAACAAGTGCTGCCCGTAGCTGCACTCTCACTCCATTCCCAAAGTAGGAGCTGCTGCGGTATTCCTCGGAGGGATGATTTTCCTACTCAAGTCTTTGTGCATGGTTCTTCCCCTGTCAGTTTGGAAGAGGGAGGCCTCCAACCACCTCCATACAGTACCCTTTCCCCACTTGGCATCCTTTATCTCTCACCTCCATGCAGGTGCTCCATAATTTCCAGATACAAGGTGAGGGAGTAGGCAGAGAAGGAAATGTAGCAAACGACCCTGGTGTTGGGGCTGCTGAGCGGACATACACTGGCCCAATGCAGCTTAGGCAGAGAGGTTAATTCAGTCTACGCTGCATTAGCTTCCCCACATTGCCTCCTCCACACCTTCAGCTTCCCAAGATTAGCCCCAGGCTTGGTGAGTATGTGTCCGCATGGCATCCACTGAAGCCATAACGGCAAGGGAGTGGGCTGGAGTGGAGGCCAAAGCAAACTGTCCGGTTGCCCTCTGCCCTTCACATCATGTTACAGTAGGTTCTTCTGTGATTTGCTCCCTCAGAACCCGCTCCCACTGGTGCTGGTGTCTGGTCATGTGTTTATTTTTCCTTGTTTCCTCCCCACCCAACATAAGTGGATGATTGAGGCCCTTGCTTCTTCACAGAGCACAGATTTTGCTGTGGCAGGGGCTACAAATCCTTCTTTGTCTTTGGCACAGAGATACACTACATACTCTGAAGTGCTAGAAGTCTATGGATGGACTCATTATCTAGTATGTAACTAGATCACTCCATTCACGAGAAAGAACAGATGGGACCTCATCCTGAGAAGAGCTCATTGATGCTGCCCCATCTCCACATTTGGCATATAATGAAGTTTTATGGCCTGGCAATGTCTTCTGCTGCATCTTGGGGATAATAGATTACACTGGAATAGAAGGAGATTTACCAGGTATGCTCAGTCCTTGGAAGTCATTTCAGATTAAGAAATACACAAGTTCTTCTGCTTTTTGTATATGTATTCTTTTCAGGCACAGTTCCTGCAGAGTATAGCGTGCATCCTCACCTCCGACTGGAACCAATAGTAGACCAGGGAGCTAAACATCTCCCCAAAAGTGAGTAATATCTTTCAGATCTGGCCCATTAATGCCCAAAATCACTTCACAAGAATATTTCTGCATTTAAGAAGAGAAGGTAGTTCTCAGCCTCTCATTTGACCTTTTCACTCTCACCTCTTTTCTAGACCAGTATTTCTCAACCTTTTTGATACCAGACACTAGCTTGCTGCCTTCCGAGGCTAAATGTAAATTGTGTGAGGGCGATCTCAGGGACTGGCACTGGTCTAGGGAGGGGTCATTGAGAAATGCTGTTTTAAAAACTAGGGCTTTTTACTTCTCTGTGGATGGGGGCTCACTTAAAGCAGCTTTTGGATAACATTTTTAGCTTGGTGCTGTTTGATTTCTTTAGCGTCTAGCACCTCCCTTCTCCGTTCCGACCACACATAGGCCTCAGTTCAGGAAAGCACTGAAACATTTAAGTGTGTGTTTACACTTCTGACTTCAGGGGGCTTTCCTAAATAGGGATTTTTTTTTCCTGAATCAAGGCTTTGGCTTTTAATATATTTGTCCATAAAAAGCTCTCAATTTAGCTTTTTCAAAATAAATGTAAAAAGCAATTTGTCTATAAGTGAGCCATTTCTGACCACCATGATACATTTCAATTTCTGTGCTGGAAATGAGTACCATTATTATCTTTCATAATAATAGAAGCTGCAGGTTTCAACTGAGACTGGAGTCTAGCCAACTTATGCTACCTGTATAAATACATGATGAGAGATGGTCCCTGCATCAAAGGGCTTTCAATTAGTGCTGGTTGGGAAGTTAATCCACCTCCCCCCAAAATAAACTATGATCAATTTAAAAATACTTTAATTTTCATCTACATTTTTCTTTTCTAAAGTTTTGGGCATTTTTTTAAAAAATGGAAAGTCAAAACCCAGCACACAGGTAGTTTCCAAGCATATATAATCATTTCAGGAAAATCATTTAAAATGAACAGACATTTTCTATGACAATTTCTGTTTGTGAGACAGCTTGCACGACTGGGGCTGTAGTTTCAGAAAAGATGCAACTAGGGGGTATAACAAAGATGGAAAGGGTGCGGGGCAGGGAAGATAAGGATAACAGTGATGGGAACACATGGTTATGCAAGCCAGAGGTGGCACAGGTCTCTCAAAAGTTTTGCTTTGTTTTCTGCAGTTTTCCATTCTATTTTGTTCGGGTTTTCATAATGCAGCCAACACCACGGTACCTGCTCCCCTTCAGGTAAATCACTGAGCAATGTGGCAAGTTGCCATCACATTCTCCAATGTAAATAACCCTGCAGAGTCATAAGTCCTTTCCTGGGCTGACTCTGGGACAGCAGGACCTTTACCATATCTTAGGCAGATTCCACCGTATAGCCCTAAATGGGGACCTCACAGATTTGCTCACAGCATGCATCAAAGTCTGCAGTGGTTAGATGAAACCAGTGATGAACAGAAGAAGAGAAACATTCCCACGATCTAGGGAAATTTAGATGCATTTTATATCAAATGCCATTTAATTATCCACATGTCTTTCTTCCTCTCCAAGATGATTATATAAGCTTATGATCTTTCTAAATATCACTTTTATAGTGTAGTTATCTAGCATGCATTAGCCTTCATCTTGTTTGTCTTTCCTTTTATTGCATTGAGTGTGTTGATTTGCCTTTCTGTCTCCTAGTATATAAGAAATCTTATGTACAAAATAATATTGCTGCACTTTATTTCTTTCATTTGCATGTCTAAGCTCAAAACAAATAGAAGGGGAGAGGAAATGACCAGGCAAAAAAAACTTTGCAAATTGATGTTCCAACATTAATTTTGCAAAGTAAAGCATTGTAAAATAAAATTCTAGCACTGAAGATAGAAGATAGTCCCATCATGAGAATTCTTTGCATTAACTACAAGAGAACAGAGTTGAGAAGTCTGAGGTGTTCTCTAGATTTAAATGCACATCCCTGGTATCCCTACCATCTACGTGGCTCTTAGCAATTTCCAGTGCCAGAGCCTTTCCCCACCGCACGCTCTTCCCCAGAGTGTCATTGCTGCATGTAGCTACACAATGCCATGGGCATGAACGCAGCCTGCCTTTCATGACAATTACTCCATATGCCATGGCCAGTGTAGACACAGCCTTAGCAGAAGTCCTGGTATTTTGGAAAGTCCTAGCATAGGCCAGGCCAGCCCCAGTGTTGACCTTTCTTTAGTATCCCTATTTGCCAATAGTCTAACATGCATCTTTCAGCGGCTTAGGTCTTTACTTACAGATCATAAGCCAAGTCAGGGCCTCAACAAATCCTCATTCTGAGACGTCACCGAATTCTGCCTATTTATATGGCATCTTACTTTTGAGAAAGATGCATCTGTAGTTGACTATTCCAGTTTTTCCAGCAGAGCATTTTTAATAAAACACTAGGCTAATGCATTTTGCATCATCCTTAATTCAGCAGTGTTGAAGCTTATTGAGCTCACCACTTAAGAACACAGGCACAAAAAAAGGATCAGCAAATATTAATGCTACAGGACGTCTTTCTAGTCACCATAGGTTGGTCTTCTGTTTGAGCAGGAACTACACACCCCATATGTGATTAATATACTGTTAAAACAAGACTGCTTTGCACCCAGCCACAAGCCCTTCACCTGAACAAAACTACCAGGAATGTCAAGATTAAGAGTAATGGAATCAAACTAATGAAGGGAAGATTCAAATTTGATTGTAGGAAGCTATTAAATGTGAAGTCTGTAGCATAATTTACCCAAAAGTCACTGGAGTGTCATCACGAGAAAGGTATAATTGAAAACTTTCCCCCATAAAACAAATTGGCAGCAGAAGTCCAGCAGTTCAGGAAAAACTCCAATTCAAGAAAGGAATTAGGCTTTTCCAAAATAGGGAAGGACGCAAGCATTTGCTTAAGTGCTTTTTTATCTTGGGATCTGGCAGCAATGCAATAGAATTAAATAAGCAGCAGTTGTATGAAGATATGCAAGTTATTTTAAATAACCTATGTATCTCAGTTTGACTGCCCTATGCCCAGGCCATGCACTGCGTGAAAGGGAGGGGCCTCCCTTCGACTCAGCGCTACTACAGTTGCTGGGGTGGCGTTCAGAGCTGGGCTTCCTGATCAACTGAATGCCCTGCACTTGCATGTGTTTGAGTTCTACTGATTTCAAATTTAAAGTTAAGCATTTGCTTACATCTTTTACTGATTGGCCTGATTGCAGGCACATGTATATTGTTGCTTAAATAAAACTTTCTACTAATCATTCCACTTCAGTATTGTGCATTTCCAAAGTAATTCATATTTGTGTTCTAGTGCATTTAAATTACTGATTTAGAATGTAGTTGCATGTCAGCATGGTGTGAATAATTGCCAAAGATTTGCCCAATTGCCTGTGTCCAATGAAATGAAGCTCTTAGAAATTAAGCTCAGAGATTTTGTTTGTTAGTTGGAGAGATTCCACATGAATAATATTTGCAACAGATAATGACTCTGAGACACCTGTTTAATTAAGAAGCACATTATTGTATTAAGAAAATTCATTAGTTCTACAACTTCAGGGATTGTTGTTTGCCATCTATTAGGTAGAAGCACGCTTTTCTAGAACAGGCAATACTGTTTAGCCATTAGTTGTGTGTTTATGAGACAAGCTCTTTATTTTGTGATAGTAGTGCTTGCTGCCCCAATGAACATCAGGGCCCCGTTACACTAGGTGCTGTATAGAAACAAGCTATCATGTTGCCTGACTCACTCCAGCACCCTACCTCATTACCATATGCCTTTTCCAGAGAAAAACTATTTCTATTCATTTATTTCTTCACTGTTTACCACCACTAACCTGTGATTTGCTCATATGCACTGTAATTTTATTTATACTACATACCTAAGCCTTGGTTCATTAAAGATTTTCCATTCATAAACCCAGGACTAGAAGGCAACCGAGTCAAGTAATATAGTATAAATGCAGAAGTTTCTGTACCTGATTCCTCACAGTGTTACTGTATTTTTCCCTTCAGCACCACTTGGGAGAACTGAATTGCCTCGGTAAATTATGCTATTGCCCTGTTGACCTCACAGTGAAAGCTCTTAATATCAGACTTGAATCTTCCTTGTTTCCTTTGTTTCACACCACTATTCTTCTTACCCTTTTAGCTATTCTCTTCTGCTGCCTTTTTTTTTTTAAGACGACCCTCAGATATGTGTCGATTATCCCTCTTTGACAAGCTGCATCTATCCAGTTTCATCAGTCTCACTCGTGTCCTTTGCCTTTATCAGTGCAGTGGCTTGTCACAGGATTGTCTCAATTTCATCCATGTCTTTCTTTTTTTTTTTTTTTTTTTTTTTTTTGAAGAGTCTAGGCCAGGTCATGAAACTCCCGTAGGACTACCCCCTTCCTCGTCTCACATGCGATGTCTCAGTCCCTCACTGCATATACCTGAGAATTAGTCTGTTTTCTTTCATTACAACATCAGAGCTGTGTCCTAATGGTGTGTATTGACAGCACCATTCTCCCACTTGGATCTCCTAAGGAACACTGATCAATTTTTGAAGCATTTGGGGAGTGGAGTGCTTGTATGGATGAGGGACTTATTCCTCCCCCACAGAAAAAGGAAGGCCCCATCTTCAGCTTGTGAAAGTCAGCTTAGTACCAAGATGCTGCCTCTGCCACTATTTACTTATCTCCCTGTGTAAACATGTTTCTTATTCAAATACTATGGGATCCTTCATTGTGATGATGGGCTAGCGGTTTTAGGTGAAATCACAGCTCTATTTAAGGCTGAGGGTTTTGCCATTGAAGAGTGAAATTGTGGCACCATTGAAATCGTCTCTGACTTGGTTTCCCCATATGTAAATTATGGATGAGGATAAATCTTGCCCACTTTATGGGACAGGAATGAGGTTTAAACTATTCAGAGTTGCTGGAGTAGTGCAACTAATTATTTCTTATTCATGATTGGTCTAAAGTATTAAATCCAGCCTCTCCCCCATCAGAGGCAAATAATAGCATGTGTTAGCTGATTTGTATAGACTTTTATTAATGCACTTTTTGTAAATTTTGGGGCACAAAGAAAATATATTGCTTACAAGCAGTAAAAATGATGGTGTCATTTGTTTATCACCAAAAAGTCAGTTTTTATGACCTACCCTGATCCTTCTTTATAACCAAATTCAAGAGAAACATCTCACTCTATACATATAAATCCTAACACAAGGGCTACTGAAGTCAACTGGAGTATTTCCACTGACATCAGTGGGATTTGGATCACACCAATAGTTGCCTTAGTGGTATCCTTGGTAGATTAAAAACACGGGAGTAAACGACTTCTCATCTAAGGAGAGACCAGATTGTATTGACTCATTCACCATAAAACAGTCTCCATGCAGGTTAGAAAAAACCATGATTGGGTTCTCACTGAGAAAGAATGTCTTAATCCAATATAATTACAAACCAGCATTGAGTATGAGGGATTTTTACCCCTTTCTTAATACAATAAAATATTCAGAAAGATTAGACGTTTTCTTCTAGCACAAGGTTTCAGGTTGAAATATTTTCATAAATCTGACCAATCAGTCTGCTATATCCCACTATGACAATGGAAAATGAGATTTACTGGAAAAATAGATTCAGCATGATATCCTGGAAATAAGACAATTATTTCCAGATGCATCATTATTTTTATATGCATCTCTCTGCAGAACCCTATGGTCAATACATTATAAAACTGGAAATATTTACAAGTGAGACACTCAACAGAACAGTCAATAAGGCTAAAATAGAAAAGTGTTACAGTAGAAGTATATACATGTTTAGGGGGATTATAAAATGTAAGTGGCTTTTCTACATTGGACCAGATCTTCTGCCAGCATAAATAAACATCACTCCATTGACTTTAGTGAAGCTAGGCTCATTTGCATGTGCTGGCCCATGATTTCAAAGACAACAGAGTCTTGTGGCACTTTTAAAGACTAACAGATTTATTAATCGCATGAGCTTTCGTGGGAGAAAATCCCACTGACGAAGTGGGATTTTCTCCCACGAAAG
>ML685879.1:2653097-2681077 GCA_007922175.1 Pelusios castaneus
TCTGACGAAGTGGGATTTTCTCCCACGAAAGCTCATGCGATTAATAAATCTGTTAGTCTTTAAAAGTGCCACAAGACTCTGTTGTCTTTCTACAATAGACTAACACGGCTACCCCTTTGGAATTTGACTACATGATTTCAAAGAGCATCATTACTAGCCTAAAAACCAAAAAAGGAGTATTCTCTGCACTATGACTAGAGAGATCCTTTGGAGAAGAAACGGATGTTCATTGCCTGAGATGGTGGCTGTTAACATTAAATAGCCATGCTGGAATTCACCTATATGTAGAAAATCTATACACCCTTTAAGCATTGATTCCCTGCGCCTCTGGTGGAGCCGCCCCAATACACAGCTACCGCAGAGTCAGACAGAACTTAAGTTTGCCCCAGACTGGGAAAACTATGCACACCTCTAAGAGCCTAGATCCTTTCCACTGAGCTTGTTTGCAGCAAATATCCAACAAAAACCTGCCAATTAACCTGGCTTGTTACAGAAACCAGAAATCATTGTGTTTTATTCTTCTCGCTGAAAGTTCAAAGAGGGATTTTGCATGTTAAGCAGTAGGAAATTTGGCAGTTGACAATATTTTGCTCGCAATTGCCTGTGGTTAATTCAGTGCTTGTTGCCAGGTTCTTTGGCTTCCAGCATGGTCCCGGCCAAATCTTTCTACTCTATGCTAAATGCACACTGAAGCTGGTTGTTTGGCAATCATCCTCTGTATAGATGATGCAAGCACTTTTGGTGCACTCCATCTGGAGGTGGAGGAGGCAGGAAATAGGGCTGATCTTTGTTCTCACACTTTTGAGAATCAGAAGTAACTCTGTTGAAGTCACTGGATCTGATTCTCCATTGCCTTATGTCTTGTCCGGTCACCTTTACACTTGTTCAAAGTGGGTATAAATGTTACTAAATCAGAATAGCATTTAACACCTTTTTGCACAGGTGCAAGTGACTAGACACATTGCAGGGCAAAGGCGATTCATTGAATTTGTGATAGCCAGCATCTTGGCTGAACTACAGACCTCTAATACTAATGAATCTTTAAAATTTGAAATAGAGCCAAGCTTCCAAGCTGAGCAGTGTAACAGACCCCTATAGAGGGACACAAGATACACTGACAAGTAGGTTACATTTGCTGAGAAGGAGATGAACTAGAGCGATACGAATAATGGGTTTTGAGAACTTTGGGATCTCTTTTAAGATGGTAGAAAGAATATTGTGCTGAAACCTTTGAAAAAAATTCCATTAACTCAAACTGAAGCAAAGTTTTAAAACGGTTTCAGATTGAATGGTTTTGATTTTGACCATTTTAAAAGATTTATGGGCGTCTTTTTTAGAAGAGATCATGGCCAAAGAAAAGCCATTTTGACCGTCCCCCCAAAATCAAAAACTTGGATTTTTACAGAGGTTTTCGTTGTTGGCATTGCTGTAGTTTTCACTGAAACAACGTGGCAACTTATAAATTCATGCAACATTTTGATGCAACTGAATCTGCATTTTTAAAAATATTTCAGCTGAAAATTTTGCCCTGTTCTATACAGAATACACACTGACCAGGGGGATACATTTATACCAGAGTATAGGTGGAAGACCCTTGCTGTCAAGCCAGCCATGTTAGTTTACTCACGCACCTCTTTCCAAATTGTCCTATGGATTGCAGTCAGTTGCGATTCTCACAGATGTTTGACTCAGTTCTGCCTTGAGGGGCACTGGTCAGCATTCTCCCCCATGCATTTCTGTATATTAACAAAATATTTAACAAAATTAAGTTTTATCCAGTTGAAAGCTTTCTCTAAAACCGTTTGGAAAAAAACAGGACACGATTAAACAAGGAGCCTTGGGGCATTTTAAAAGACTAACATATAAATTTGTCGTCTTTACGAGTGCGACAGGACTCCTTGTGTTGCTGACCTAGACTAACATGGCTACCCTTTTGGAACTTGGCACAAAATTAAGAATTTGGTTAGAAGAAAAGGGCTGATACAACTCCCATTCAAGCCAATGGAAACCTTCCATTGACTTCAGTGAGAGTTGGATTGGGCCATGTCTTCCCAAAAAAAGAAATCCCAGGAGAGGTTATCTAAGCATCTTCACATTCCAGAGAAGTTCAGCACTTTAAATAAATAAATAATCAAGCTGTTCCAACACGAAAGCAGGAACAAACATTCTGTGGAAGTGACAGACTGGCCCAAATGAAAACCCTGGTGTTCACTACTGCAGAATTTTTCAGGGGCAAAAGGTAGAGGGAGGGACCAGATAGCAAATCTTCCTGCTGAGTCCCCTCTCAATGATAGCTTGAATCCAAAAGTCCTGAATGGATATTGGATCTTGAACCAGATTACTGATTTTGGGCCAGGTCCTCAGATGATGTAAATCTACAGAAACCAAGGGAATTACACCATTGACATCAGGCACATTGCTATTTGAAAGAGAGTTGTGGTGTGCTGGATTTGAGAAGGAAAGGAAGAGACTCTTGTTCAACAGAAGCATTAATATTTCTACACTGTTGCATCTCGGATAGCAAGCTGAGCTTTTTGTAAAGAGATTAGATTGTCATTCATTTCCCCAGCCCCAGCCTTTACAGTTAGCGTCTCAAAAAATTCTATTAGCACCATTTTCAGTTCTGGACCGGAACTGGTGCAGGAAATAAGCAAGCAACAGTACGTCTTGAAAATGTACATGAGGGCAAAAGCTTATGAATTTTGCCATGGTTTTTATTTTCACAGCTTTATACCACCAATAAAAAAATGCAGGGTTGCTAGGGATACTTGCTCACATGACTTTGGCCTAATTTGGAGGCAAAGCTATAGCCACTTTGAACAGATTACTATGGGTATAAAATACCCACCTTTAATCTGTTAAAATTAACAGAAGAAAATACTTTAATGTTTAGTTATTTTTAAAATAGGTCCTATAAATACATTGAAAGCCAGAAAGCTAAACAGAATCAGACAATATTGAATATGAATTTCTTCCTTGGCTCTGTATTTTACAAATCAAAGTAGCTCTCATCTCTTGTTTCCAAAGTGACATCTTTGGTTTGCACCAAAGATTGAGAAATATTATTGTCTACTATATTCAAAATTCTTTAATAAAAAGGAAATAAGAATTTTCCTATGCAAATTGCACATGTAATTTCTTAGGGCCTTTTTGTTGTTGTTTTAGAGGCTTTAATTTTAGCAATGTAGTTTTCCCCCCCTATTGCTTTCAGCATTAATAAGAAAAAAGTCTGATATACCCAGAATGTATTTCATGACTACAGGGAACATTATCTACTTAGTGATGACTAAGAGTGTCAATAGAACTCCACAGAAAACTGTATGAAATGGAGATTTCAAAAAAGATAGAGAAAAGGATATTCTGATAAATGGTATTTGTGATTGAATTCTACTGTGACTGCCAATGAGAAAGATGAAGGTTACCTCTCTAGCAGGCAGGTAGCTGGTTTCTAATATGATATTTATTTGCTGCTTGGAGATACATTTAGAAATGCTTTGATCTGCCTGTAAATGTGTTGGGCTAGATTTCTAGTTGATCTGACTTAGCATAGCTCCCCTGGCTTCAATGCAGTTATAATGCTTTACACTAGCAGGAACTCTAGCCTATTGTTTAGAATAAGCCCTAAGGGCCTTTTCAGCTTATAATCAGAGACACAGCCTTGGAAGTCAGTTGGAGTTTGCCTGAGGAACGTAACCACTACATGGCTTTACATTGCCTAACTGTCCTGCAGCAGTGACTGACATTCCCTTCTAGGGTGATCCACACCTCTCTCTTGCCCAAAAATAGGACTCAAGTAGTGAACAGTGCCAGGGCTGATCTTCTGCCCATGGCTGCATGTCACTCAGATATTAGCTTTCTAGATAACATCACACCTTGCTCTACTCTACAAACAGGCCAAGCAGAAAGCCCAGGTGACCAACTCCAGCCATGCTGTTTACAGGTCATGCAGTGAAGGCAGAGAAAGTGAGAGAAGTGTGGTAAAGGAATAGATTGCAGAATAGGAAAGAGCTACAATAAAGGAAGGATGATTGCCAATAGAGACTCTGAATTCAAGCATTGTGCAGTGTACAGAGTCGGGGCCTAATTCCCATTTATACCAAGGACCCTCTACACCGCTGTGGCAATCAATTTTTATTAACCATAAACTGCCCCTTTCCACTGCCAGGGTGTTGTAAAGGGGCCTTATTCTAAATAAGAATCAGCTCCTGTGACTTTTCTCTTGCACCACCAGCTGCAAATATCCTACAAGCAATTAAAAGCGTTGGTGAAAGGAGTTTTTTAGCCCTCAGTTGAAACATGTTGGCTGTTTCTACCTGGAAGATCGTTACCAGTTACTGCATCATTTGGACAAAGTGAAAAAAGCAATGACTTCATTTATAATGCAGCAAAAGTGTTGGTGCAGCAAGTAGGACTGTATATTTTCATATTTGATAGTGATTGCATTCTTTTGCATCCTGCCTAGACCAAGCCTTGGAAATAAAAACTCTCCATTAAAAATTCAGCAGAACAGTTTGAAATAACTGGAGACTCCAGTCCAGCTTCCACCAGGGCTAATGAAAGGGGAGTGAATTACGCCTCTGGGCCAGCAAATCTCCTAGCACCTTTGTGGCCAAGGGAGACCACACAGACTCACTGTCACTCTCTCTCAGAATGTCTGCTGGTAGGGAGTGGCAAGAATTCCAGAGAAGATTTCTGATGGAGAGGCTGGATCAGCACTTCCTGTTGCCTTCCAGCCAGGGTTCAACTGGTCCCTATACACCCCAAGCACAAAAAGGGTGCTTTGGGCCACCCAGAACTCCCCCTTCTTCCCCTGACAGAGCAGAGAAAGTTCATTCAGTGGAATCAAGCCCCATAGGAGTTTAAATTCTTGTTTGGGCTAATTATGAAGTAATTTAAACCAAAAAGAATTTTTCCCTTTGGTCTTCTGGATGACCAGTAGACATGATCTGACTGAATTGCTCCAAGAAAAGGCTGAATTGTGTTTTGTCAAATCCCTCCTCAGAAAAATCTAAGACCTTCCAGCACTTGAGGCTATATTAACTTTTCAGTGTATGCTCTAGTGGGAGGAGGGATGTTGTGCTCTTCACTCCTATCAGGTCCTTCTGCCCGCCACCCACCAGACTCCACTCCTTATTCCCACATAGAGCACAACACAGGGAGACCTCAGTGGGTCCAATGATGCCAGAGAGACAGGTGAGCTCACCCCAATCACCTTTTCATTAATACAATTACTTGGATAAAAACTTTTGGTATTTGTACAGCCATCTCAGCGCCTAAGCCCTCACTGTAAATACTCTTGTTACAGACATTCTTATCCCTGCTTATTCTGACACTGCTTATCTCTATTTGCCTCTAGTCAGAGAAAGAGCATGTTTTTAAATGAAAAATGATGCCTAGTTTTTTCTGTATGGAGATGGAAACCTTCTCCAAATGCAACTTGAGAGGAGTTGCCATTGACAACTGCTGTGAATAAATACCATCATTCGAGTGCTGGAATCCACCAAATAGCAAAAGGTTCAGGGGCAAGTTTGCTGCCCCTGTTATACATTTGTGCAGCAGAGTGACAGGATATACAAAAAATAATTTGCAGTCAGTGAAAGGCTGGTGCAGGTTAATTCCCGTCTGGTGCAAGAACTGAACTACGACACTGAGGGTGTGTCTACACTGCATGGCCATGGGCCAGCCACCAGTATCCAAATGTAGTGTAAACATCTGAGTTCATGCTGCAGCAAGATCTGGGTCCTAAAGCCTCAACTACAGTACAATTAAACAATATCTTAGGCTTGCAGGGCTCAGGCTCAACAGGCACGGGCCAGCCACAGGTTTTTAATTGCAGTGTAGACTTACTCATGGCGTGTCCAGACCTAAAAAATTAAGCTGACTTAAATTTAGTAGACATACAGCCACTGCGGTGATTAAGTTGGTCAGGGAAGTCTCTGCCCTGCTCATTTGCCTCAGTACAGTATAGTCACATTATTAGTGCTTGCATTGGTACAGAGAGCAGTGTGCCATGGGTAGCTAGCCCAAAATGCAGCTAGCTGCTGTGGGGCTTGAAATGCCTCATGGGACTAAAACATTGTCAAAGAATGGACAGGGTTTCAATCTCCCATGATGCAGTTTTTTCCCCTCCCTTTCCTTCCTGAGATCAGTGGTAAACAACCCATACTTTTTCTGGCTTTAAAGCTATGTGTACATCATAGGCAACATCTGGATGGACTCCTTAGCTCCATGTGTTCTAACAATTTAATTTTTCTTCAAAGAGTCTGACAAAGTGGGATTTTCTCCCACAAAAGCTCATGCGATATATAAATCTGTTAGTCTTTAAAAGTGCCACAGCACTCTGTTTTTCTACAATAGACTAACATGGCTCCCCCTTTGGAATTTTTCTCTAGTTATGCTGTTAGGAGAAAGTCATAATCCAGAAACTAGCAGATGGCTTCATTTCTAAAATACTTCCTTTCTTCCACAGTCCAATAGCCAGCTCCTCAGTTTGGAAAGCTCCAAGTGGATCATTGGAATGGTGACAATTTATATCTCCTAAGTATCTGGCCCAACAGCTTCCTAATGGCTGTTGAATTAGCAAGGTGCTTTAACACATGCTTCAAGTTGAGTATGTGAGTAGCCCTGCTGGAATCAGCCGAATTATTTACAGGCCTAAAGTTAAGCATGTACTTAAGTATCTTGCTGATTTGGACCAAAATCCTTTCAAATCAGGTTTTATTAATTTATTGTTTGAATGAAATTTGAAGCAAATGTGAGATCTATTAATTTATTCTTTGAGAAATTCCCTGCAGTCAATCCCAGAAAAAAGACAATTTGCATAGTCATGTTTTGTCCCTACTAATGTATACCCTTGAAGCTTTTATTTTGCCTTTTTGACTAAGTCAGAGTGGGAGGGTGAAATAGTCTCTGCTAGGAAAAATGAACACAAGCCTGAACTGATTGGAATTCAAGTAGAAAACTGTGCACATAAAATAAATCCTTTGCCAAATTATACTGAGGTGAATTATAATCCTTTGGAAATATGAATTTCATTTCCCTGGATCAAGTTTATAAAGTGGTTCTCTCAAGTTATTTCCATGTTTTGTGGCCTATCGTATCACTTAAGCAGCCCATAACTTTCTATAATACTTTCAATGAGACTACTAACCATTACTCATGACTTTTTAAAGCACAAAAAATATACACATACACTAAGGGTCCATTCTTGCAGAATGTCTTTAGATGACCAAAGTACCTTAATTCTGCTGTTTTCATTTGCTATGTGATTTGGGGACAAGCAGTCAGAATTCTATCCATTTCTAGCTCTGACAAACACACATGCACAGAGACATCATGCAATGAAATACAGAAGGACTTTGGTGGTAGAATATATCCGTACAGAGCCGTGTAAAGGGCTCCCTGGACATTACTCATTACAGAGAGCAAATTAAGAAGCAGGGATGGGTGTGGGAGTCAAAGATACAAAACGAGGGAACTGGAAGGGGACACTGAGCAGAGAACTCTGACTGCTTCTACAAGTTGTCTAGAGACCAGTGGATGCTTCCCAGAGGAACTCTGCCAGGATGCATAATTGGATGAAGGAACAGAACTAGGGCCCACAGTTAGAATACCCCTCAGCCAGCCTCTTCTCCCTGGTGTTATAAATGGAGACTTTGGCTGGGCTAGGAGGGGGTTGTTGGAGTTCCCCCAACTTCGTGGAGCCATGGATGGCGTGTGCTTCCAGGATCAGCAATGAGGAGAAAGGCAGCCAGAACAGGGGGATGTAGCCTGGCATACTCGAGTATACATGTGCCAGGATCTCGCTCATGCCACAAAAGGGGCAGGTGTCATGGGGCAAGGAGAATTCCACCAGGTACATGCCTGTGCTCACAACTCTATGCAAGAGCTGCCAACTGATGTCTCCGGTGGGCTGATGCGTCACAAACGAGTAACTAAGGGCAGGTGTGTCAACCCCAGAATGTTAAAGGTTGTCTTCTTTGGAGAGAAGAGAGGTCACTGAGGAGCAATTAACACCTGCACTTAATTCAAGCCTATGCCAAACCATTAAAAACCTGCCTATGATATTCAAGAATGAATGAGATGCAAGCATACTTCACAGTCCCACTCAGTTGATTGGGAAGATTGATCCGATGGTGGCAAATTTGCCACCGCCCATGAAGACAAGCCTAATGTTTCCTCAGCTATCAACTCAAGCAGGCCTTGCTGGCTAAGCAAGGTGCGGCCACACAAATGAAATGATACATGGCATCTCAATCCAATCAGACACAAGCGTTTGTAAGTTTTTACCATGAATCCTAATATGTTAGAGTTGGCATCTCTAGATCCAGCTGTGGATATCCCTCCGAGAGCCGTTAGCCTGCTTTATCATTACCAAAGACTTCATCCCATCTTTCTGGAATCAAGTAAAATGTAAGTGCCAGAGAATCAAATCAATGTTTCCATCAGTTAGTGGCTGGAGCAGAAAAGCAACTTTTTCAGGATTCTACCTTCAAAAAACCCTGCTGGTTGAGTTGCTAAGCAAGGCAGCAGGGTCCAAACACTAGTCTACCAGAAGGGAAATGCACACAGCTTTGAGTGACCACTGCCTATCATTCCCTGTTAGAGATTCACTCTAGACCCAAGTAGGAGATATGTGGCTGGATGCCAGGGAGGCGGCAATGTGCAAGCCCAGAAGCCAAAGTTTTGGCACCATGTGAGTCCAGGCACCTACAGGCTTTGGCAGCAGCTGAGTGGGAGTTGCTGATTGTAGTGATGCATAAAAAAATTGTAACAGATACCAAGTACCTTCTTGCATCGCTCCCTTAAAATTATGCCTCAGTTTCTTCACTTCATTGGAGTGGCTTAGCACCATCTTGTGGACTTAGACTTTATCTTCGAGGAGTGGATGTGAGACAGAGGCAAAAGAGTACAGGGTTTGTTTTGAGTCAAACACTGTCTGCTCTATTATATTGCTGATGAAAGTGTTAAAGAGAAGCACTTCACTGAAGCCTCAGACACCCTGCTTCTTCTAAAATACCACATGTGCTGTTCACCTTTGCACAGCACTTGAAAAAAAAAATCTATGGAGGAATCTATATATGCAGCATTTTCTCTTTAAAGGTACTATGCCCATAAGAGTGCTATAATGTAGTTGGGGGATAGCTTTCTCCCCGGAGGCCAGGTTAGAGAGTGCTCCAATTGGTAACTGGAGAGCAACATTCCTCCCATTGTAACACAGCTCACATTGTCACCGCTGGTGATGAAGTCCCATTGTGGCAGACATTCAACATTTCAGCAGCAAATTGTTTACAGTGTTGAGCTTGCTACATAAACTGGCTAGACAAATCAGAGAGTGAATGAACCTTCAAGAGTCTTCACACAAACCTGCTGAGTGTTTCAAGTTGGCAGTGAAGCACAAAGCCAGGGGATTTGCCCATGCCTTGTGTGGTACTGTCAGTGTGTCACATCCATCTCATAAACCCAAGCCTCCCTGAAATTATGCACAAGTTGTTCAACTCCGTGGTTGATGCTACTGCTGAAATAAGTGTGCTGAAGGGCAGGGATCAAGGTAACAGCCATGCAAGGGACAGTTAACCCTCCCTTGTTACAGGCTGACATGGCTTTAGGGACAGCCCTAAAGCCAGAAGTGAAGCATAAAGAACACTCCCCAGGGAACACTGGCCCAGAAACTCTAGTCTCAGGCATCATTCATTCCTAGCTTCAGTTTTTCTGCTGGGGGTAATGAATTACTGCCACCCTAGCGCGCGCGCACACCCCCCCCCCACCATGTGTTCCTCTCCCGGCCACCCGCTCTGGTGTGGGTCTGTGCATGTGAATGGTTTTGAGAGGGCAACAAAGACTCAAAGCCCATATAGCCCACACAGGAGTATACAGAAGGATCTCACCTGTTCTACTGGGTATTCTCCAACTCATGAGCTAGTACTACAGCTAGCGTTTGGGGCCTTATCTAGTGGGCTTTGGATCAGACTTTGCTAGCTTCATTTTCAGATGCAGCAGTATGTTCTTTACTACATCAATCCTCCATTCTTGCTTCCTTCAGTGACTGAACAGACTTCCAGTAATTCAAAAATTCCTCCATTTGATCTAACATTAAGACAGCTGAGGCAACCCCACAGACAGCTCTACAGTCAACCACTAAGTTGAAAAATAGTTGCTCCCCCCCACCCCAGGTAAATACATAGTGTTTAGTTTTTAGAGCAAACTTTGTCAATTCTAGTTCCATTCCAAGTGTTTTAAAAGTTCATATTGCCTCAGGATTCCATTTCCATTATGATGAGTTGTGACTCAAGCTGTGTTTAAAAAAAGACCAAAAAAATGAACCTTCAGCTTCTCCCAGGAGAGGGTGCTTTTTCAGGAGGTACAAGTAGATGCCATGCCTTTTATGGAGCACATAGCAAAAGACCTTTAGTGTCAAAAGTCATTAGGTTTTATTCTCTAGAGACCATCTGTCATATACCTTTCAATCCCCACCCAGGTGCTGGAAAATAAGCAGCAGTTTCCTTTTTTAAAATTTATGCTTCCCTATTTCTTACTTTGCAGAGGAAGATTGTTATATTATATATATTAATCAACTGAACAATTAAGATTTTATGGCTTTAAGATGCCTACAAAGGCTTCACTTGATCCATTATAATTGAAGTCCAAATGAAACCAAAACATTTAAAAAGCTTCAACTGCAGTTCTGTATCTGCCAGTATCCAAAGTTAGCAGATGAGCTCTGCTTTTGCTTTCTGTTTCCTTCTTTCTTAATGACTGTCACCAGAAAGTTAAAATACCATCAGCAACACCCACTCATCTTTACCATTTTTTATTTATATTGATATGCTAATGTTTCTTTGCAAGTCAGGCTCAGACTGATTCAGTAACTGGAGTTTAAGATATGAAGGGAAAACAGCCCTGTTAAATAAACAATGCATAATGGCACCAAAATGTACAGGCAGACATTTATCATTTGTAATTTCACTCCAAGCTTAGCACTAGTGCACCAAGATGTGCTTTTATATACATGATGGAACACGGACAGCAGCTTATGCAATCTAATATTTTTGCTAGTATTTTCTCAAACCAGCCCATTACTGTTTTCAGGCATTGATGAGGCATGATAAAGAAAAAACATACAACCTTGGTTAATTTAAATATTTTCTATTTCTGCTGTATAGAAATGGCAGAAGCCACTTGGAGTTATAGGAAATTCAGATCTCACTGCTTATAAAAGGAAAAAATGTTATAGCTGTACTCCCATTGCATCTCTCCTGCTGCCTCAATGCTCATATTTCCTAACCTTAGGCCAGCTGGATTAGCCCACAACTAGACTGAATTCCTAAAAAGTCACCCTTTCCAGGTAGTGTATTATGGATTAGTCCAAAACTGAAATCAGGTTAATAAATAGCCACCAATTCTAGCCCTTAGAAACAGATTGATGCAAGCCCCATTTCCCCTTCTAAGGCCATCTCTAAATTGATGGCAGCAAATTTGCCACTCTCAGATTGATTTTTCTGCTTTGACTGGGCAGAAGTGAAGATCTGCTCAATTGTTCCAGAAGTTGATTTAATAAAACCACCTCTGGAAAAAGAACACTGTCAACAGGTTTGCTTTTCCCATTCCAGTAGGGCAGTGGAGATAGTATGCAGAACAAAATGTAGAAAGACAACCAATTAGGCAAGCTACTTTATATAGCTTGCATAACTCCCATCAACTGCCAGTGAATTTGCTGTTAAGTGTAGACCAGGCCTGAGTGTTAAAACCTTTTACTTGTTGAATGAAAATACATTCAGGTGAACTTTTTGTCCCAAGTTCTAGGTACTCCTAGATGCTGACTGGGAATTAGCCCCTGAGGCCCCAAACTACTGATTGGCTCTAGAGCCTCCTTCTAGGTAAAGCACTCAAACGGTGCGACAGGGCTTCAGAAAGGCCTCTCCAGGCAAGCAACCCCAAGAGATTTGGGCAGCTCATCATCCAAGGAAATTCTACTCCCCTTTTTTAACGCATTCTGTTCTGCTGAATGGGAGGAGTGGTAGAGGAATTAAACACATTCATGATTTTCTCTTTTGTTAAAACTATAATCATCTGGTCCTGCTTACAACAGGAAAATGATCAAGAGCAGGCTATGATAAATACTTCCTAATAGCTTACATGCTAAAAATGATGAGATAGCATTGTCTTATCAATTGAATTCCTTGGACATTTTGATTTTATTCATCTGATGCTCTCCAGTGAATACTACAAGAGTCCACAGAAAAGGAAACCCCCAACAATTTGTTTACGCTTTTCATTAAACATCTTTAATTCTAGGAAGTCACCTCTTTGGCCAGAGGAGATGAGTTAAGTCTGAAATGACATTCAAGGAAGGCTTGAGAGCAACAATTCACACACAGAAATAGGCAAGAACAAAAGATTGTTAGTGAAATTATAAGCATCTAATGCCAAATTTCTCTACTTCCTTGACATGCCGTTTCTCAGGTTGTTTAGCTGTATGTTTATTGAGTCAATGGTTTTTACAACAGTTTCCTTGCTTGCCTCTTTCTATTCCAATTATTAGATAGGTATTGCATTATTCATGGCCAGGACCCCATTGTTCTCAGTGTATGCCAACTGAGAACCCAGAGACATTCCTTCCCCAAAAAAGGAGTCTATAATGAAGTATGGAAAGGTTACCTATCTTGGGAAACATCAGGTGAATTTCATGAGTTAGAAGACATTTGTGATGCAGCTTTAATCTGTATAATAAACAGGAGATATAATTTAAAATTATAATATCACATGGTCACAAATCCTCTGAAGGATCTACTGACCTAGGCTTTAAAAAGTTACTGTAGCCTACGCCCATTAAAAAATAGATTGCACCATATGTCCATGTCTTATTTTGATGCCAATGTTTTCCTTTTATTTGGAGTTTCCTGCTATTTATAATTCCTCTGCTGTCATACTGAAGAGCTCCTGTCCCAGAAAATGCCTTATGTAATCCCGAAGGGCCTTTCCTCAAATAATTTTTAAAAGAAATACAGCCATAAAGAACAGAAGAAACTTTTCAAAGTAGCAGCATTGCTTTCTTCCTTCCATCGACCCCAGTTCTACAAATAGACTCATAGACTCATACTGATATGTATTCTAAATTTCATTGTTTGCTAGGTGAACCATCTAGGAGTTTCTTCGAGGGCTGTTTGCAATGGTTTTAACTCCCTGATGGATGCCATCCCCATTCTAAATAAATGTTTTGTAAAATATAACTGATATTTTTGCCTTTATGAAAATAAAGTTACAAACCTTAAAGTCATCCTCCCAACCCAGAGGTAAAGATATTATTCTCCCAAGGAAAAGGAACTGGAATACAGTTTAAGTAGCTTGCCCAAGGTTGTCCAAACAGTTTCACAGCTCTCAGTCTATGCTCATTCCAGTAGCCCTTGCTGCTTGCTTTTTGCCACTTGAACAAAGCTCATTCTAATGCTTTAGAACTTGGTCCCCAGATTTTAAGATACTCACCATCCTGGAGCCTATTCATGTCTAGAAATTTTCTCACTTGTGGCAAATGTCTTCTCTCCAGACCCAATTCTTATTTCCCTTACAAATTTGAACTTTTTAGACTGTTCATTCAATGCTCTGATGGACTTGAACAAGTCTCCTTTTCAAAAATATACATTGTGTCTTTATTTCTCTTGACTGTTCCTTAATTCCTCTTCTACCACTCTGTTCAGCATGAACTATTCCTCCTTCATGGAACCAGACTTTACACTACTTCAATCCTATCAAGAGGCATTGGGTACAAGAGCAGGGTTAGAGTAGCTTTAAGACAGGGAGTTCAGATAGTTATATAGTAGCTCTATTACAAATCTAGGAAGACACTGAATTACTCATTGTAGAACTCAGGGTTCATATCACTGCACAGATGTCAAGGCACCTATTCCAAACCTGGGAAGGGACACAGACTGTGGAGCATGCTGGTTGGGACATAAGCTTCAGAAGAGAAAACTTGAACTATTACCTTGACATATGTCTCTGGAAATCCATCAGTCCCCCTTAGCAAAAGAGGATAATCTTAAAAGCTGTCACATCAATGAACGTTTAAGTTTCAGCACATCTTTCAGAGATGGGTAAAACTCAAACATTTAGAGACTGAGTTAATTATCTAAAAACTCAGTTGTCCACTAAAAGTTTCTCTAAGCAACAGTTGCCTGTGATTTAGGAAGAGTTTGATAGGCATCATCATAAATGCAAGAAACTGAGTTATGCCTCCCCTCACCACAGCTAGCTACATGGCGCCATCAATTATTAACATTTGCTCTGCTCTGAACAACTCAAGGGTATTGCTCAGAGACTCCTGTATCCTTAATTAAGAATTTCCAGCTGCTTTCAGAAATTAAGTCCGATATCAATTAGTATCTTCATACAGCTGTTATGGAGAAGGGAATCTTCATCATTTGGAGGCCAAGTCTCACAAATCATTAATTTAAACACCTTGGATACACTTTAATTGGCAATACAGGTAGTTGAACGGATGTTGTGTGGGAATACAAGGCATGGCCAGGGGGCAGATAGTTGTCAAGGGGTTTTGGATGTTTTACTTCTATCAAGGGCTCATCTGTTGATGCCAGTAAAATAAAAACCGAGTGGCAAGACCAATACCAGAAGTCCATAAAGTAAATACATGCCCTGTTAATAGACTCATTCACCTAACATAAGAATGAGTGCAGTGGGGAGGAACAGAATAGGGTGGACATGGCCTTTGTGGGTTTAACTAGGTATACTACATTAAATTGATTCAAGGTCATTTGGCTGACTGTCAGGGTAAATATCTTACTCATGGCATCTATTTGGGCTTAATCTTGGTTTTCCACTTCATATTGTGTCTCGATGACTTCAATAGGCATTGAGAATGCTCAGTACCATTTCAATTTCAACCCTATTTATTTTCATTTTTAGTATACGTTACAATTTCAAAATAAAAAGTCATTTTGAACCCAAAACCAAAACTTGGCATTGTGAAAGAGTCAAGATATTTTGACAATTTCAAAGCATTTTTTTAAAAGATTAGTTCATCAGAAGACTCATGAAAACCAAGCAGTTTTGGTTTGATGAGCCATCATTATCCGGCAAAAATAGATTCCATTGGGAAGTTTGAGCAGATTAGTTTAAAATAGTAGCATAGGTTCAATATATATGCCACTGCAGCAAGTATTTACATTTGAGCAAGTGGCTGAGATTTTATTCTTAGGACAAAAAAAAATTTTTAAAAATATACAGATTTACCTTGTCTCCAGAAGCTCACTGGAGATTGCAGAAGTGGGGCTGGAGCACTGAAGAACTTTTTTTTAAATGGGTCTTCTGCAAATGTGACAAGTATTTCCTCACTTTGTTGCTTGGATTTTTCCATTAGGAGTCACTGCAACTTAGATAAATGAGGTCATTGGGTTTGAAATGCCAGGCTTCATTATCTCTTCACACTCAAGCAGTTCTACTGACTCCTGTGTCAGTAATTGGTTCCCTGATATTAATAATCAGCTTCCTGCCTGTACAGCCCATCTACTCAGACAATACTAATGGCAAAAAGGAAAAAGGAGAAAAAGAACTATGTAGGTACACAAATTATGAGGTTGCATAGCCAGTGCCCATCAAGTGCTGAAAAACAATTTACCAAGTATTCTGCAAAAGCCATTTAAGCAAGTTTTTTCTGCTATATGAAAAAGCAAAGCATAATCTACATTGTGTATGGCAAGAATCATCATCATATATTATGTTGAAAAAGATCCTTCTTGAAATTGTTCATAGATGGATACTTTCAGAATTGCCTATTAAAAGAAGGTAAACAAATAAATTAAAGGGATGCTGCCAAGGTAGGAAATCTTTTTCCCCCCTTTAAAAGTATCTGCTTATGTAGCTAACAACTGAAATGGCTGAAAACTTCAGGAGGTTTACAAACATAGCTAAGTGGATTTTTTGCTATTTATATTGTTAGAGTGCTGTTTACATTGCACTCAATATGGAAAGCAAAACTGGTCAGTTTCCTGTTTTTAATCTCGTTGCTCTAACAAAAAGCTGTTGTGATGGAGTTCATGTAGAACACTGGACAAGGGACTTTCAAAAATGCTTAGCATTGCATTCGCTCCGCTCTTGCTGGAGTCCCTTGAGTTTCAGCGTTGACTTCAATGAAAAGAATTAAGCCAATCCTGAATGTTTCTGAAAATCCCGTCTTGGGTGTGAAGGATGTTAGTCCCACACCTAAGAGCCTGTTCTTACTAGTTAAGCATGTTGTGAAGGGGTTCATGCTCTGCTGGACAGGTGCCCCCTGGCAATGGTGTTACTGGTGAATTCAGCTCAAGGGTTCCCCATCCTCACCTTGTGCACCATCACTTTGCAGGCTACTTGGCCCTCCAGCCACGTACCACAGGCTACTCAGCCCTCTCCATCTACCACCCTTCTGGGGGAAGAGTTCCATGTGTGGGTCCTGGCCACCAGACCTCAATGGTCATGATTGCTGTGCTGCTCCTGGCACCCTGGGGGAGTGGAGAGGAACCCTGGCCCACCCATTTCTCTGGGCCCCAGCCCAGGGACCCTAAATGCCACAACCTCAGCACAATCACTGCAGTTTCCCTCCAGTATCCTCAATCACCACCAGTTTCCCTGGGCTGTTTCCCCACAGGCCAGAGTGTTCCCTTACCTTGGGGCCATTCCAGCCATCTGGTCCTGCTGTCAGAACAGCCTTCTGCCACATGCCAGCCCCTCTCCTCCAGACTGCTCTCTGGATCTCCACTGCCTTCTGCACCTGAAGGCTCCTGGTCAACTGCCAGTGGTGAACTGGGAGCTCTCCAGGGTGCTGACTCCCTCAGCCAGCCAACTAGAGAAATAACCTTCCCCTCTGAGATTCCCAGACTAACTGAACTCCTGGTGTCTGCAGCTCCCTTCTTATACTGGTGTTACGGACTGGCTGCTGCTCCCTGATTAGCTGCAGCTCTTTGACCCTTTTTAACTCCATAAAGGCCAGTGTGGGACAACCACCCCATCAACCATGCATAATTTCACTAGTATACAGACAGCCTTAAAGACACTAGTATAAAGTTGACTCATTAAAGTAATGGCAATGATCACATCATAAATATTGGTATTTAAATATTTCCTGTTTCATAGTATTTCAAAACTGCCTTGGTTAGTTTGGAACCTACTTTCCATTTTTTAAGTCATTTAGGCATTTAGCAATCTAAATCTCTGGAAGGGTTAAAAAGGGGCTTGGCTGCAGCAGCCAGAGGGGAAGGCTGCTGGGTCAATCAGGGCCAGGCTGCCAGTATAAAGATAGGAGCAGCAGAGCAGAAGGTTTAGGCTGCCTGGGGAGCTGCAGGGAGAAGTTGTCTCCTGGGCTGGCAGGCTGCAGGCCCAGGACCCTGGAGAGCTCTGAGTATGGTGCAGCTGCAGCAGCAGGAGCCCTGAAAAGCTGAAGCTCCTGAAGGAAGTGGACAGTGACAAGCGTCTGGAGCAGTGGTCTGAAGGCTGGGAGCCAGGAGTAGACAGCAGCTGGTTCCAAACCAGTGAGAGGAGTGGCATGCGACTGGGGGCCGCAGAGAAGTCACCCTGGGAGTCAGCGCCCCATGTAGGGAGAGACTGGAAGCAGGTGGAAGGCCTCACTGGAGGTGCATAGGGTCCCTGGGCCAGGGCCTGGAGTAGAGGGCGTGCCTAGGTCCCTCCCTGCTCCCCCGGCACACCAGCAATGGCCATTGATTGTTTTAATTAGTGGCCAGGCGCAGCATGAGCTCGCTGGCCCTAGACCGTTTTAAACAGTGACTGGATTGTAGTAAGCTGGACTATGACCCACGGGAAGAAGTTGGTGGACTAGGCCTGGCCACTGCTGCAAAGTGGGCCAGGGGACGTAGCTGTACCCCAGAAGGGGTGGGACACGGGCTTGGCCAGAGGGCTAAGACCCCAAGGAGGACTCAGAGCAAGTGTCCAGTTGTGTAGAAAGCAGACCATGAACTACCAACAGGAGGAACACTTGAGCAATTCCCCAACACCACCACCAGATGGTGCCCTGCTGGTGAGCCCCATGCTAGGAACGGCTACACTGCTCATTAACAGTAGAGATCCAATACCTACAGGCTACATCATTAAAACCACACATCAAGGCTAGCTCATTTATTGTGAAAGCAACATTAGAGGATGCTGCTGAAGAAATGTTGGTGGCAGAGCTAATGAAAGCCCTAAGGTGCCCTTAGTTCAAGTGCACTCTTCTTCACTGTTTCAAGACATCTGCAATGATTCATTGAAAGGAACAGCGATCCTGAGTGGTACTAAATATAGAAATAGCCCTGCAGATTTCACAGCCAGGTACTTTATGATATGGTGAAATGGATGTCTTTTTCAGATGCCTGAATACTGCACTCAGTGCACCCTATCTTTAGGGTCCTTTCTTCCTTAAGAAGATGTTTGCACTTAAATAGACTTATGCTTCATTGACAAAAATATTTCAGTCAGTAGATTCCTATTATTCCTGAGCACAGAAGTCATACAAAAGGAGATTGAACTTTTTAAAAATGTAGGCAATGTGTTAGTTCATTTCAGGGACTGAGCTGTGGGCTATTGAAGCCATTCTTGTTGGCCATCTCCCGACGATCAGGCCTTGCGCATGTTAGTCATTGTTTCAAATCCGCAAGTTGACAGCCACACTAATAATTACTGCATGGCATTCCAAAGGATCTAAGATCAGATTTACAAGAGTACTTGGGCACCTAAAAATGCTAGTAGATGCCTACAGTAGTTTTTTTAAGTGACTAATGGGGTTAGATGCTTAACTCCTACTGACTTGCCCTGGGAATCAGGCACTTAACTTGCTCAGGCATTTGAGAATTCCACTAAGTACTTATCTGCAGTTTTAGGCACCAAAATACCTTTGTAAATCTTGTCCCTAGCGATTAAATCACAGGCTCTCCCCCCCCCACACACCCTTTTTTCTTCCCTGGTACAGTGCAGGTCACTAGAGATGTGGCAGATTTAGACACCGAGGGGGTCTTAATTACTATACATCTCCATTTCCTTCACCTACTTCCTAAGTGCAGACTGCACCTTTCAAACATGCTGAGCCAATAGGTAATACATGGGATTTGTTAGCAAAAAAATGGTTCATCCTGGTTTTGCACTTGACACTGATACAAGCACTGCATTTTGGATTAGCTATTTTGGGGGAGGATGCAGGCTACTGGGACAAGGGGTGCTTTCACTGTGGATCACAAAGAGTCTTGGTTAGAATGGGCCACTCCTTAACAAGTGTATCTTGTTATCCCACCCTGTCTTTTACTAGTGGCTCCTCAGAGTTCTGAAAGAAGTGTGGATCAGAGTTTACCTTTCCCTCCTATCACTCAGCATTGGGAAGTTGAAGGATTCCCAACTACTGGAGGTCAACTCATTTTAGTAATGCAATCAAATCCTGTGTTTGCACATGCTGACCTCCAAGTTGGCAAACAACCTGTCTTATTTGAATGCCATTTCCCAAGCCTAGATGCTGGATTAGGACGCTGTTGCAGTTCTAAAATGCTGCTTTGCCAAAAAATAAGCTTGCAGGTTTAATGTTGCTTATTGATCATCTATTTTGCTTCATTGTCAATTAAAATGAATGCTTTTCTAAATGTTAGTGCCATAAACTCAGGCTGAGACCTTAGCTGGCTTCGTTTCT
The DNA here is from genome assembly GCA_007922175.1 of Pelusios castaneus. Lineage (NCBI taxonomy): Eukaryota > Metazoa > Chordata > Testudines > Pelomedusidae > Pelusios > Pelusios castaneus. The sequence goes on from ML685879.1 coordinate 2,672,749, forward strand.
GCTCACATTCCTTAAACTGTGAGCACCAAAGGGTAAAGGACCATCCCTTCTTGAAGATCTGGAAGGCCTTGCACAAAGTGGGTCCAATCAGAAGTAAAAAATTTGAGTGAGAACAGTGTATCAGTAGTAGAAATAAATATTCAACCTTTGGAGCTCAGTTAAGGCTGTTGATATTTCACATAGAAACCAGTTTCTCCAGAGCTATTGTCTAAGGAAAACAGAAGCAAAAGTCATTTTTGGCCCTGATCCTCTTCTTGTGCCAGTTTTACACTAGTTCAATTCCATTGAGTTACTCCTCATTTATACCAGCATACAAAGGAGGAGGAGCAGGTCTCTTTTTTGCTGAAGGAAGGATAGTTGATTAATGCTGTTTTTACCCGGTCATTTTTCAGACCTTAACGGTGCTATAGAAAGTTATATTTGAGAACTCAGGAGCTGTTCCTTTCAAGTCAACTATATTTAAAACATGGCAGCAGCAGCAAGTAAATGGGATCCCCATGTACAATCTTCTAATGCTATTTTCAGACAAGTTAATGGACCCTTCAATTTCTCTTAAAGTACAAGCAACCTGAAGAAATTTATCAAAGATAATAGACTAATGGTGGTGTATCTTTGCCTCCCCAAGTCCTCTTTCACGCACAACACTCATGGCCACTCAGAGCAGACCTTTGACTAGTTTTTTCACAGACCAACCTACAAACCACTGGGATTTTCTTCAAGAAGAACTAAGATAGTGATTGAAAAATAATGCACTTTTCACTAGCCACCATATTTCCAGTGATACTCCTAAAAGTATTAAGTCCTAGGACCAAGGCCTATTTGGCTCAAAATGTTAATTGCTGACTCTCTATATTCCTGAGAAAATTACTTTTGGCAGCAGCATTTTGGGGAATGTGTCCTGTGAAATGGAGAGAAAAGCCAGCTCATTGACTTCGATGGGGGATGTGGTCAGTCCCCCTCAAGATCACTGGTGCTGAGTATCCAGTTGATATGACATTTATGGGACACTCCAACCCAAAGAGGCCTCCAAAGGCAATTTGTATGCCACCTTGATGAAAGCAGATGGAAACAATAGCAAAGGCAACTAATGAAATAAATAAAAAAATGAAAGCTGCCCCTAAGTTCTTGGGAGTGGAATAAACCTCCTTTTTCCTTAGCTATGCTGTCTCTGGCGCTTCATTCATGCCTGCAAGGATGCTGAAACTTGTTCTCTCAAAGCGTTGCTTGGACAAATGGCTTTCCCCTATCTCTGCTTGAGCTTTTCCATGTTTTGTCTGGAGCCATTGTCAGATATCAGCACGAATCATCATTATGAACCTAGCCAATCTCTCCCACAATGAGAAAAATCTACCCTCAAAATTAACCCCGAAGGATCAACTCCAGAACTGGGGAGCATTCCTTGACTCTGAGCTGCCCTATCCTCTACCCACTGTTTCCAGAGATAATTTGAAAAGGTTTTCTTCCTTTTGAATCTTCAAAAAGAGTATATATCAAACAAAATGATGGTGCAGTAACATCTCCTCACAACTGGCGTCAGTCTGTGGTAGAAAGAGGAGTAAGAGACCTCAAATATGGAAAAGGGAACTTTCTTACTTTGTCAGGAGAGCAACAGAGAGGTTGTAGTAACTTCATTCCACCTTACAAAAACATATAACACTGCAGGAGACAAAGGGAAGCCATCAGAAAAAGTGCAAGTAATTCTTACTTCGCCAGCACCATGGCGAAGAGTTTAACCTAACCTGACACATGTGTAGTTGCATCTTAGTCTGAGTGGTTCCAGAGGCTTCATGGAGATCACCCACAGAGTAACATACTAAGCCACATGAGTAAGAATATGAGAATCTGCCCTCCTCCCCCAAGACTTTAAATAGACTTTTATATTCCAAACTTCTCAGATTTTTCAATCTGTTTGAGTTAATGGCTTTGCAGTTATGTACATTTCCCAACTTCTGTCTCTTGTCAGCTTTCTTCAAGGTTAATGGCCCTGCTGAAACATATAGCTTTTGATTCTGCATTGGGTTTTTGGCCAACAATTAGGACCTAGGTTAGATCTGGTAACACGTTGATGACAAATGTGTTTCCCATTATTTCCAGTCTGAAAACAAGTTCTTCTATTTTAAACTCTCCCAGTTTCCCAAGTGACCATCAAGTCCCAGGACCCAAGTCCAAGCATTGATAAAAGGCAAACCTGACTACTATAAATCTGTTCAGAATTAACATGTTGATGAATTTTCCAAAATAGAGTCTAGGATTACAATCAATGGTAGGGATTATCTTTGTGATAGGATATTGCAACAGGACAATTAGAATCACTTCTACAAACCCAATTCCTTTGTTATTAAGGTAAAGATTAGCTGTCAGTCACATTTACTATCTGCTAAATCTGAAACTTGCTCATGACAGTCCAATATATTACCTAACTGCTCAATTGTCATATTGAGCAGACATCTTGATTTGAAATGTTCTAATGCAAAATAAAATGGAAACCTTGTTTTTAGATATTGTGAAAAGACATCAGCCCAATTTAAGATTTCAAAATAGCCTCCAATACCAAGAAAAAGAGCAACAGATAAGCAAGGATTTACAAATGCACCCAATCACAATTTGCAAAAAAAAATGCAAATTTATTGGGAAACAAAGCAATCAAACATGTACTTCTGTTTCCTGATCAAAGTGAAAATGTTATCAGAGCTGACATTTTTTAAAGATGTCAGAAGGGAAGAAATTAGAAGTTATTGCCAACAAAACTCTCTCCGGCTCTTTGAGCACATGCCCCTATCTGTCATGGGTAGTTTCCTATTTATCGAATGGACTTACTGAGAGTGGCAGTGTAAAGAAGCAGGAGACTTATTTGGAATGCATATTCCATTGCTCACAAAAGTGCTGACTGCCACCTCAGAACCCTTTTGGTAAATAACCTTTCTGGGTCCTCCATTAACATTGCACTTTGGTTAATTATATCAGTAGGAGAATATTAATAGTGATTCTCACTTCATAACGGTTCACTTCAGACTAAGAGCTTTCACTCCACCAATTTATCCATCTGCCAGCATTGAACTTGCTATTTATCTTAGTCTGAGGGCATTAGAGAAGTTAAACAAGTCAAGGGCCCAACCTTCATTATCTGTGTCAGAGTGAAAGTGGTACTTGCTTAGTGCAAAGTCAATGAAATCTATTACTGTTAATTACCACGCCTACAGTTAGATACTCCCTAGGTAACAAAAATAGAAATCAGTGATACACAACATTGCCAGATATCTAAGCAGGTTCAGAGTTCCAATTTTAAAAGAAACTAAAATCTTTCTTGTAGGCTATTGATCTGATTCTCTACTGCCTTGTGCCAAAATGAAACCATTCTTATTAAATGTTATTATATATCCACTTTGTGCAGCTTCAAGTGAGAGTACAAGGTGGTGGTGAAACAGATCCTGTATACTCAAGTAAAGGATTATTCTTTCCCAAAATCTTCTACTCTACCACATCATGGAAGTTAGGACTCAGACATAATGGAAACTGAGCAGAGAAGGAAGACTAAATGAAATCTAGTGCAAAAAAAGGCAAGCATTTTAGGGAAGCTATAGCAAATTTTTAAACAAGCTATGCATAAAGTAACTATCCAGAGTCTCGTAGGGAGTGGCTCAACATGAGCTACACCTATACCTCATGGTTATTAGACTGTTAAACTTACCTGTGAAATAAAAAATTAGCAAATTAACCATTTTAACCAACATTTTTACAGATGCAAGCTACAGAGTTTGGATCCCTGTCTGAATGGCACTGAAGTATGGGAAAAAGGACTCAGTCTTACAAACACTCATTTATGCAGCCCCATAAATGTCAAAGTTAAGGAATACCCCTGTGAAAAAAGGCTAGAGAAACTGGTCATATTATATAAATTAATGTGCATTACAAAAGGAATTTGACACCTCAACCAAGCTGACAAACCCATTGGGCACACAAACTATGGCTGGTTCGGAATGTTTTGATAAAGTGGTTTTTGGCAGTATAGGCCGGATAGCAGCACACAACCCACCTGACAAGCACCTCCTGGCAATGTTACCTGGGAATGACTCAAGTGGTCCCCATCAGGTGATCCATGCTCTGCCTCTCCCACAGAGAACTCCAATCACAAGTTCACTTCTAGGAACTTAGCCCCTCCAGGTAAGTCCACCTCTTCTAGGGTCCAGCCCCACTCACTCCTATCCTAGCCCTTCTGTGGGGAAAAATTAAGGCTGAAATTTCTGGGCAAAACTAGAAAGAAGGCGGGAAAAATAAAGTGTCCTCTCTACATCTTCCAAGAATGGTCAATAACCCAGTGGTTAGGGATCACAACTAGCACATGGGAAACCCAGCTTCACATCTCTGTTTTGCCTGATTCCAACCAGAAGATTAAATCTGGGTCTCTTACATCCCAGGTCATTATTCAAAAGGTGGGTTTCTTTCTCTCTCATCACAAACTGTAAAAGGTCCCAAAGTAGAATAGGGATTTTTTTATGTCTTCAATATTTTCATGGGATAGGAAACCCATTTCCTGCCCAGCTCCAACACAAACAAAGTAAGCAGCAGTCCCTGCCCTGAAGAGCTATACAAGATATAGATAAAGGGTAAGAAAACAGCTGCTCAGAGAGATAAAATGTGCTGCCAAGGTCAGCCACAGGCCACTAGTAGAGCTGGCAATAGAAGCCAGGTTTCCCACTTTCCACCCTACCCACCACACCTCACTGCCTGTCATGTAGTATGCAGGGAGAGAGAGTAATATTTCATGCTTGCAAAAGAAACTTGCGTAATAGACTTAAGCTTAGAGTCCTGGCAAAATATGAATTATTATCCCACAGTGGCCATCTAAACCTCCTAACGGTACACACTAGACGCTATGTAATAATAATACCCACGTTGCAGAGCCTTCTTCTGATAATAAAAAGGACATAATGTTCAAATTAGTAGTTATGAGTCTGTTATTATTCACTCAGCTCATTAGGAATTTAATCTGAGATGTGAATGGGTAAGGAGACACCCTCCTCTAACAGGCTTCTCTCTCAGTATGTAGGATTTATTGCTCAGCGTGGCATGTCTAAGACATGTAGCATATTAGGGAGAAGTATGTGGTACTTGGAACATACAGCGACATAAAGTCTCTCTCTTTCACAGAACAGTTTGTAAAATGACATGCAGTTGCAAAAAAGCATTTCTTATTCACATCTCCCACCGACCTGGCAGGATTGAAAGGATGATTTCAAATCTACATTGGGAGGACAATTTCAATAGTCCCTCGTAGATTTAGGAGAAAAAGTCCCATTGACTTTCATTGAGACTTCTGCTGCTAAATCTCTCAGACTATTTTAAAATTCCCACTCCAAATGTCTGTGTTAAAATATTAGAAAGAGGAGCTTGTTGGACTCCTGATTTAACAGCTAAAATACAGCCTTCAGAGCTCCTACAGCCCACTGATGTCAATGGAAGATGTAGACACTTTTTCCATATTTTAGGGTTAGAATCTTGGATACCAGAGGCCAGCCGCTAACTCGGGGGGGTCGGTGATAAAGGCTGAAGAGTACAGTGAAGTCAATGAGAGCCAACTGACTTAAAAGGGCTTTTGACATGGGAGAGACATGGCTGTAACTGATTTTAAAGAGGTGCTGGGTTTTTCAATGAAGAGTTCCATAAGATTTTACACATTATCAGAACTCTGGCATTCAAATGCGCTTATCATGCCTTCTTAGCAGCAACCAATCCCACACAGAGGTCCTTACATTTTTGCTCAGGTCAGCAATCCTATGAAACCCAGTCCATGTCCAAATTTTGGTCATACTGATTCTGATGGTGTAGCTTTTAGAGGCAAAGTACATATCTAAAAACCTTGCCTTCCTGAATATGAATGAGGGATGGAAGGATGGATGGACAGAACTATCTGAGAAGAGAAACCTGTGAAACTCAACCATTGCAAACTTACCAGACGCACAAAAGTAGCTGCAAATATTAAAGTGTCCAAGATAAATGACACCATTGTACATGATCACAAGTAGCAACCCAAAACCTACAGAAACTACCTCTTGGTAGTGCATGGTGGGGAAAAATTGGTGACGGTCATTTATATAAATCTTAGCTCCCATTGCTTAAGGATCAGCTGGTCAGCATGCCTAGCAGGGGTCAGTGTGGCTTATATGCTCTGTACTAGAATGATGGTGGTATCTCCTGCATGCGTAGGACACTATGTCTACACTACAAAGTTCACAGAGAGCCCGCACTGTAATAACGGTGGCTCATGTCCACAGCTATCACTTGGTTGGTGGAGTGCGTTCTCACTAGGACCACTTCCGTCGACCTAAGTGCTGGTGTGGGGGAAGCTGAAAGACCAATCCCAGGGTCTGTGAAGCACAGCAGCCTCAGGACCACCCACAGCCCAAGCACCATGGCTGCCACTGGCTCTCCTTGCTCTGCTCAGCTGGGGAGCATGGCAAGAGGAGCCAGCGGGCACAGTGCTAGGACTCAGAGCGCTACTCTGGAGAAGCGCTGAGTTCTAGGCCTGCCACCACCATCTCCCCTCACCTTGCTCACAGGCTGAGCAGGGCTAGGGGAGCTGGTGGCAGTGGGTATTCAGCCTCTGGGGCTCTCCAGTCCCCCCACTGGGGCTCACCAGTCCCCTGTGTCAGGGGCAGGCAGCTGCCAGGGCTCGCCAGTCCCCAGCAGCAGGGTGGGCAGCTGCTGGTGCTTGCAGCCCCCATGTCTGCTGCCCAGAAACCTGGGGGACCTCCCCTTGTCAATTGCAATGCTTTAACAGAGCAGTGAAATTGACACGTCCCATTATGGGTTAGAGCAGTGAAACTGCCAAGTATAACAGCTCCGCATCACTGTAAGGGGATAGCGTCCACACTGACACTGCTTGTTTTGGAGGTATTATTTTGTTGGCAAAACAGGGCACGTTTGTCGGCAAAGAGGGGAGTGTAGTGTGTACACTAGAACTATTTTGTTGACAAAAGCTGACTTTTGTCGACATAACTTCCTAGTGTAGACAAGTCTCTTCATCAGACAATGACAGAGGCAGAACAATGTGGTGTATTACAACTGTTAGGGCTGCTATTGTAACTGCTAATTCCATGCTTCAAGCAAATGGTGGGTAGAGTGGGGAGAGGATATCAGGACCCCTGTGTTCTCCTTCCATCAGTGTATGATGGAGATGGAGGGCGGAGTGGAAGAGTTAAGAGGAGGTACATAATATAGGGCAGAATTTTCAAAATTGCCCAGCTGCCATTTAGGCACTAAAATAAATGAATGGATTTACAAAAGAGCTCAGCACATAGGTACAGGGCTTTTCTGAAAATCTGACCATGAGTGAGAGAGTGGGCACTTCTCTGGCCACAAGTGAGGAAATGGGAACTGCTGGGTGCTGAACAGTTTTGAAATCCAGCCCTTAACCTTTATATGCCTCTGCGTCCAGGCATGTTGTAAAGCTTGAGTCATTCTTAGCAAAGTATTTTGATGTCACTAGATGAAAGGTAGTATAAAAATTGAAGGTATCTGAGTAAAGAACTACTTGATGTCAGTATAGGTGTTGGAATCTGATCATACAATATCCTCTGGCTATAGCATTTCTCACTCCCTAGACTAAATGGATAGTTCATGCTCCTTTGTGCTCTTGAATACCACCAATGCTTCTGCCTAGAGCTGGGCGCCATAGTATCTGTTTCCAAAACCATTTTTTTCTCATTAATCTCTACATTTTGTGACATTCTGAGTAGTTGAAAACAAAATATACCTTTCGGAAGTATCAATTCTTGAATAAGTTCCTCTTAAGCATGCTTTGGAGTTATACATTTGGGAGACAAATGCACTGATGTCACAAATCCCTGTAAAGATAACCCAATTGACCATTTTGAATGGTTCGTCAAGTATGTTTTAGACAGAGATTGTACTTTTCCCAGGGACAAAACACAGTGAGATTACAGTTTTTAACTTCTGTTTGTGTTCCTTGTTTTCTTGATGGTCTTTCTCTGCCAGCTTCCTAAGATAAGCAAACAAAGCTTGCAAATTTAATTGATCATTACAATATCCCCGAGGATACATCAGTTGCTGTAGTTTAACAAAATGTCAGTTGTGGAATAGACAGTCATTAGAAAGAATATAGTGAGTCATTAATCTTGATCAGCAATACAGCCTGAAGGGCGGGGAGGAGGGGAGTTTTTTGTAGTCAGCTCGTGATTTGTTTGTGGCCTCTTCCATATCTATAAACTAAAAAATTATTCTTCTTTTTTGTTTTCAGGGAAAGGGGTGAGTTGGAGGAACGGGTGTGTGTGTGTGTGTGTGTGTGTGTGTGTGTGTGTGTGTGTGTGTG
>ML685879.1:2712687-2730992 GCA_007922175.1 Pelusios castaneus
AGAGTAACTAACTCATTGGTCCCAAAGAAGCGTATGTGCAGCATTACCAGCAAGTAGAATGCTGCTTTTCCCAATATTCCTTTGACGTCAATAAATCCACATAGGTTAATCTCATGGGAAGGATTCATTATCTTATTTACTGTATTAATTATAATCAGCACTTTCCAGGCAGAGCTAGCTGCAGCTATCTAAAAACAATTTGCAGGGGTTTAAAAAGGGTCGGGTGGTAGTCGTTGGTTTCACGATAGCAAATCATATCTGTGCTTTGAAAAATGGATGGAATTACTAATCAGAGCAGTGCAGTCCAAAATTGGTGGCAAAGGGAAAAGAGGGGGAAAATTAAAAAATTAACAAACTGTTACTACAAGACCTATTGGGAAACTTCTGTTTTTCAAAAATGGAACTAATGATGTTTTCCTGTCATGTGAAAACATGAGTCATAGTTTCGGCTCCTAGCAGATACACAGATTTAGTGAACTGCAGGAATACATTTCCATTTTTCATCGCTTTCAGCAATGTGAACAAGTCAGATCTTTAAAACCCCTCCTTTCCAAGTAGCTGCATGTGCTCGCTCTGTTACCAAATATCACAATATTTTCCACTCTTACAGTGAGTTAAGAGTAGTGCCAGGGTTTGTTTGGTTTTTTTGTTAAGTCAGTTGGGAACAGATTGAAATGAGTTACTTGTAAACTGAAATAAGACTGTCCACACAAAGATTTTTATCACTTTTAACTCAGTTTACAAAGACAATTAAGGCCAGGTCTTCACAAAACTACACAGTTTTACTGACATCCCTATGTCACTCAGGGGTGTGAAAAAGCCCCGTACATCCCAGCCAACCTCACTATGATGGCAAAACCCCAGTATATACACAGCTATGCTGACTGAAGAGTACTTTTGTGCCATATGTAATGGTGTTTAGAGTGATGGCGTTTCTACAGCAACAGAAAACCTCCATCAGCGTACATCTACAGAAAGGGGCTTTGCCGGGGTAATTATAGTGGGACAGCCATACTGCTAAAACGTTTGCAGTGTAGACAAGAAAATTAAATTAAACCAGTGCAACTTTCCCATGGAGACAAGAGCATAGAGAGAGTGTCTGGCTGCAATATCCAACCTTTCCCACGTTTCAAGGGAAGACAGATCTTGTGTTTATAGTGAGGGGTTGGCCGCGCATTACATCAAGTGAATTGACCTCCCCCTCCTCTATGTGCTGTTCCCTAGTGTTTTGAATCCTAACACCTATTTTGATTTGCTGTTACAGCCTGACCTGATGCTATGTCATACACTCCCCTGCATTTAATTTCCTCCCACTCTGTAACTTCCCTATCTTCAAAGCGTCTGACGAAGTGGGATTTTCTCCCACGAAAGCTCATGCGATTAATAAATCTGTTAGTCTTTAAAAGTGCCACAGGACTCTGTTGTCTTTCTACAATAGACTAACACGGCTACACCTTTGGAATTGGAATAAGTTGGAGGTTGTGGAATCTCATAGATTGGAGGTTTTTAAAAGCAGGTTAGACAAACACCTGTCAGGGGTGGTTTAACGGGGGTATTTGGTCCTGCCATGAGAGCAAGGAACTGGACTCGATGACCTGTCATGGTTTTTCTATGATTCTATGATTCTCATTAATATTATCAGTATTAATGCTACTTGCTCAAACACACATACATACAAACAGTAGGGAAATTAGTGGACTAAACCTTCTAGGAAGATCCCTCATTCCCCGCTGCAAATTAAACAAATACTTGAAGTAATGAGTTTCTTTAATGAAGGAAAGATTTTAATAGGAGGCGTATTTGTAAGCGGCTTGTGCTTACATTTTCTAATTGCAGTTAAGGCCATTTAGTTTTTTTCTCACAGAAAACAAGGTGGTATTAAGACAACACTTGGCTCTAGGCGATTATTAATAAAACAACCAGACATAAGCCGCCTCATTCCTCTTTCACGTCAGGCTGTAAAAAACTGGCACAAAGATAGGTAGCATAAAAAATAGCTCAAAATACAGGAGCAACTGCTTTATCTCCTAATCATTTAGCCTAAAAAAAATGAAGCATAGATTGATACAATTAGTATATGAAACAATCTCTAATTATTGTTATTATTTATGGGTCTGATTCACTTCCCACTGAAACCAACACTAATATTTCCATTGATTTTTCTGGCCCCTGAGCTTGTTGTCAACTTTCACAATTTTATTGTGTCGTGATATTTGGTGCTTTTTAAAGCCTCAGCATCTGGAGTCATGTGAATACATCAAACTCATTCTTCTGGTCTGTGGCCTGCTCTGTGCAGGGGGTCAGACTATATGATCATGTTGGTCTCTGCTGACCTTAAAGTCTGTGAGTCAGGTCCAGCTCTCACATGCCACATTATCACCCAAGAGCTTAGAAAGTCTCAGCTGGTAGCATTAATTTTAACCATCCTTAGGTAAGACCACACGGGCATGGAACAGTCACATTCAGAAGGCCTCAGCAATTACCTTGATGACAACATGGAATGGCATCCCCCCAAAATCATGATGCTACAAAGGCAGCAGTCTGAGATGTTGATTGTATTCTGTCTGAATGCATTTTGGATGGCCGAATGTTTCGGTTTCAGCTGAGGTTTGGAAACTGGAAACACCACACCAAAAAAAAAGTGAGACCCAGAGTGTCACATTCGGTCTGTGTAGCTAAGGGGAAAAGGGGCATGATTCTGGAATGTCATCCTGTTGCTAAGTAATCCTGGGCTGCTCAAAGATCTAGCTGGTATCTCACAAACTTCATTAAAGTAAACCTACAAAAATGTGTAAAAAGCAAGTACAAGGATCTGACCTAAACCCATTGAAGCAAAATCAGAGTTCCTAATTCAGCCCTGGAACTGAGCCTCCCCTGCGTAAATCTTGTGGGGTCTGTAAAGAATGAGTAAAAGCTACAGGAGATATCTGACCTGGTATTCCTTGCTCTTGGAGAGGAAAGCCAAACACTTAGCAGTGTTTGAACACAGCTTTATCAGGCATAATCCTCCTCTCCATCCCCGGAAAAATACACAGAAGATCATAATGTCTTGTGTGGCTCCTTTATAGAATCTCACAGATAGACTGTGTTACAATATTATAATTCACAGAGGCACACAGTGGACACATACAAAACTGCGTGCTTCACAGGAGATACAGGGTGATAGCTGCCAAATTCAATGCATTAACAATTATTAATGCAATGTGTAATCAAGCAGTAAGTGCCATAATCAGTGCTTGCCAGTAACCACTCTACACTTGATCCAGTAGGCAGTAATGGCTTGGCGGAGTTGTTGTCTCTTTTCTCTGATTGCTCACACAGGGACTTTTTAATAAATGGCTTATTGACCCAGTAAAATAAAGTGGGTCCAGAGGTGTCATGTTTCAAGGTCTATTTGGGGGCTTTTCAGCTTGCAGGTTCCTGAGTCCTTAGTGAGCGTAATTTCGACAGGATAACCTTGAATCTGATGGAATGAGTTTAAGCCAGCCTGCACATATCTTACCATGCAATGGTTCTCTGTTAAGCCCCATTGCATCAATGAAGCGGTTGTATATGGGCACTAATATACTGCACTGAAATTTCTTATGAGGGGATTGGCAGTCGGATATAGAAGCATTTTACTTCTTGATCACCAGCTCAGACATAGATCAGTGTTCCAAAGAGCTCACCAGTTCATTGGCCTATCTAAAACTAGATGGTTGTTTCCATCTATTTATAGCAAACAGATAACCATATGATTTACAACATATTCCTACAACTGACAGTAATTCATCACTCTGTCATTTCACAAAGGACAACTCAAAAGGACCCTGTCGTGGCTTATTTTGTTAAACGCCTGGGATTTTGTGGGGGAGGGTTGTCATCACTGATTATCATGTATGTTGGAGCTTTGAATTAATATATTAAGAGTCAAATCCTGAAGTCCTTCTTTAATTTGAACTGACTCAGATAAAAAGTAGGTCTGGACAATTAAAAACAGGATCTGAACAAAGCAATGGCCTCCATTCAGTGGGTGAGGTCTAGGTTGGATATTAGAAAAAACCTTTTCACTAAGAGGGTGGTGAAATGCTGGAATGGGTTAGCTAGGAAGGCGGTGGAATCTGCATCCTTAGAAGTTTTTAAGGGCCAGCATGGCAAAGTCCTTGCTGGGATGGTTTTGTTGGGGTTGGTTCTGTTTAAGAAGAAGGCTAGACTAGATGACCTCCTGAGGTTCCTTCCAACCCTAATCTTCTATGCTTCTAAAGGGTTTGGTGCAAGGCTCAGCATTAAGATAACAAATTTAATGGGATGCATCCAACCATAGCCAATGGAAAGGTATTCGGCGGGTAGTAGATGGGCTAAATGCCCCATTAAAGTCAATAGACAAATTGCTGTTGACATCCATGGGAACAGAATCGGGCGCAGTTGTATCCCCCATATGACTACCACAGAAACAGAATATTTTTCTTACCCAGATCTATCTGCATACAATTAAGGATCTTCAATAGCAGCAAAGAGCTCTTTCTGACAGCTCTCCACCTGGATAAATATCTAACTGCTTCCAGGCAGTCTGCTAAAAGATTGCCATTCTACAGCTGAATGTGAAGGCATGTCTTAAAAAGTGCTTAAACAACCATGTTTTTAAAATGGCTTGTTTTCTAAACTCTGAAGCAGCAATTTAGCAGCAAGAGCAAATGTTCTACTTGTAGAAAAATGTATGATAAAATATACTGCTGCTTAATTTCCCTAGAAAATCAGATTCCCTCCCCCCTTTTTAAAATCTGTTAAACTAGTGAAGCACTCAGTAATTTACTGAAAAGAAATGTAATTATCGCCCTCTGAGCAATTCCCCATGGTTCATCCAATTAATTGGAAAAATATTAACCTTTGAGGGTCAGACTTCACTATATCTAATCTCTGTACACCTTCCCCCCACCCTTTTTTTTTTTTGCTGATCACTTTAAAAAAATCTCTGACAGTGTGTGTGGTTTTTATACTGTTTGGTAATGAAAGCTGTACTTGGCAATTAAGAGGATCACAGTAAAACAGGCATATCTTTCAGCGTTATTTAAAAGCCTGCAATTGTTAAATCTTATCAGCTCACATAAATATACTGTGCTGACTGCCAATCATTTTAATAACATATATACACTGATAAGTCCCACAATACGTGGTAAGAATTTTTTTCAGTGCTCTCCAGTTACAGAGTAGTGGTGGTTCTCTGCCTTGTCCAAATTTCCACAAGAATTTTAAGTGAGACAGAAATTGTTTATTGCCAGATATGACCAATACTTTTATCTACCTGTCCAGTGGTCATAAATCTCTACGTAAGAGTTGCAGGTCCTATGCCATCACATGGAGCTGTCACAGCTGTGACAAGATTGCAGATCTGCTCTGGATGTCAGTGGGTAGAAGCTAGACTCCGCGTCCAAAGTTCTCTTGTTTACCCAAACAAATACCACTTGCAATGGCTTTGTTGAGCAGGAAGGTAAACTTTACTTCATATTTGTATACAATTTCCTTTAATGGCTTCTAGTACAAAGGCTTTAGCTGAAATTTCCAAAGCTGGGTGTTAGAGATTTTCAGACACAAAAGGCAGTTAGGCACCACATTCTAGAGAGGACCAAAATATGCTGAGTCTGTAAAGGGAACAACAAAACAGGGAACTCTGGCGGGGGGGGGGGGGCGGGATTGATCCCTGACTGAAGAAGAAACAAGCACTAATTCTTGGGGTGATTGATAATGCATATATTTATATGTTTTTGTAATGTATACATCCCTAAAATTTCTTGTGGAAAATTCTGAGACACTGAAGGGTTAACTGAAGCTGAAGTTGAAAGTGGAAATTCAAGCTAGACAAATTCAGACTGGAAATAAGGCATAATTTTTAACAGTGAGAATAATGACTCTTGGAACATCTTACCAATGGTGGTGTTGCATTCTTCATCACTGGAAATTTTTGTATTTTGTTTCTCTAAAACAGACACTCCTGTTCAAACATGAATCTTTCAGGCTGTGCTATACAGGAGGGGAGATTAGATGATCACAGTGGTCTCTTCTGGCCTTAGAATCTATTGATTCTATGCTACCTTACCTGGAACATTGTATAGCTCTTTGTACCTGTTCAAAGTGCATATAGATAGCTACCATTGTGAATGTCACTGGGAGCATCCAGGTCCTCTTGGAGGTCGTCCTCACTGCAAACCTAACTCAAGTTTTTACTGAAATGCTGTCCTTAACCCAAGTTCCGTAATCACTTGAATATGGTGTTGCTAACCCCAGTCAGCTATCTGGGCTGAGTAGTGGGTTAAGTTAAAGCCAGAATGCCACTAACATGACCATTCAGCGGTGTGGCTGATAGTCATAGGCTCTTGTCTTCTTTCCACATATTCCTTCCTCTTCTAAGGAAAGCAGACAATAAGATTTTATTCTGAGATGTTAATTCTAGTACTTTGCAATACAGTACAGTAAATGTAATACTAAACAGAGTCCTGCGGCACTTTTAAAGACTAATAGATTTATTTATTGCATGAGTAGCATCTGACAAAGTGGGATTGTCTCCCATGAAAGCTCTTGCGATAAATAAACCTGTTAGTCTTTAAAAGTGCCACAGGACTCTGTTTTTCTGTAATAGACTAACACGGCTCCCGCTTTGGAACGTGCACTACTAAAGAGACAGATAAAATCTTGCACAATTAAGATCTCATGAAAACGTCACTGCAGTCATTGGAAATCTTTCCATTAACCATGATATATATCAACTCCTGCATGTCTTTCAGAACAGATTTGTATTACTGCAGGAATTCTTATGTTTTCTTCTGAGCAACTGATTCCAGCTGTATTGTCACACCGAGTATTGAGTTTTCATTCAAGCTGATGTTTTCTTAAACATATATTTAATATCCACAGAGTAGCTTTTTAATATGCAGTAGCCTAATAGCCAACTGTCTCCAAAGATGGAATCTGAAAAGATATTAATGCTGAAAAATTGCAAATGCCCAGTGAAAAGGGCAGCAAGTGTTCATGCTAACATATAAGACTGAGTTGGGTACTGAAGTGAAAAAATAGTGTATGAGGGCTTGTGTCACCCTAATTGACGGGAATACAGATTGCTCACTGGCTGTTAAGTGATTCTAAGGACAGTCTTGTCATTTTCTCACTCATCTGTGAAGCTGAATACAGCAAATTAGCGTCTTGTGGAAGTTATTTTATCTAATTGCCAAAGGACCTCTACCTTCCCCACCAAACTGTCACCCTTTGCCAGGTGCATGGAGAAACCGTAGTAAAATGGGGAATTGGACACTGTTAAATACTGAAGAGGACTCAATACTTCACAACAGATAAAACGTGCAAACAATTTTGCTGCCAATTCAAACCATTTCATCTCCGGATTGCAGGTGTTATCATAACAGTGCTCATTCTATTCATATATACGTATACTACAGTGTGTTGGACATATGAGTAGTATTTTTATCATCAGAGGTCTGAATTTGCACTGTACAGAGGAGAAGACACATTTCTTTTCCACCCCACCAACCCAAAGGGCTTAAAGTTTAAATCCCCAGTCATTTGGAAGTCACAGGGGCTCCATATGTCCATGCATGTGCATCGCATTACAGGACTGTGTGTAAATTGGGCAGACAACACAATGCAAATATAGATGAACAAGGAATGGGGATTGTACCTGAACAAGGGCTGCAAGATCACACACAAAGTCAATTTTTCATGGGGAGAAATTGCCAGAAATAAATTCCATTCATTTGCTGAGTAATTTATGCAGGGAACTCTTTATCTGTATATCAGTCATAACCAGCATACTGTCAGCATTTGATTTTCAAAATATAATTGGTGTGGATTAGCTCTGATCAGATGCATGAGACAGAAAAACTTTGCCCTTGAAAGGTTGGTGAGTATAAGGAATTGGGAAATGAGATTTTCTTTGGTTTAGAAGAGATGATAATCAAATGTTCAGGCTTGAAACCCTGATTGCTTGTTGTGCCCTCCCATAGGAGTAGTGACCAGAAAAGGGCGGATTTTTTTTCCCAGTAAATAGAAAATTCATCAAAAAATGCATTTTTAGGTCTCTGAAAATATTTGTGAACTTGAGTCATATTCAAAAAATAGTGTCAGTCAAAAAAGGTGAAAAATTTTTAAAGGAGTCAAAACATTTTATTTTCACTGGGCACTTCATTTTGACAATTGGGGGGAAGGGAAGTGCTCACTTTTCAGTTCAAAATAATGTTTCACTTGGAAATTTATCTAATTTTAAAAATGGACAATTACTTGGGAATGACCTGAAACTGAACAAAAGGGAAATAACTAACTAAATAAAAAATAAAACACAACTTCTTTCAGCTCAAACGGAATATTTTTGTTTGACCCAAAACTAATTTTTGCTTGTTTTTTGTTGTTAGTTGGGGTGTGGATTTTTGTTGTTTCTATTAAAAAAATCCTAAAAATAAAATTAATTTCCGTTCAAAGCAAACCAAAAGTTCAGTTTTCTCTCCTTGACCTTTATATAATATGAAGTGAAAGTCTAAATAAAAATGAAACAAAATGATTCAATTGATTTGAGTTTTGTTTCCAACTTTGTTTTAGAGAAAATTTCAAAATTCTCAAGTTTTATTCCAGGTTAGAATGAAACAAATTTTGAAATTTCTAAAACCTCCACAAGACTGAATTTTCATCCTCTACCCTACTCTACATACTATGTTTCAAAAACCAGCTGGAAGTCACGAGCTCACTTTCAGTACAAAGTGATAGAACATGTTAAAGTATTTCGTTTTGCTATTAATAGTGGAGCCCACTTGCTTCTTTTACTTAAACATCATCTCAGGTGAGCTAAAATGATGAATCCCCTATTAATTATGTAGAGGCACTTATGGCTTAATCCAGCTTTCAGGGATGTCAGTGAGACTTCTGCTGACTTCAGTGGGCGTTGGACCAAGTGCTTAATGTCCTTTTATCGCATGCATTAACCAAAGCTACACATATAAATTTTAATCAGGCTACTTAGGAAGTGTTCAATCACTATGATATCTAGGTAGTAATTTACACTGTGACATATTAATCATTCTATAAAAACAACATGGTTTTGTTTAGATTCATGGATGTCTACAGAAACTACAACTTGTTCATATTTGGAAATAAAATAATTGCATCCCATGGTTTAAACTGCTGACAGTGTTTAATTGCAAAGTTCACATATGTCGACAAGTTCAGTGGGGCAGTCATGGATGCCTTTACAATGCTGGAATAACATTAGTTAGCTCAAGATCTGGGTACATACTGTTTGTCAGGTCAAAAGTAAAAGCCTATTTAAGCTGAAAATAAAGCAATCAGAGCATATCTTTTGGGAGCATTAGTTTAATCACTTACACGCAATAGTGACGTTGAACAAAAGCAAATGTTATTTGTTTATTTGTAGTGCTAGGGGCCAGCATTGTGGACCGGGACCCCATTCTGTTACATAATGTGCAAACACAAGACATATATAAATCCTACAAATGCACATCTCAACTTAATCACTGACTGCATTAAATCAAACTTTATTTATTCAAATACGCAAGAGATCCTTTGAACAAGTTAAGCTCAGGTGGTTATTCTGAACATTAAGATGTTCAAGAATGTATGAATGAAGTAGTCCATGGATTTAGTCTGCAGGCCACCTAAACCTCTCTCTGAATAGGTGAGTTCGTCCCTCAAATATCAGCTTCCTCATGAGGTATGTCCCTCATGGCAGACTTACACATTTCATCCTGTGCACAGAGACCTATTCCTATTCCACGTTTTCATCACTGCAAAAAACACTGGGGAGATGTGACAGTGAAATTACATTCTATCTCTTTTCAAGATTTCTGCCTCAGCCACCCATTAGCTAGCAGACCTTGGTCCAAATCATTATGCCTACACTGCTGCTGGGAAATGTTATTGTGGTGGTGGCAGTTGGATGTGCTTAGTCTATAAAAGAAACTTCATAGCATGGGAACAGTTATCTGGGGGAAAAACCACATTCCTTGGCGGGAAACTATGCTAGAGACATGCCAGCTCCTGCCCCGACCCCTTTTTGGCAGTGTTTGGAGTCCTAGTACGGACAACGAGGGGATTATCTAGGTTTGTTGCCTCTGTAGCCCCTCCTAGCCTGGCTCCTGGCACAGAGAGGGATAGAAAAGGCCATTGGATCACCTGCCCCCACACTCTGTCCACAGAGGATTGGGTCCCACAGAGCATTCCCCACTCATGGCTCAGCCGAGTTGGAAATGCCCCAAGGAAAGTATTCCAGTCTGATGGAACTCTGTCCCTCTCTGGCTGCAGCCGTGGGAACGGCCTCATTAATTTCACTGGGAACTGAATCAGCCCCATCAATAAGATTTTCCTGATTTTCATTCCATTTGTCCTTCATTTAACCCATTATCCCTGGTATTGCATTAACTCAGACTCCCTCCTCCCTTGGTGTTAACAAACTCCAGCCTTCTGTTGCCATTTTTCACAGGCCCTGCCACCCAGCCCTTAGCTGAGCCCAGCTATAGATATTTAACTCTTTTCATCCTTCGCCATAAATTAATCCCTTTCGCCCTGATCATTCTGCTGCTTTGCCCTGGAGTAGGCAGCCCCTCTGGGGAGGAGAGCTAAGGAGCAGAGCAAGGCCTTTTCCCCCCAAGGTTCTCAACAGCTTTGCTTTCCATATCAGGCTACCGAGCAGCTCTGTTAGCAGAGAAATGTTCCCTGAGAGACGCATCAATCAGGGCGTCCTCAAGACAGCCCGGTGCTGTTTTTGCCACTCACGCATCTGTGCTGGCTTTCTCCCTCAGCCCAAGCTTCGGTGATGGCTCCACAGATGAGTTTAGCACAGATAGCCTTTCCCTTCTCTATTTCCTCTTTCCTTCCTCCCTCGCCACCCCACTCACTCAGGCACTGGGGTCTTCTGTTTAGGCAGCTGCAGATGAAAGCACCACGCTCGGGTTTGGAAGAGTTTCATGGCTTGACCCTGCTGCAAGGGAATCTGATGAGTGACTGGAGAATCCGAGTCCAGTTCCCACCACAACCAGCTTCTAGTGCATAGTACTTCTGCACCTGACCCTGCTATTACTGACAAGAGCTATCCCCCTCAGTAAATCTGCCACCAGCTGGCAAGTTACCAGTTGGCAGTATGCAGAAGGTACTTCTGCCTGACCGAAAGCTAGGAATTATTTTTACATAGCTATTGCCATTTACCGTATATAGTGCCAGTCCCCATGGGTGGAGGCACATCTATTGTCCATAAACACTTTGGGGAAGGTGCTGCATCTTTGCCAGAAGGATCCAGAGGTTGCCATCATGCAGTTGGGGTCCTGAAATAATGACTCAGCAATGCACCTGACCTCTCACAGTCCCTTGTCAGGGTAGAACCACACTCTGAAGGAAAGCGTTTTCCTCTGAAATACATATCAATATAACTTTTCCATCAAAATCTCCAGGAAGTTTGAGCCAACAACGAGAGAACAAACAGATTACGCTGCAAACAAGTAAGGAGAGAAATGCTCCCTTCCCTTAAATTTATTTGTCATGATGGCTTGATTCCTTGTGATTCATTGACAGAAACCATTAAATGATGAACATTCACGTTGTAACAATTTGATAAAGAGCAGCAGAGAGATCAACATTCTGTCACACGGACATTTTTAGAGTGCACTTGCCATCGGCAGTTTGTTTGCAAGATTAATTTTCTTTAAAACCTCTAATTACAACGTTTGTCATGCAACGGATGTATTTCAACTCTTAGTTTGCTTTCCTTAATAATCAGCAGACTTGGTGGTTTCCAGCTGAGTGACCCACAGGATGCAGAATCAGTTCCAAGTTCAGAAGGAGTTCCCAAGTTATTGGTATGCCCCCCTCTTTGTGCTTAGTCATTCAACTGGATTGCTCCAGATGAACACTGAATAGCCTGCTAAAGAGCCAAAAAGAAATGCTCAAATGAAACAGCTGGAAGTTTCCATCTTATGGATGTGAAATCACCAAGCAATTACAGGAGGAGCCAGAGGAGAGATGAGGAAATAAGTGGCTCCTGCAAAAGGAAAAAATCCTGGGTGAAACAGAATGTGCTGGATTTTCCTCTCCGTTATAGAGTTTTTGTTTTACACTGGTTTAGGAATGAGGCTGAACAGGTAGGGCTGGGTTAACAAAGGAGCTTTAGGAGCTGCGGCCCAGGTTCCTTGCGGCTCCCACCACATGCTGCCCCACAAAAATAAATTGGATCAAGTGGCCAGCCTGACCGCTGCCAGCCTGAGCCACCCTGCTCCTGTTGCTGTCCAATTTGCTGCCCCCAGGCTTCAGCACCAGGTCTGCCAGCTCCAGGCCCAAAAGTGGACAGCCTTGGGCCCTCAAGAGCTTTCATTCGGCCCTGTGAACAGGAATGGACACCATCTGTCCAATACTCCATCTAATTGCTACAAGTTCCCTGGCACTATACAGGGGACGTCCCATTGGCTCCAATCCCAGAAATCATCTCTGTTCAGGAAAGGCACTTAAGTTCCATTGAGGTTAATACAACCTAAGGTCCTGCTTAAAATTAATCACAGGATTAAGTGCTTTCCTGAATCAGGGCCATCTGACCTTTCTTATTCCCTGGTAGTGAAATTCACCCTTACGCAGACATCCAGGACGAGGCTTCTGCATGATTTAAATCCCACTGAAGCCACGAAAATGGAGCTTAATTGGCATTTAGCCCTCATGCTGGCCGCATATGGGTGAACTGCATCTCAGACCTTTAGAGTGTGTCTACACAGTGTGCTTTGCTGAATGAAGGTAGCAATTCAAGGAGTTGAATTGAGCAGAGTTTGTTTTTTGTTTTTTTAAGTTCTGCTAACAGAGTAGCAAAAGTAGTGAACAAGATCCTGGACCCGTTAAAAAAAAAAAAGAAAAAAACCCCCAAAACCAATGGGCTGAAATGAGCCTGTATTAGTCACTGCTAATTTACATTACATATAAAGGAAGCTTCTAAAAGCAAACACCCACCTAACAGCATATAATTGATCGGCTGATGTGCAGTTTCTTTATCACATAAAGCAGCACCGAGTATGATCAAACAATTAGATATTCATTGAAATGTCAACAGCATCTATTATGGTACAAATAATTTCAAACAGTGATTTAAGTTCTCTGGGAGTAAGCCATTAGCAAGAACAGATCCAAGATAATATTTGCTGCACCAGCAACATTCACTGGGTGAGATGCTCAGCTAGTTACAACCCTCCTGTGTTCAGCAGAGTTATGCCCATGTACACCAGACAAGGATACAGCTAGACACTGGATTTTTGTAGTAACTGGCAGTCAGTTTGCAGGGCTGTGAATATCTCACTGAAAGCAACTAAGTGAATTATGAACAAATAGGGATGGCTATTTCTCCATTCTCTTGAACCGTATGTAATCACTTACATCTCCTCAAAGTGAGCGCAAAGCAGGTGCGGGCATGGTCATCCTGCAGTATACTACGTCTCCGGGGCTGCATTCAGGTTAATTTTGTCTGTAACTCAGGGCAGGGTTTGTCTCCTGTTGTGTTTGTACGGCACTTTGAACAATGGACGGCTCATCAGAGTTTAAAGGCCGCTAGGTGCTATTGTACCGAGGATGATGATGCTAAGGAAACTGACATCTGCAGGGCCTAGTGTGAATATGGTGTAGAAATCTGAGTTTTGATATGGGGATTTGTCTTCATTCAGAAGGACTAAAAGTGGGAAAATAGCACGGAGGTAACATGCTTAGGCAACGTAATCTTGAAATCCAATCATTATTTCATCAGTTCACCTTTGGATCTATGAGAGAAGGAAAATCTTGGGTAGCTAGATAAAGAGAAATTTGCAGTAAGAATTATCAAACATGCCCTCTCGAGTTTTGCATCTACAGTTTACAAGCATTAATTTTATTTCCACCTGTAGTTCTCTCTCTCTAATCTATTACTGACATTTCCAATTGATCTTAATTGTGCCTGGGATTTGGCAAGTAGAAAAATGAGGTTCAATGAAGGTAGGATTAAAAATGTGACCCTTAACAAAGCTTGATCAATGAAGATGTTTTCATGGTCATTTTCCATGGGGCCATAGCATTATTATGTCTTGAATTCCACAATACCCAAATTCTGTCTCCAGTGCTCTGGCGATTGAGGATACAGTGTGTATCCTGAGGAGCAAGGCACCACATTTACACTTACTAGTGGAGTCTGAGAGAGTCTGTCAGACAAGCTGGACTCCATAGCCAGGCTTTCAACATAAATCAGGGACATGGGTTTTGTCTGAGTTGGATAAATCCCCCCAGGTTCAGTTTGGAGGTATGAGAAGATACGAGGGCCATATTGATCATTACAGATTTGCCATGACAATCGTTATTTTCATGTTCTTTTCACAGTCACTACAGGTCGAAGTCTAATTGCATGACTTGAGTCAGATGGTGGGTTACAACCAACCATGGCTCTGAGCATGGGAATAGATTTAATAAGTGAGATGCTACACATCCAGCGCAGAGAAATGCTTCTCCTTTCACTCACATCACTTTTACAGCTGTGGGGCTCCATCAATTTAAGTAAGTGAGAAAAGACTCAGGTCTGCTGTGCAGGATGCAAAGGTGCAGAGTGTTTGCGTTGCGCCTTCACTCCCGGCTGTACAAATGAGATGCATCAGAGAGGGCTCACTCGGCCTCACATTAAAAGGAAAGCAGGGATGCTTTGCTATTCTGCTGCTGAGAGTCTTATGTTAATATTCACAATGAGTAGCAAAGCCAAGAACTAACAGATGCTACAATCTGCTCACTCTCAGAAGTGGGGGATGCTGAGGACAATAAGGCTCTGATTCTTTGCTCACCCACACCAGCTTTGTATTAATGTCTCTCACTGACTGCAGCGGCCTTATCTCTGATTTACAGCAGGGTAAGTGGAAGGAGAATCAGGCCCTGTTCCTCAAACCGAAAACTGTGCGCAGCCATATATATAACAGACTCAGAGCCGCTGCATACAAGAATCAAATGAACATGGATGCTGTGGGAACCTGTCAGAGCATGAGGGCAGAGACATTTTTCAAACCCTGTGAATAAGCAGATGGACTCACCCTTCTCACTACTGGCTTTTTGCCAACACTTTTTAATTTTGGAGTTTGTACATCATGATTAGACTGGAGAGAGAAAGTCAGCAAGAGGTTTGGTGAAGAGTCGGGAATGGGTGAGGCACGGCTCTACCCCATCCCCACATACATGCTGGCCAGTGGAGATGAGCTGGTGTAGGGAAATTGTAAAAGTCTGTAGCAGATTACTTACCCCATAGATGCTCTCTGTGTCTTTTGTACTTAGCAACTATCTGTCAGGACTAGCATATGGCTTAATTTAAAGCAGTGTTTCTCCCTTTATCTGCTTCTGTACCCTTTTCGGAAGTCTGATTTGTCATGAGTATTCTTACCTCAATTAAAAACTACCTGCTTACACAATCAGATATAAAAATATAAAAGTGTCACGGCACGCTATTACTGAAAAGTTGCTTACTTTCTCATTTTTACCCTATCATTATAAAATAAAGCAACTCTACCTGTACTATAACTGTACTTACCTTTCAGTATATAGAGCAGTATAAACAAATCGTTTTCTGTATGAAATTTTAGTTTGTATAGACTTTGCCAGTGTGTTTCATAGAGTGTGTAGTAAAACTCAGCAACTATCTAGATGAGTTAATGTAACCCCTGGAAGACACATGTACTCCTGTTTGAGAATGGGAGGGAAGGGAGGCAGGGTGATGTCCCATTTTGGCTGGGATAGTCCCTTTTTTAAGCCCTATCTTGGCTTGATCAGTTGGCAAGAGCAAAGTAGACAAATGCCTACTTTTCTCAAAATAAAGTGGGGTGCAGAGGAACATACAGGGAGGAAGCAAGCACCAATGTTTACCTCTGTGTGTGTGTGTGAAACATGAATGAGAGAGGGGGGGGGTCATTAAAAGGTTTTGATAGCAAATATATTTGAAAGAAACATGGACAGGAGAGCCATAAATAGAACCATGCCACATTTTAAATACCTCACTGGAAAATGGATTTTGACATGAGGCACTTGGGTCACGGTCTTTCAGAGAATTGGAAGTTGAAGATAAACTATTGCAACAAGGAATTATTTTTCAGAAGAGTCAGTTGATGAAAAACACTGTATGAACTGATTATTCAAGATGCAAAATCTGCCCTATCTGGCAGTGATCTGCATTGCTTCTGAAACAAGCTTCAAGCTTGGTTTTTGTCAGATGAAATTATTCCAACACAGAAGGTCAATGTACGCAAGCTGTGCCGTTTCTTAACATGAGATGTCAGAGGCTGTTGTACTATTTCCCTTGAAGGAGCTAGTAAGACAGCCTAGCAGCCTGATTCTTGGAGGTGCTCAGCACTCCCTGCAAAAGACTGCAGAATACCTTCAACTCCCTGAAGTCAATAGGAGTTGTGGGCTTTCTGCACCCTGGTGAGGTGCTCAGAATGTTCCAGAATCAGCCCCAAATTTTACCAAGAAAAGTGATATACATAAGGTCTGAGCCAGTGGTCTCCAAAGTCAGTAGGAATCCTTTTACAGATGGCAATTGGTATTGGACTCGGTCCATGCTTCCATATGCATTAATGAAGGAAGGGAAGACTCTTGCATACGATAATGGGGTTTCCCATCTCCTGACAGCACTGATCTGCTACTACTGTGTTACTAAAATATTTAAAGCAAAGCCCTGTGTCCCGAAGCCATGGAGGCTGGGAACTCTCTGCAAGAGGAAATGGCTGAATGGGCTGGGTCCTATTTGCATTTCAGTTATGACATTTTGGGGTATCTGGCTACGTTTTGAGACTGGGAAAAAGCTATTGATCCTGTCAGGAAATAACAGAGCAAAAGAAATGAAATGTAGTTACAGGCACAGCTGGATAAAAATGTAGGTAGGGCTGAAGCAGGGAGTGAGGGGGGAAAAGGCTCTTACTTTCCTTTGGGAGCGCTGCTGTGTTGGAGGGAGGCAGTTATCCTGGGTGCCACTGAGCTTCTAAAAAGCAGAGCGGAGGCAACCGCAGAACAGTGCAGGGGGCAGAGTTGAGGCAGCAGACGGACAATATGGAGCTGACGTGGCGTTGAGGCAACAGTGCTGAGGCAGTTTGGACAGAAAGAAACCCTCCAGCCCAGCACCCACCTGAGGCATTGCAGGGGAGTCCCCCTAGGCAGTGAGTAGAGCTGAATTCATTACAGCTGGAGCAGGTGGCAGAGCCCTGGAACAGCCCAGCTGCATTTACCAGAGACTCTTTGGACCCACCAGCCCAGGACAGCAACCTGTGAGTGGGGAACAGGGCAGGAGGGAGGTGGCTGGGACGACACCTCAGCAAGGCACCACTGCCAGAGCCAGACCGAGGTGGGGCTGTTGTGAGGGAAGGGGAGTTGGATGTGATACTGTTGATCTATGCAGGGCTGGTTTCCCCAAGGGTGTTATTTCCCTGACAAAGTCTGGACTCAGTGTTTCCCAGGGAGCAAGTTTTACCCTTCAAAGGTGCCCAGGGTTTGCCAGCTTTGCACTGGGGCTGGAGCTTGGGTTTAAGCCTTTAGAAAACAGAAGCTGGTCTTTGAGGTGGCTCTTGTGTGCATTTCTAGCACTGTGCACACACCACTTTGCAGCTCACAAAATGGGTACCCCAGAGTTTGGCTGGCAGCTCCCAGGAGACACATTACACGGCACTGTGAGTCAGTTGAAGACGGGGGCCATTTCCTATGGGGAAAAGAGGGAGGCAGCAGCTCTTCAGCTTGCTTTGCCACCCCTCCCCCCACAGGTATTTACTAGCTCTGCAGGAGCCATGAGGTGTTCTGCCGCCCCACCCCCGACGTCCCAGCCACATACAATGGGCCGAGTTCTGCCCATTCCCCATCCCACCCAGAGCTTTCCTGACATGACACTCCTGCTCCAAGGCTTGGTTGCCACAGGGTGGATTATCCCAGCCTTGGCTCAGGTGCATAGAGGAGCAAGGGAGAGGAAATGGGGGTCCCCAGCTCACCTGAGCTCTGATTATGCCTCTGTTTGGGGCAGGAAGGGGGTGGGGCTGTGAACTAGCTATTCCATGTTGTAAGATGGTGGTCAGGCAGGGAATAGAGTAGGAAGGACATGGGGAAGAGCTCTCCTGGCCGGGGCAAATGGGGAGAGTCAGCTATTCTCCAAAAAGCAGGGAAGCAATAGTAAATGGAGAGGAAGGTCAAAGGAGACACAATGCATTTGATGGTGTGTTCCTGACCTGGACCAGCTTTGTTACCCAGGAACTCTAACAATAAGGAAGGGGCAGAAACTTTATCAGAGTAATCCTATGAGTGTGAAATCTCCCCCC
>ML685879.1:2731002-2851930 GCA_007922175.1 Pelusios castaneus
TCAAAGGTGCCCAGGGTTTGCCAGCTTTGCACTGGGGCTGGAGCTTGTGTTTAACCATTTAGAAAATGGAAGCTGGCCCTTTGAGGTGGCTCTTGTGTGCACAGTGCTAGAAATGCACACACCACTTTGCAGCTCACAAAATGGGTACCCCAGAGTCTGTCTGGCAGCTCCCAGGAGACACATTACATGATACTGTGAGTCAATTGAAGATGGGGGCCATTTCCTATGCAGGGAAAGGGGGAGGCAGTAGGTTATCAGGTGCATAGAGGAGCAAGGGAGAGGATTATGTGTCTGTTTGGGGCAGGAAGGGAGTGGGGCTGTTGACAATCTACTCCATGTTGTAAGATGGTGGTCAGGCAGGGTATAGAGTAGGGAGGACTTTGGGAGGAGCCCTCCTGGGAGGGGCAAATGCGGAGAGTCAGCTACTCTACAAAAAGCAGGGAAGTAATAGTAAAGGGAGAGCAATGTCAAAGGAGACTCAATGCATTCTATGGTGTGTTCCTGATCTGGTACAGATTTGTTACCCAGGACATGTTATAAACTAGTTCCAAACAAAGAATGGTGCTTTCAGGTGTGTTTGTATTTAATTGGACTTTTGCATCCTACCAATGTGTTTGTACAGTTCACATGTTCCTTGGTTTGATAGCATCGTAGAGCGATGCCCAGCTTGTGAGTCTACCCGTGTTCTGGTGCATGGCAGCGTAACGGCAAATGTCTTTAACGATGAGTGAGTTCCAGAATTGTGGTGCTAACAATAAGGAAATGGCAACAACTTTATAATAATCCTTTGCGTGTGAAATCTTCCATCAGGTCTGCTTAAGACTTTTCCCATACTTTTTTGGTATTTAAACATACATTAATTTTTGTTGTCTCTAACGTATCTGATGCTTTGTTCAGTGACATGTATGAGTTTGGTGGCCATTGTGCATCAAATATGCATCTTTCAGGGATTTGCCATACAGATTATAGTTGCACTAAAAACTCTATCTTCCAAAAAATATTGATGTCCAGGATTGTTCCTGAGGTCAAATAGACTAGCTGTGTGTCAAGGAATGCCATCTATCCATTATGGTAGCTACAAAGAGACTGGTGTAGCTCACGTCTGTGTCCAGTTCCTAACAGAAGTTCATAATATAGGATACTTGCTTCAGGGCATCACTCGCCGTTACTGAACATGTACCATAGCTATCAGCTTGACACTGGGAGAAGCATGGACTTTATTTTAATATATACCCTTTCTCTGGGAATGAAGATCTTTCATTGATTTCTGTACTAACCTCCTGTGGTTTGGACTCTCAGGCATTTGTTACTGAGGAGGAGAAGTCTGGTAGTTTTGATACTTGGAAGACTTATGTAGACCCTGGTAGGAAGAATGTTCTCTCAGAAGATTTAGGGCCTTAGCCTACCTGGAACTGAAATCCTCTCTGTAAGGTGCTGAATGAACTACTTTTTCTTGGTATTTCAGTGGGAGTTGAAACTGTTCAGCACCTCTGAGGAGGAGCTCAGGACCTTTATAAGATGGGACTCGCTGCTGTAAGGTACAGGTACACACACACTCACAGAGAGAGAGAGGGCGCCCATTATGAGCATGTCTTTATTTAGCATTTAGTGCCATGTTGTTTTCATAAGTCACAGTAATTGTTACTTTTTGCACATTGCATGTACATTACTCATTTTGCATTTACACATGCAAATGTCTCTGCATGCACAAAAAGATTAGAAACATTTCAAGTTGGTCTGTCCACAGACACAGCTGCCAATGGCATGAGCAAATCTTCTGTTTGAAAATTTCCCCTCAAGCATTATTAATTGTCCATCACTGCTCAAAGGAAAGCTGATGCTCCAGTTTACCTCAGTGTAAGGCCTGCCTGGTCTTGAATTTGGGCTTCCAGAGCTGCTGGGTCTATGCTGTCACACTGTCGCAGCTATAACCTGTTCGTGCGCCATGAACTGCTGAGGACACAGACTACAAGAAGTGCCGCCTCATGGGCTCTGACAGACAGCAGACTCCTAGCTGATTGTCTTCCCCACCCCATATAAACCTGAGGGAGGTTCTAACACTGTTCCCAGGACACTTCCTCAATCTTTGGTACCTCCCATGGCCACTTTTGCTCCCCGTCTTTGAACTTGGCTTGATTTGTACCTCGCCTCCTGACCCAGCCCCTGAAGGTCTTTGGAATTCTGGGACTAGACTACAAATTTGTGTGTCTGTCTCAGGTTCCTGTGCTCCAACCCTTAGTCCTCACTATCCTCGTCAGTGTCCTGATCATTAGTAGGGAAGACTCAGCCCCAGCCTTGACAAATCTGTTTATTTAAAATCCATCAGTCACCTCTCCAGACTTCAGTTTAGTCCCTACTGAGTATATACATAATTGTTTGGATTAAATATGAACTAGGACAAGTCTCATCCGTGCATTTACTCATGCTTGCTGAGACCTTTCATGGGAAAATCCACCTGGATTTATCAGTACCAAATCCCCTCCCAAATGACACATTGTTGTTCTCTTACATAATCATTTCATAACAATGCTGTGTCACTTTCCTAGGAAAAATAAGATGCAGTTATGCAGGCTAGCATTGCCTGAAGCTTACGAAACAAACCAGCCCTGTACGGCTGGGGAGTATGGGTATAGTTCAAGAGGACTTAAATAGTAAATATTGGGCTTGTAATGCCTGTCACAAGGAGAGATAAGCCATGCACAAAGTTTAGTAATGCAGTCATCAATTTGTTTCCATGAGAAAGGAGTGTGGGCTGGCAGCTCATATTTTTATTCTGCCTTTTTAAGATGGATAGTGTGAAGACACAGCATTTGGAAAGCTTTTGTTGTGGTTATTCAAATAGAAGCCAAGCACAAAAACTGGGACTAGAAACATCCAGTTTAGTACTAAATGTTGGGTTTGGGCCTAACCCTCTCTCCCGCTCCTTTCCTTCCCCTCTCCCCCATACTGGTTTGTTTATTTAGACTTAAAGAAATGCTTTTACAAAAAGTATCTCCAGCCACATTCTGTCATTCCTGACATCACTTAATACCGTAAGTAGTTCAGTGCACTCTAAGTTACTTGGTGATGGGTTCTAAGGATCATTTCCTGACTTCAACAATCTCATTTTTGTTATTAAAGTAAGCTTTCCACTGTGCACTCAAGGCGGTCTGAGTGCTAGCAGCCTGGAGGCAGAGGTTTGTTTCAGGGATATGTGCCTGCTTTAATGTTTCTGTTTGTTCTGTAGTTGCTGGTGAGTATCTGTTTAAGGTTAGGGGGGTTGTTTATAGGTGAGGAGAGGTCTGTATGGACAAGGTTTTAGTGCCAGATCCTCAGCTGGGAGAAATCATTGTACATCCATTGACGTTAGTGGAACAATACTAATTTACATTAGCTGAAGATCTGGCCCTAAATTTTTGCTCCAGTGTTGGCCTGTTACAAGAGGGGAACATGTCTTAAAACTGGCCCATCCTTTCCCATGGACCTTCTCTAGGCATCAGAACTCTTTAAGCAGGAATTCACCATGTTAAGGCCAGAGGGGTCCGAGTCAAGTCATATAATAGCTGACTAAAAATGAATTGAAGCACTGATATGTTTCATTTGGTTTTATTAATGCCATCGCAACATAGAAAAGATAGGGAAAGTGCTTTGAATCATTGTTATTCAGCTGCTGTCTATTCTGTCTGGAGATGCCATGTAGTTTAGCCAGCAAATGTAAATCAAATGCCTAGCCTTATTTCAAACAGTGTATGTTTTTAGCTTTTAATTGATGTAGATTCAGTTCCTGTATCTGAGCTCAAGGCAGTCCAGGGGCTGAAGAAGATTATAGTTTAAAGAAAAACCCCAAAATGCCATGCTTGGCATTTGATTTTCTTGGAAATTTCAATATGAACCTTAAATTCTCTTTACGCTCTTGTGCAGAAAACTTGAGTAGAAAAAAAGTTTGTTTTCAGAGTAGGGTTCTCAAAGTTATCAGGCATAGAATAAAATATTTCAGGGTAAAATGACACCTGTTCATAATGTTTCTCTTCCTTCACCCATAATTAGTTGGCTTCAATGGATCCTCTGCTTAGTCTTGACTTATGAGGAGAGACTGAAGGAACTAGGCTTATTTAGTCTAGAGAAGAGAAGACTGAGGGGAGATTTGATAGCAACCTTCAACTACTTGAAGGGTTGCTCCAAAGAGGAGGGAGCTAGGCTGTTCTCGAGGGTAACAGAGGACAGAACAAGGAGCAATGGTTTCAAATTACAGCTGGGAAGGTCAAGGTTGGATATTAGGAAAAACTTTCTCACGAGGAGGGTGGTGAAGCATTGGAATGGGCTATCTAGGGAGGTGGTAGAATCTTCATCTTTGGAGATTTTTAAGGCTCGGTTAGACAAAACTCTGGCTGGGATAATTTAGGGGGAGTGGTCCTGCTTTTTAGCAGGGGGTTGGACTAGATGACCTCGTGAGGTCCCTTCCAACCCTATTATTCTATGATTCTATGATTCTAGTCATCGCAGAACCTTTACAATCGGTACAAGCACACGTTCAGTGTCGTACATCTGACCAGGGCGCACAGATCCCAGGGCACAAAACTGTGATGTCACAGGGGGCAAGCAACCCACCCTTACAACTACTAGAGCATTGAGCAGCACAAGTTTTGCTAGCATATGTTATGTACTAACAGTCAGAGTTGACTGCCAGGGGGTGCTACTAGATGCTGTAGTCTGGTGTTCTGTATGTCCCAGGTTTCTAAATGCCAACCACACTCGACTTCCAGTCCCAATAACCAGAATTAGACCCAAATATTACAGCCCTCCCGAGGCTGAGCTAGCGTGTTATACACAGTTGAGGTCCACTAGTGTTTCAGCCTCTGAGTGTGGTAGGGAGTTGATTCCGTGAGATACACCCAATGCCATAGCATTGCTACTATCCTCGTTTTAAAGGTGGGAAACTGAGGCACAGGATAGATCAAATGACTTGCCAATGTCCCATGGGAAATCTGTGGCTGTTCTGCAACTTTCATCCAGACCTCCAAAGGCTCTGTCCAGTGCCCTATCCATTAGGTCATCCTTCCCACCTATTCAAAAGATGGGCTGGGAGAAAGATGTTCCCTTTTTTTCCTGTTAGACCCCAATATTCGGGAAGGGGCTTTCACAAAGGTCATGAAGAGAATATATTTCAGTGTTGCATTACAGATTTGTCTTTTCCTGAGCATATCAGTTAGGCCCTGACCCAAAGCCTGATCCAATCAAGGGGACTGTTGCCATTGACCTTATTGTGGCTTGGATCAGGCCCTTCCTGGGTTTGTGACTGTATTTAGGGCTTTTTATTTATATAATTCTATATTGCAAATTGAAACCATTATTAATCAAGGCTTGTGACACTTTCAGCAAAATGATGTGACATTTCTACGCTATTTTTCTACCAGTTTGAATAAGAGTCCAAAAGGAAGTTGACCTTTCGGCAGCTGAATTATAAATGTCAAAATTGCATGAATCCATCTTTCAATTACTGTCACCTTGGAAGAGAAAAATGCTGGAGGCATTGCACTTAAATATTACCAGTCATAGATATATTTCAAATGCAATCTCTTCTTGAGAGACATATTCTTCACATTGAATGGTAATGAATTCTGTTGTGACTTTTGTGTGTGTGTGCACACAACAGTGATGAAGCTACAGACTGAGCTTAAACGTTGAAAGAATGGGTGGGGAGCATTGCAGCTGAAGACATCTGGAGTATTATATCAGGATGGTGTAACTTTCCTAGTCTAATAAATGAAAGATGACCTCTATTTTGGCACTAATCCTGCAACTGGGTCCACTAGAGCTGGCTCTGCACCCAAGTGAAATCCTATTGAACATGAGGCAATATATAATTTTAACCAGCACCTCCAGATTTGTGGCACACCTGCATATGGAACAGCATAGAAGTGCACCGTCCCAGAGGCAGCCGGAAAGGAAGGCAACCTTCCGTCCTTGTTGCTTCTTGTTCTGGGGGCAGTAAATCACTGATGGCTGAACACTACATGCTGACACAGATGCAATGGTCAGCATTTCACTGGGATATGGCGTTCAGGGTCTGCCAACTCCTTTTTTCCAAACTTATTTCTGATCGGAGAAGCAGGTGCCCAATGACCACATAGCAGGATTGACCACAGAAAAGACAACTTGGTCTGCCCACCTGCAGCATCAGGACCTTTGTTAATTCTGTGAACGTGTTGGTGTATGCAGCAATGTATGATTGCTAATATAGCTATTTATCTTTGATTGCCCCCTTCCTATATATTTAAGCGTTTAAGAAATCGTATGTATTGTTTAGTTGGGGGGGAAGGCCTTTATATTGAGGTGTGTGCTCTGCTTTGGTTTCATCAGGGAGGGGGGGAAATGCAATCATACTAATTTAGAGATGAAAGAAGCATGGCTTAGGGGCAATAAGGGGGGAAAAAGCAATTAGAAATCGGAGTGTCCATGTAATGATGCATTATTTATCACAGAAATATATTGAATTAGCAACTGCATACAAATACAAGACAATTTTTTCAGTCTCTAAGATAAGTATTTATTTATATTATTTCTTCCTTTGCACGATTGAGAACGGGGCTTTATTGGATCCCTTGCCTAGTAATTACAGAGCTAATATAAGCATATGGTCAGGTTTAAACAGCTGAACAGGGCATCGTGGACTCCAGTTCTCAAGCCTGTGTTTTCATAGGGTACAACCAAGCTAACTTGACCTCAATAAAAGCTTTATCTGGACTGCAACATGCTACACTAGCCATGTAAAATATAACTAAGGACCCCTCCTTGCTGCGGCACCTGAGCATTTCACAGTCACTAATAGCTTTTGTCCTTGTACCACTACTTACAGATGGAGAACTCGGGCACAGGGTAGATTAGGTGACTGGTCCGAGGTCGCACAGCAAGTCTCTGTCTGAGAGAGGAATTGACCTTTTCTTGAATCCCTGACCAGTGTCCCATCTGCTAGACTATCTTTCCCTCCTAGTCAAACCAAGGCTGTCAGAAAACATTTTCATTTTGCTAATGTTAAGGAAAGTGGAGCATTATGGACAATAGACATGGGAGACGGGCGAAACCGCAATTTTTTTTAAAATGGGTTCGCCTGACCCTAATTATGGACTGAGTCAACCCTGCCCAGCAAGCGAATATAACTTAAGGGCACTCACTGGCGTGTTTATGGGCCAGATTCTCAGCCTTATGTAGCTCTATTGCTTTCAGTATCATGAAACCAAAGATCCAGGTATAGGTTTTGTCCCTGAAAAGCATGGAAAGTGCATGGATGGCCTAGTAGAGTGCTCAGCTTCTGTAATACAAAGTGTGTGGGGGGGTATGTGAGGGCGAAGTATATATTCTTCAGAACTATTTTTGTGGTCTCAGAAGTCAGACTGTCTGACTTTATTTAAGCAGTATCTGGTCATGAGTAAGGGCTCTACCAGAAGTAGGGAATTCATTGCAATTCTTCAGTTTTTGGTGTTTCTGTGCGTGCCAGAGGGCCACTCCATTATTTTCATATGCTGAGTTAGTACTGCAGGTTCTGTTCATGTAATGTGATTGTCACAAACAAACGGTGGAATGCATTTATGCAATGCAAAATGTATTAATCCTAGACTTCCTTGTTCTTTGAATGTTGCTAAGTGAAACTCATCCTGCAGGACAGCTGGAATAATTTGGTGCCAAGCAGAGAACCAGTAAGGAGGTAAAGATGCCCGATGGTCTGGGAAAGTGAAGCACCCAGTTGCAGTGATAACTGAGGCCTATAACAAAACTAGCTCTGATACTAAGAACTCAGAAAATGCACATTCATGGGCAAAGGAGTCATTCATGTGTTAGAATGATCACTGGATTCCTCTGCAGAAGCAAGGGATGCTATGTTTTTGATCCATCCTACAGAAATCTCATTTAAAGATTTCTGTCTTAGAGAAATTCTTGTTTCTATATGAGGCCATACTAAAACCTTCTCGCAATCACCCAAGAGAGAGGATGAATGTTCAGATAGTGCCAGGGATGCAGGACATTTTTTTTTATATTTAAATATCATATGATGGCTCTGACATTTATGGAGGTATGTTTCCTTAACCTCGTGGGGGCTGGATAGACTGTTGCATAAACTAACCACACAAGACTGCATTTTTGACTATCAATTTGATGATTGCCGTTTTGTACAGTGTGGGCTAATGTTGAATACACGCTTGTTGCTTTCTAAAGATTGTGAGCAATAAGGACGTGAAAACTCTTTCCCCACACCCAATTGAAACATATTCTCATAAAACATATAAAGTGACTCCATCAGTCAGAAGCGATAAAATATAATATGGATAACTTTTCCTAGTCTAAACATCCACCTTTTGGGTGATCATTCGTTTCCCTTGTCTCTACAAGCAACGTATTCACGTCAGGAAATATGAAAGGGTAAAGAGTTCAACTTAAAGTGATGAGGTTCTAAATGTACTTCTCAGGAATATTGTCTACTTCAGGACTTGAATCAATGAGCAAAATTACTCTGACATTTCATTGATCTCTTCTCTCTAATCAAATCACCCAGTGGACACCTTCTTTTTTTATTCCCACGTTGGGGCTGACAGCTTTAATCTGTCTCGCGCTTTCCCCTGAACAAAGAAGGGTTTTTTTTTTTTAATCCCTTGAATATGAAAGATACTTATTTTCTAACTGCTGCTTAGCTAGGAAGAATTGCCTTGAGCTTCTCAAATATAATTTGTTTATGTACTAGCACCTCAAATCCCAAAATTGGGGCCCCTTTGTGGCACAAATGCAGAATAAGATTCCAAAGAGCTTATAGTTTAAATAGATGAGAGAGAGGAAGTATCCACATAGCTCCACTTTCTTTTTTATAGATGAGAAACTGAGGCACAGAATGACTTGCCCATGACTGCAAACAAAGTCTGGGGCAGGGCCAGGAACCAAATTTAAACCGAGTCCCAGTTTTACACCTTCACCAGAAGTCTATACACAGAACCATGTATAATCGGGCTACCCACTTTACCATGTGGCAGCAAACTCAACAGGATGTTTGATGGGGAGCGGGGGGTTGAGTTCAAACCAGGAGATGTGCCTGTATCGTCTCCTCTGCTACGCAGCAAAGAAGGGAGCAGCAAACCCACCAGACCCCTTCAGAACTGATGGAGGGGAGACCCTGTGAAGCATTTAACACCAACTGCTGTCAGAAGATCGGATACTGGACTTAGATGGACCCCCTTTTTTTTTTTTTTTTTTTTTTAATCCCAGTGGTTCCCAACCCATGGGCCAAAAGTGCCCCATGGGGTCTTTCAGAGTGGCCCATGACTCCTCCCGTTGGCTGTAGAAGGGAGCCACTGCGTAAGTACCCACGTGGAGCACATAGTTGTTGCAGGTCCTTGCTGCTGCCAAGGGGATGGGAGAGTAGAGCCCCCACCCGGTGCAGCAGGGAGCATGGCAAAGTGCTCTGCCTCTCTGGGTCCTTAGGCACTGGGTTCCCCCCGCTGGAGCCAGAGGGAGGGGAGCACCGATCTTCCATCTCCCTGGCTCCAGAAGGGAGACACTGCCGAGGGATACAGGTGAAACACAAGTTCCAAAGGGGAGCCGTGTTAGTCTAGGTCAGCAAAACAAACAAGGAGTCCCGTGGCACTTTTAAAGACTAACAAATGTATTTATCGCATGGGCTTTCATGAGAGAAAATCCCACTTCGTCAGCCGCGATAAATAAATTTGTTCATCTTTAAAGGTGAAACACAGTTTCTCTGCTGCAGCCAGGAGACCCTTTTCATTGAACACCTCGCCTCGCACTGTAGTGGGGCCAAAGGGGTGCTGCTGGTGGAGACTGGTGGCTCTGCAAAGTTGTAAAAATTGTATTTGTGCCCCTCGAGACAAAGTTTGGGAGCCACTCTTCTATCCCTCTTTCTAATCTCTTGTTAGCTGTTTTGATTGCCGTCGCAGATGTTGACAGAGAAAGATCCATGAGAACGCCAAGATCTTTTCCATGAGTTCTAACAGCTAATTTAGGCCCTATCATTTTTGTTTGTATGGTTGGGTATATAGTAGATGTTTCCTAATGTGCATTTCTTTAAACTCGTCAACTTTGAATTTCATCTGCCATTTTGTTGCCCAGTCAACCCGTTTAGTAAGATCCCTTATAACTCTCCACAATCAGTTTTGGATTTAGCTATTTTGGGCAATTTTGAATCATCTACATAGACTTTGCCACCTCACTATTTCTGTCTTCTCTAGCTCATTATGAATATGTCAAGCAGCAGAAGTCCAAATACAGATCTTTGGAGAACCCCACTATTTAAACTACTTTCCACTGTGAAAACTGACCATTAATTCCTCCCCTTTGTTTCCTATCTTTTACCATTTACTGATCTATGAGAGGACCTTCCCTCTTATCCCATGACTGCTTACTTGGCTTAAAAGCCTTCTTACTCCAGTGTACCAGCACAGTGCTGAAGGCTCATGGCAAACTGAAAGACTTCAGACTTCACTGGTTTCATTGGATTCAACTCCTGCTTGCCATATACACAAAAATGAACCCAAGACCACTTATGTGAGTAAACTCACCAGGATTGGCCAGAAAAGACATCTTTTCTCCAGGTCACCTAAAAGAGTCACCTCAATTGACCTGGGGTGGGGGGGAGTAATAAGTAGCTAGAGTTTCAAAAAACTCAACTCCCATTATACTGCATGTTTGAGAAAAATCTCTCCATCAGTGTCTGGGAGCTGAGCACTTTTGAAAACCTGACTGTTGTTTTAAAGGCTTGAAAGGCAACTGAATGTGTCCATTTTGGCTAGGAAATAGAGCTGCAGTGAGCAGCTGAAGATTAGGCCCTGAGCTTTTCTGAAAAGGCAGCCCTGAACAACCACACACAGCCTCTCTGCAAAGAAAAAACGTTCCCACAAAGGAACTTTTCAGCTGTAACTCGCACCTGTTTTCCTTCCTCTTATTTTCCATTCAGATAAAGATAACTTAAAGGCAAACTAGAAGCTGAATTTGTCAAGTGTAAGATGAAAAACCTAACCACATGTCTGTTCAAGATACCTTCCCGTTCTTCCAATGTTCAGTAGTGTAGAAGTAGTGATAAAAGTGCAATTCCCCACATTACATTACGGAGTAATTTCTAAAGTCCAATTTTCCCTTCTAAAATATTAAATGAGGAAACAGGCTTTTATTTTAATTTTTTTAACTTGCTGGTTAAGGCATTCAAGTTTTTCTGGGGACTCTGGACTAAGAGCAACATCCACAGTTGACAGTGCTCATTAAGTCAACAGAAAAGGGGGAAACAAAATCAGAGTAACAAATCCCTAAGGGTCAGATCCTGCCAAGATCGAAGAGGGAAAGAAAGATGCACTGGGGACAGATATTTCTTGGCCCAAGACATTGGCTTCTTTATAGCAGGAGCTCTCTATAATAGGAAATGGCTGCTGCACAGGGGAGTTTTTACCTGGCCATCTGGAATAGGAAATGCCCCCAGGAGCCATATGTACACCTCACCCACACCATGCACTTTTGCCATTATCCACACTGGGGCTGCCCTTCCACCCTCTGAAGAGGGCCCACACAAGATCTGCTATGTTGTACTTAAGTTCCACTTGAGATGTCAAAATAGAACCCTTTCCTCGGAGGTGAAGTTTAGGAGGCTGAGTAGTGCGGCCAGCACTCATAGCTGCACTGTGAAGCTCGTGAAACGTGGTGTTCTTAAATCCCCCATGGCTGGATGAATGATGTTGCCTGATAATATCCACTTTGATTTTTCTTTGTTTCTAATTCTTGTGGGGGCAGAGGAAAGCTGGGTAAAATAAAACAAGTCTACCTTGAAAAGGCGCAGAAAGCATATAAAAAGGACCATAAAAGTACAAATATTTTTTAATACCACCAGGCTATCATTAAGCTTGTCTCATGATTTTTTTCTGGAGCCTGACACATGATTTTTGAATGTTTCGTGTTGGCAATGCACTCCTGTGCCGCAATGTGTACACAAGTTGGACAGCTGGTGACCTCTGCCTCGCAGCATGCTCAGTATTGTCCCATAAGACACTTCAGCACTGCAAAAACCAAACGCCATTTGCAGCTGCCAATCTCAACCCAGGTCAACTGGCTTTGGCTCATGCGGTTCATGCTCTAGGGTTAAAAATAGCAGGGGAGATGTTCTGAGTTAGGCTGGTGTTCAGGCTCAGAGATCTACCCCCATCGGGTTTCAGAGCCTGTGCAGGAGTGTCCATGCTCACAGCTTGTGTCCTGCAAACCTGAGCAGTTGACCCAGGCTCTGAAACTTGCTGTGACTGAGTGGGTCTGTAGAGAAGAGCTTGTTTTGTTCTGCAGTCTAGCAATATGCATTTTTTCCTCGTCCTCCCCTGCCTGTCCACACCCTCTTGTTTTGTGTCTTCTACTAGGACTGTAGGCCTTTTGGGGCAGAGACTTTTTTTGTGTTTGTGCACAGCCTAGTGGAATAGGGCTCTGCTCCATGCCTGGGGTTTCTAAACAACCTTACATACAAATAAATAATACTGTATATAAGGAACATAAAAGTAGGGATGTACTTCATGGTGGTAGTTTATCATGACAGAAGATGCTTGCACATCGTATCAGGCGTTTCATTCCACTGCGTTCCCTGTCATATTCTGAATAACAGTGCATTTAAAACCAAGCAATAAATGAAACGGTGCATTCAGAGCATCACAGTACTTATCAATGCAGCTATATGGCCCTCCTCACCATAGTACCTGAGCACCTATCTACTGGAAAATACTTCGGTATCTTTCATTATAGAATCTTGACCCAGAGATGCCCTTAAGTTCACTATGGCTTCCGCTATTGCTATTGATTTCATGCAGAAGACTCTCCAGAGCTGTGGGCCTCAGATATTGTGGTGGTGGGAAGTAATATAAAAGACACTGATGACTGTACATTAATTTTTATCTGTCCAGAAGGCCTTGGCAATGTGTGTCCTATAATTAAATTATTTTTATGAATCATTAGTGCTATTTCTTGCATTGATCTAGAATTTTATGGAGAAACTGAAGATAATTTATAAAATCACCCGAAGATGTAAGAAAGATCATTTCTTCTCTCTCTGCTCATTTTAGCCTCTCTCTTCTGTTTCCTTTCCTTTTCTCCTGTGGTGGCAATGCTGAATACTAATGAGATATTTCAGCTAACTGTGCTCAGTCATTTCCATGCTAATTAATTCAGGTTCCAATACCCACATTTTGTGAAGGTTAGATAAATCCTCCATAATTTGGTAATTTTAGCCCAAATCTTCTCCCTTTACATATAGGGTATTTCATCTTCTGCCCATCCCTGCTTAAAATGTCCATGCAGGGATTATTTTAATTAAAGTGCCAGGTGCAAAAATCGCCCAATGCACATGGATGGTGTATAGATAGGATTCTAATCCAATTTTTGAAACTTTCAAGCCAATAGAACAATTAATTTAAAACTGTATTTTAGTCAAGATGAAGAAGTGGTAAGGGTATTTGAATAATCCACAGAAGACAATCAAAATGCATTTTCTTTTTATTCTTTATTTATTAATCATCTGAGTGGAGCAATTACTCCTTCAGTGAGATTAATCGGAGCTTTTCCTAGATGTGCCTGTGCAATTCTGGAATTAGTTTTCTGAATATATCTGTATAAATACTTAGTAAGTTATGTTAGAAAACAGTATTTTCTTGCTGTTAATTGTTTTCATTCAAATACATCCCATATCACGAAGTCAGCCACAGGGGAATGGATCCCTACAGTAAACCATTGCTACAAACTAGAGTAAGCTTCCTGCTTTTCTTGAAGTTAATGGGAGAAGAATCGGGCCTAATTTGTGGGTGTGGGAGAGTATATCTTTAATGGCTACACAGTATTCTATGGACTGTATATAACACACCTCCAACATAGCACAAGGTTAACATAGCAATTAGGTCAAATTCCAAAGGGGTGCCACAGGACTCTGTTGTCATAGCAATTAGGTGTTTATCTGAGCATGCAATGTCCTGCTTATTATGTGCAATTGTGTCATGTTCTAAATCTGGCTTTCACATTTATCAAGAGATTAAATACGTGGTAGGAACACAGTTAATCAATTGCTTTGTTCCACACCAGAGGTGGCTGCCCGTAATGATTGTGAAGCGATTTCTGTATGCTCAGAAATAATTAAAGAATGCAGGGTATTTTAGAATGTAATTTCATTTAATATTGATAAAAATAAATATTTTTGTTACACAGCTAGTCTATGGAACTCATTGCCTAAAGACACTATTGAGTGCAAGAGCTCATTGTGATTAAGGTTTTGTTTTGTTTTTAAAGGGATGTTTTATATAAGAACATCAAGAGTTATATCAGTAAACATTAACAGTAATTTAGAGCTTTGGAAGAAATGTGAATCTTCCAGTTTTGGGGCAATAAAGCAACCTCAAATAATACAAGTTAGGAGAACTTCACCTATAGCAAGTTATTCCATAACTGCACTCTAAAACCTTTCTTATCCCTTCCTCTGAGGCATCTAGTACCAGAGACAGGGTTCCAGAGTAGCTTGACTTTAGAGATTGTTTGGCAATTATTATGCCCCTCTTATGAGATCCTTTGAGGGAAAGAACTACATTTACTGTATTTAAAAAGATAGAAAAAGAGAACATCTTATTAAAGACAACCTTCTACTAGCTCCTGGGAAATCCTCAGTTACAGGACGTCAAGGTGCCCATGCACCTTCATATTATTTGTGGCTTATCAAATAAAGTATAGCACTACCATTATTCTCTTCACGTTTTAATTGACTTCACCAGCTACCAGTTTCTTTTTTATCTTCCTGGCTTTTTGCCTTAGTTATTCATATTTCTCCTTCAGAAAAAAGCTACAAAAATAATTCTAGGACTGGAAAAATGTCTTAAGATGAAAGATTTAGGGTGCTCAGTCTGTTTCACATATCAAAAAGAGCAAGAGAGCACTTCATTCCGATATACGAGTTCCATCATGGATAGCCCTTGAGAACCTGCTATTTGTTTAACCTCCCAGAGAAAAAGACAAGAACAGTGGCTAGGCATTAAAGCCAGGCATTGTCCAATTAGAAATAAGACTCAGTGAGAGTGCTTTAACAGTGGAGCAAACTACCAAAAGAAGAGATGGAGAATCCGTCCCTTGAAACCTACAAATCAAGACTGGGTGCCTGTCTGGAAGATATTCTTTAGTCAAACACAAGTGATAGGGCTTAGTACAAAAGAAACCATTAAACTCTCTGGCCTGTATGTTAGCCAGGAGGTCTGATTAGTTTCTCTTTTTTTTGGCCTTAGATTTGATGAATCTGCACTGGTCGCCCATCACTAGTGATGTACTAACTGAAATAGGTTACTTACTCTACTTGATGGGGCAGGGGACAGTACATTTTCTATTTTCATCTTGAGTCATATCCAACTATTCTGGTATCCTGGGCCCAGATCAGAACTATTTATCTGAATAGGTTTATCCTAACTGGATCCCAAACTTCCAACCCTTAACTATGAAAGCCAGGATAAAAAGAGATCTGGACCTAGCCCATTCCAGGTTTTGGATTCGGTTTTGCAAAACCAAATCTTAACTAATGAGAATTTGCAAAGCCTAACCCGCTTCTGCGTTTACCCATCTCTAGAGACAGGCCCAAATTAGATTATCTAAATCTTCCTGAATTTGAAGGTTTAAATAATGTGGCACCCAATTCTAACCCACTCTTAGTTTTGATTTTGCAAAACCAAACCCAAATGGATGATGCAAAACCACCCTGGATTTTGCCTCTTTTTAACAGGATGGATTATTTTTCTTTTAACTTCACCAATGACTGCTGAAGGTTACCCCAGGCATGTAATGAACAATTTGTGATTTGATACCAAGTGTTCCTCCATCAAGTATGTTTGCAACAGATGTTAAAATAAAAAAAAGTTAGAAACCTATTCATTCTAGGATAATAATGAAGCGGCCGTCTGGTGTGAGTTAACTGAAGACATCAATCACTGAGAGGCAACTCACCTTTCTGTGCCCATTGCCTCTGATAAGAGGCTTTGTTGAGCTGTCACATCACCTTGCTCAGCAGTACAACAGGTTCAAAGAACAAATGTTTCTGCGGACTACTGTAGCATCTCTCCAATAAAATGTTGCCCATCAGTTTTGAAGGTGAGGGGGGAAGTTGCTGATGTTGTTTTTAACCAGCCTGAGTTAGAACTTAGATGATTTTTTTACTCACTTTCTCTCCTTCCAACCACATTTCCATTTAATTATAAGTAAATTGCATAATAGATTGGTTTTCGAAATAGGTCACTTAGCAGTGGGAAGGGAAATGCCAAGGCTTTTTAACTCAACCAGCTGTCTCAAATTAGCTTTCACATTTTTGCAGGAAATAAAGTGGCTTAGAAATGTAAAGATTGCCATTTATGCTTCTCAGAAAAAAAAAAAAGTTAAATTTCAAACTCCCAGGGTCCAACCTTCTTATCATGATCTTTAAGCTGCAGCTTGATGTCAGTAATATGAGAGTTCTTGTGAGAGCCCTTGCAAAGGTTCTAGTTTCCCACAAATATCTAGTTGACAGCCGGTAACGAGCAGGGTACTCCAGGGGTTGGTCCTGGGGCAGATTTTGTTCAACGTCTTCATTAATAATGTGGAGAATGGAGAGGAATACACTCTAACCAAGTTTGCAAATAACACTTAGCTAGGGGAAGTGGCAGATATGCTGGAGGGCAAGGATAGGATAGAGTGACCTAGACAAATTGGAGGACTGGGCCAAAAGAAATATGATGAGGTTCAACAAGGATAAGTGCAGAGTCCTGCGCTTAAGATGGAAGAATCACCTGCAGTGCTACAGACTGGGGATTGACTGCCTAGGCAGCAATTCTGTCGAAATGGAGCTGTGGGTTACGAAGGACAAGAAGCTGGATATGAGCGTGCTCTTATTGCCAAGAAGGCTAATGGCATAATGGGCTGCATTAGTAAGAGTACTGCCAGGTGATTATTCCCCTCTATTTGGCATCGATGAGGTCTGATTTGGAGTAGTGTGTCCAGTTTTGGGACCCCCCCACTACAGAAAAGATGCAAACAAAGTGGAGGGAGTCCAATAGAGGGCAACAAAAATGATTAGACGGCTGGAGCACATGACTTCTGAGGAGTGTAGAAGTGTGTGTGTTTGTGTGTACAGTGAGCAGGAGTATTTAATAAAGACTTGCAACTACTTCAAGCGGAGTTCCAGGAAGAATGGAGCTAGGCTGTTCTCAGTGGTAGTAGATAACAGAACAAGGAGCAATGGTGTCAGGTTGCGGTGGGGGAAGTCTAGATTGGATATTAGAAAAACCTTTTTCATGAGGAGGCTGGTGAAGCACTGGGATGGGTTACCCGGGGAGATGGTAGAATCTCCATCCTGAGTGGTTTTTAAGGCCTGGCTTGACAAAGCTCTGGCTGGGGTGATTAGCTGGGGTTGATTCTGCTTTGAGCAGGGGTTGGACAACATGACCTCCTGAGGTCCCTCCCGACCTTCATCTTCTATCGTTTTATGATCTGTTAGAGTCCTTAAGAAGGTTGATTTGATGTTTAGCTGCATTTGAAAGTTAGCTGAGTGAACTTTAAATAAGACACCATGACCTGAATGCTAATACTCAGCTGTGGCTGAGGAGTACACCGTGTGCCGTGCCTTTCAGGAGGGGTGGCTTAACTGTCTTTGTGCTTCCCTAATTCAGGGCCTGAGATGTGCTTGAACCTTCACTGGCTGCAAATAACCCTAAGGGACTGACACAGCACTTGAGAAATGCTGTTGTGCAGGGAAGTTCACATTAATTTCCTTTTTCCCATCTATGTTCCTATGTTGGTCTCAGGAAAGAAGGCCACTATGGGAGATGCCATGTTTATTTGCTGAAGGATCCTCCACCTGCCAACTATTCTGGCTTTGGAGCAGCTGCTGTCTCCTACCTATATAGTCCAAAGCACCC
This sequence comes from Pelusios castaneus, assembly GCA_007922175.1. Lineage (NCBI taxonomy): Eukaryota > Metazoa > Chordata > Testudines > Pelomedusidae > Pelusios > Pelusios castaneus. The sequence goes on from ML685879.1 coordinate 2,748,906, forward strand.
ATTCCTCAGAGGAGAATGACACCCCCCCTTTTTTAAAAACAATATGGAACAACTTATAAATGACTGTTCAGCGTAATGAAGGGGAGTCCAGGGCTAGGGCCCATAATGTATAAATATGGTTGGGATCATAATGTATAAATAAAGAGAGGAATCAGCAAAGGTGGGAGCAGAAGTGATGATGAAGGAACAAGTGAACACAAAAATGACCGCCTTTGAACCCATCCTCTTCCTGCTTCAGCCATCTTTCAGCAGCTATCCAAAATCCATAGCAGGCTCTCTATTTTTTACACTTTGCAAGTGACCGAGGAAGGGGCCGCAGATGCTGTCTTCCGATTCAGTTGCAATGAGCTGTCCAAAATGTCCTGGTAGAGAGAAAGCATGGTAAGAGCTAAAAAACGATCTGCCATCATAAGGAAAATGGGCTAGAGTCTATTAGCAACACTGGAATATTTCTTCCATACAACAAGAAAGTAAAGCAGGGAAGTGGATTTAGGTTTTAATCCAATTCCCACAGAAGTTGAACTAAAGCATCATTTTTACTTCAGTGGGACTTGGCTCAAGACCCAGAATGCTCATGAAGGAGATCAGAGTGACCGCCCTGGAGAAAGAAGGCCATGAGCTATCCATTCCACATAACTGCTACAGCAGAGGCAGTAACGATAGAAGTGTCCGCTGTACTGCATCTATTGAACATGTTTCAATGTGCCCAGGCGACATTAGCTTCGGGGGCAGGATGACATTCCACTCTCCATGCTCATTCCTTCCTTTTTCCCTCTTCTGGAACTGCCAGAAAGGATCTCAATTAGTGACAGTTCAGTGGTGGTTTTCTTTAGCTTGTTTACCCTTTAAGTTCTGAAATGAGACCTACAACTAAATATACAAAGGACACTGTACAGCTATAAAACTGAAGGTTAAATCACCATTAGCCTGGGATTAAACTCGTATCAATGATCTAGAAGTGACCAGCTCTTTGTTCTCTTGATACTTTACCCTGTCCCATTGTGGCAGGAAATACAGCTCTTTTGTCATAGACAATATACTTAATCAAACCCAGGTCACTTTATCATTAAAGGCTTCCTCCAGCATTGATGACGGCATTGGCAATCTGTCATTGATTTCAGCTATAGAAGGTCCATGACCTAATTTCTCCGTTTGAACCTAGACAAAGAAGAGTTTTTCTAAAAGTGGATGGTGGAGAAAATGACAGATGAAATTCTTCTATGATGAAACCCCAATTACTTTTTGTTGTTGTTAACTAGGCAGCCTGTTAGTAGGCTTGAGACTTTAAAAAGAAATAAGGCTAAGGTTTTATGAGCTACAGTATTGTCACAAAAGTAGCAACTTGCCTTTCCACATGAGAAGCAAAAATCAGTGTGGTGTTTAAAAACAAAGGTCACTTTGCCTGCCACAAAGTTTAATCGAATCAATATTGTTCAGCGATACTTTTACACACAACTTCAGCTAGTTAAAAACATGTGGAGGGTATGTGCTGTGCCTCTGAATTAATCCATTAATCCCAGCAAATGTTACAACTACTGAGCTCTTTTGTTAGAGCCTCATTCATTAGGAAGAATAAGAACTGGACTGATCAATATTGGGGATGTCAAACAAATTGCTGAATACTTACCACATTTGATTTGTATTGGGTAAAAATAGCAGAGATCCCCAGGTGAGACTTAAACTATGTCTATGCTTAGCCCTGGTCTACATTGCCAGCAAAAATTGGCAGCAGCCAATGGGAGGTATGCAAGCTACCCAGAGTAGCTTGAGTAATTTCTGTCGACTTTGTAATTTTCATTTAGTGCACTCAGTCTAGAGTTTGATTCTGTGCCTATTGACACAACTGATGCAGAATACTTTTAAAAAAAAAAACCAATGGGAATTGCAGATACATGGCAACTTTCATGTCTTAAATGAGAGAGACACAGTATGGTCTACTGAAGAGAGTACTGAATTGGAGTCTGGTCCACACTTAATAATTAAATTGATTCAGCTACATCAATCAGGCCATGAAAACTTCTGCGCACTGTGCACCACAATTGTCAGTCTAACCCTCACTGTAGATGCAGCGAAGACAGTGAAAGAGTTCTACCATTGACTTGGGTACCACATCTTCGAGAAGTGCATGAATTATATTAAGGGGAGAAAACACAACCTTCTATCACAATAGGAAGCACCTGTACTACAGCTTCGCTGGTGTAATGTAGAAATACCCTACAACTCAGAAGACCTGGGTTCTATTCCTGACTCTGCCACTGCTGGGTGACTTTGTGCATGTCGTCTTACCTTTCTATGCCTCAGTTTTCTCATCTGTAAACTAGGATAATGGGTGGGGATAAAACACTTTGAGAGCTACTGACAAAGTGCCAAGAGAACCGTGTATGGACCCATGGAACATTTTGTCCATCAATGGCTATTAGTCAAGATGGTCAAGAATGCAACCCTATGCTCTGTGTCCCTAATCCTCTGACTGCCTGGTGCTGGGACTGGATGATGGGAGATGGATCATTTCACATATGGCATCACTAGTATTGGCAGACATGACGCTGAGCTAGATGGACTATTATTCTGATCCAGTATGGCTATTCTTATGTTCTGTTATCTTTCCATTTAGGGCTTTTAGACAGCTCTGTTATCCTCAAAGAAAATGTTAAGTACCCAAGGAAAGTGTAGCCAACATGCAAATAAACACAAAATTCATACGTTATATTCTTCACTGGGCTCAAGATTATAATTATAATGTCAGGTACATATTTTAAAAAAAGAGCAAGTCAGAATGATAGAGCAACAAAAGCCGGTTATGACATGGTATAAAATGCAAGTATTGAAAAGCTGGGTTACTTGTAATTAGACATAAAGGGTATTCAAGCATATATCCACAGGGGTCATTACAATGCTGGATAACAAGTCGCTAGAGATAAAAACAAGCTCCAAATATAATAAAAGTCACCATTAATTTTGCATGCCAAAGAAACCCTTAAAATATCTAGGAAAGATGTTTCCATTTTGGAAATAAACTTCACATTAAAAGTAGCAATTTTCCAGGTGCAACTCATGTGATATTTGCTAAATACTTTATATATAAAGGGTTCCTTGACTGTGGGTGGATTTTTGTTTTGCTTTTCAAAAAGGGAAAGGGGTCTTTTATAGTTGGCTTAAAAATACCCACACATTTTTGTATCAGAAGAGATCAGAAATGAAGGAGAAGAGATTTAAGCGTATTTGTATGCCAGAGTGAGATCATAGGGAGGAAAAAAAAGTAAGCTTAAGAACCAATTGTATTCATAACCTCCATTTCAGTACAAATGCAGTAGTCATTAAAAAGAAATATAGTGTGGCAGGGCTGGATTTATTGCTGGAGTTTGCTCACTGCTGTAAAGAATGTCCTCTATTAATGATAACAGCTGTTGGTTTAATAACCCTAGAAAAGATCATTAAATTCTTTCACATTTCCCAGAAACAGATGGAAGAAATGCAAAAGTGTTAAAACATATGGGGGAACATATTGAAATCCAGCAGCCTCCTGCAGTGGTGAGGAATCCTAATACTATAATCTCTCATTTTTACATTGGTTTACTCTTGGGTGCTTAAGGTGTGTGTGTGTGTGTGTTAGGAAGATTATTTAAACACTGAAAGGGGAAAGAGGAAGTGTGATGTTCTGTAGGTGGCATTTGCTTTGACATTTTACTATAACTAACTCTATGTTCACAGTCAATTATTTCCCCTCTCCATATATCCCTATTAACTGCTCATTTCAGCTTCACACTTTTACCAAAAGGCCTCTGCATAGAAGAGAATCCGTTGGTGAAACAGTGACTATTATTCTTGCAAACACATGAATAAAACTAATTTTCCATCCCAGGTCCAGAATTTCATCCCGTTACTGGCAGGAGGCGCAATGAAGCCAACGGGAATTTTGTCTCAGACTTCAGCAGGGTCCACATCAGAATGTGTCACCAACTTCTTACTCAGCTCTTTCCATTTAAGTAATGGGAGTTTTGTCTTAGTTACAATTGAAGTCCCACCTGGTAATCAAGATTAGGTGCTTTTTCTCAATCTTGAGCTGCTTAATTGCCTTTGAAAATCTGGACCTAAGTGACATTTTTAAAAATGGAACAGCCTCTTTAGTCAATGCAGTCTTGAAATTTTTTCCCCCATGCTGTAATGTGTGACAGGTTCAGCTTGTCATATCTATCTTTAGAACTAAATAAAGTGTTACAAATTCTAAAAATCAGTGTTCTCTCAACCAGAAGCAGCCCAAAGGGTACTCTGAAGGGAGTCCAACCACACTAGAGTAAACATTATAATTAAGAACATTCAACATTTATATTCCAGTAGTGCCTAAAGACCTTACCTAGGCTAGGTCCTGCTTGTGCAGACTGACAGAAAATGACAGCACTTAGCTGCTTGAAATGTATCCTATTCAGGGACATTAAAGGGGGAGAAAATACTCTCATGAACATGAGTAGCTCTGACTGAAATCACTTTCTGTAGACCTGATCCAAAGCCTACTGAAGTCAATGGGAAGAGTGGGCTTTGGATTGGACACCATAATTGTTTCTAGTAATTAAATGTGCAACAAATTGTTATGATACCAACTGTGGGGAAGAGGCTGCTATGAAAAAGAGATGAGAGGTAGTTCTTGCTACATAGACTCCTCTGATTGACTTCATCAATAGAACTAACTTCTAGATGAAGAACAAAGACGAAGCTCAAAGCCTAAGGGAAATTAATTTGACAAGCAAACATTTTCCATGTCATGCTTGTGGTATCACACATTTTGTTTTGGATTTTGGGCATCCCAGACTCCATGGCAAAGATGCCTCTCTACAAATGCCAGAGAGGCCAGCCCAGAACTTAGCCTCAGCATGCAGTCTGTTTAATTAGACACTTTGCAATGCTCCCGAACTGTAGTGCAATATAGGATTGTCATGACAGAAAGGAAACTACAGCCAGCTGAGTAATGCAAGGAAAAAATTCTCTGTGAATAAATTAACTAATGAAGTTGAGAGGAAAAAAAAAAGTAATGCTTCTTGTTTTCCCCCTTGAAGAACAGTTAGCCATACATGGAGCCTGTAAAAGTGATGAAAGGGCCAGATCCTCAGCTGATGTACTTGATTATGCCAGCTCAGGATCTGTCCCCAAACATACTTATCCAGGGGAAATTTTTTGCCCAAAATTTCTTGGATCACATTGAAAAACTGGAGCCAGCTCTAATTAAAATGCAGAAGGCTCTGCTTTGTTAATCTGTACAAGTGAAGTGCTGTGGCTGGAAAAATAAGGATGAACACGTTCTGAAATGGAAATGCAAGTACAGGGGCTTCTGATGCTATATAAATGGGTTGAAAACCAGCAAAAGATTTTTCAGCTGAAATTTCAAAAAGATTGCGTCAGCTTTATATATAATCAATTTATCTACGTCTAGTAGGAATTTCGGTGGAGGGAAGAAAGATGGGTTTATGGCTAATGTACTGGGCTGGAACTCAGGAGATCTGGGCTTAATTCCTATGTGCCCTTGGATAACAAATGTAGTGTCTTTGGGCCTGAGTTCTTCATCTTTGAAACTGGAATTTTATGACTGCCCTACCGCGGAGGAGTGTGGTGAGATACAGAGCCCAGCAGGCCCAAATATATCTATGTATGTGCGGTACTGATAGACACTGGTGCTGAAAGCCATGTAAAGCATGAGATCCAGGTCTCAAAAAATCCCTGTAAAAATATGCCATTTATACAATCTTCCCAGGAATAATTATTTTGGCATATCCAGCAGTAAATGGGTTAATGCAAAACGGTATGTAAAAATGATGCTCTGTAGTGCTACGCAAGTTATTTTAAGTGCTCCCTTTTCATCTGCAAATACTTTGAGGTATACTTCATAACCCACTTGGATTTTATTTTCCTTTGCATCCTGTATTTAAAATATTCCTTTTCGTTTGCTTTTGAAACGTTAGTAAAACTTTTTGGAAGTGCAGTTAGTGCGCCAGATGCTCTTTCCTTTTGAGGAATAACTTTACTTCCTTTGTGCCCCCTGACATTTTACCCTCATTATCATAGACTTCTTCAGAGGATTTAGATTCACACCTGTTGTTTGTAGCTTCAAAGGCTTGGACTGGGACTGAAAAATCCTGTTCATATGTTTTATACAAAGATATGGTAATTTATAAAAAGCTGAAGTTTATGCCAGGATTCTGGGGAGCATGTGTACAGCAGCCACAGAATCATACACCTTACACAAAGCAAAGAGTAAGCCAAACAGTTGGCATAATTGTTAATCAATTATTGAATTATGCCAAGTCTTTTGCTTTGCTTTTATCATATGATTTTGAGCTTAAGTTCACACTTATCTTACATTTTTGAATAGCTTCCTACTTGCAGACACTTGTTTTTGTACCTTAACTTCTTTGGCATCAATCCATTCAGAAGATACCGGGCCTGATTTCCACTCATTCATGCTGGTTTTCCACCAGGGGGTACTCCAATAGAAGGCAGGATGGCCCGTGATTAGGGTGCTACCAATGGGAATCAAACACCTAGGTACCTTTAAAAAGCTGGCCCTTAGTCTCTCTCTTGCCTAGATCCACAAAGATATTTGAGCTCCACTGAAATTAATGGAAATTAGGAGCCTAAATACCTTTTGTGGAGCTGGACCTCTATGACTCAGTTCCTCCCTCTGCAGAATGGGGAGAAAAGAACCACTCTACCACACAAGGGTTGTGAGGATAAATACAGTGAGGATTGTGGAGTGCTCAGATACTACAGGAATGGAAGCCTGTAACAGGGCTGCAACTGGACGTGAGGCACACAGCTGGGCAGACAGACCCACACTAGGGGGGCTTGAGAGAGCCTGCTAAAAATAGGGTCTGAGCTGGTGGGGGAAGAATCAGTTTGAATCTGCCCCAGAGCAGCGGTGTCCCCACAGCTACTTTTCACATGCTAGCTTGAGAACCGGTAGGGCATGTCAGGCCAGGAGACCCTCTCCCACCTACAATGTAGATGTACCCTTGCCTATGCTATAATTAACTGCTCTCAGAGTAAGGGATCAGGATTAACTGGAGTCAGGTGGCAGCCTGCTTGACAACAGGATCTCATAAAGTATCTGAGAAAACTCCTCAGTTTGGAGAAAGAATCACAGGGAGCAAACTGGGCTGTTTGGGGAAGCCCTGAAATAGGGTCTCGCAAAGTGCCTGGGAGTCAGTGCTTCAGATCCAAGAGGTAGCTTTAGTGGGCCGTCACCTTTCTAATTGCTGGTAACCAAACTTCTCTGAGACCACCTCTTCTCCAAGCCCGTCCCCCCCCTCCATTGCTCACTGGGTCATCTGCACTTCCCATGTGTGCCCCAGCTGGACGGGAGATGTTCTAACCAGTGACTTGGCTGGAGGGCTAAGCCACAGCTTCAACTCTAGCCTGTGTGGGGAAAGGCTGAGGGGGAAACTGAGAGAGGTGTGCCTGCAGTGATGTTTTAGTTAGTCCGTGGGACAGCCACGCTTGTGACATGCTTAGACAAACTTCAGTTGACCTACTCCTTGCCCAAGTACAAACCTGCCCCAGGTATGTACCCGGGCAGCTAACCTAACTTGCTGCCCCTGCCGTCATGATCATGTTGTTGTTTACAGAGCACTTGGGCACAGTGAGAATGTTAGCCTAACCTGTGCTGGGATACACCCTCCCGGGGCTGTACAGGGCTCTCTTCCTCTTCTAGGAGCAAAAGGGAACTTCCCCTCTTCTCCGTATCTAGGGGAAGGGACGTTGCTTTCCCACATTTTCCCCTCAGCCTGGCCTGGTGTGGCCAGAGCTACCCCTTCTGTTTTCGTGGCCTTTAATCGCTGTTAATAAAAATCAATGGCCTCTTGGGAGCCCTGCCTTCTGAAAACAGATGGGCCCAAGCCTGGTAGCTGCTCTGAGGCGGAGGACTCTTCCCCTCACCGAACTTTAACTCCCTCCCTCAGGGATAGCAGAATCTGTCTGTAATGCCCCATGGAGTATATGGGGAGAAACTACAGCTAGTGCTCCTCCTGACAGAAAACACTCACCTTCAGTGAACACAAAGGGTTTCTTTTATTTACAACACTGGACCCAGTAGCTCCGTGGCTCTGCAGCTTCAGACTGATGAACACAGATTGAATTTCAACAGTGTTTACCATCCATGTTCTTCCCCCACCCCGGCATAGATGAGGCATCAAGATGAAGGATCGGGTGGAGGAACTGGGTGGCACCAGAGCTGGCTGGAAGGAGTAGGGAAATGGGTTCAGGTTCACAAAGGTATTGAGACCCCTAACTTTCGCTGAAATGAGTGGAAGTGGCTAAACCCTCTGAGGTTCTGAGGCAAGGCTAAGAAAAGAGCATGGAAGGGGGCGTGGGTACAAGAAGAAAAGTAAGAAGCCAACAATGACAGCAGTAGCTAACATCGTGAGGTTGCAATGCTAATGGGAACCCATCATCAGCACATTCATAGTGACAGAATTCAGTTGTGTAATGAAACAGGGTAATATATGTGATAGGAAACTACTTGTAAATATCTCTATTACAATAATCCATCTGCAAATTGCATGTCTAGATTGAATCACAAAATAGAACTCTATAGCTTCTTCTTGGCTGTTTCCTTTGGGAGGAAATAAGCTTAAGAAAAGGTCATCCACTTTTCAGCTGTGTGTATATCTTTCTTGGGAAAGAAACAGCGATTAAAAACATCATGATAGCTCTGAGAGATGGGGCAGAATAAAATCCCTCTTAAATCCACAGGCAAAATGATCAAACCTGCTGTAATATTACTGCATTTTATAAACCTACCTAATCTCCAAATGTAATTATATCAAAAAGGGTATCGTCATATCTCCCTATCAAATGCAGCTCAAGTTCTTAGCACCGTTGGGGGAAAACATGCTCAGACTGTCTAATGGTGGTGGTCCAAAATTAGAGGCTCCTTTTGAAAATTTGGATTTCCATGGAAAAATTAGCAACAGCCTGTCCCTGGAAGCATACATGTGTGCTTTTAGGAGAATATTTGACAACTGTAATGATTGTATATTGAGATACAACACAGTACATAATGTTCTGGTTTTGCCAGTTCAGGAAAATATCCTATCTAATCCATCTAGCTATCTCTAAATCAATAGGGCCCTCAGTAACAGATTTAGATTTTAAATGGCAAACTTCTCTAATGAATCACTTGGATGATGGGAAGTGTGAAAATGCAATAAATCTGTCGCTACTAGCTTTTTGTTATAATCAAATTACTTTGCCTGCGAACATCTAACAAATAATGCTGATTTGCATTGATGAGCGCCTGAAGCTCTCTAAAGTAAATTCTAGCTTCTTAATACAATTAGCTATTAGAACTAAAGTGATTGTGGATGCTACTATGTTCTAGTTTTCCTGCTGTGATATTTTTTCCCCTCTGTGGCCTATTATTTTCTTCTTTTTTGCTATAGCAAATTCATGGCCTCCTGACATTTCACAGTGTACTGAAAGAAACTGTACTGCTTATTTTTTCTATACCCTCCAGTCTAAGCAGTACAACCTCTTTTTTGCTGTTTTCCTCATGAAGAGTAGATGACAACTCTGTTCTCTCACTGCTTTGTCACCAGGCTTGCCCCCTGGAAAGTACCAGCTGTCCTGCACACATGCACTCCAGCTGAACAGTATGTTGGTCACTATGACAATCTGTGTTGCATGGCAAGGAGCAGTCATATTTGTTTCTCTTTCCAGATACAGGCTACCAGAGACACCTTGTGAAACACTATTTGAAGTTAGAATTTCATAATAGTAACTTCTTGTTTTCAGATTCAAGTTAGCCATTCCAAAGTAAGGGAAGTATGTTTCCAGTAAATGCTCTGGGGGTTGTGATGATTAAAGTATCCACTAGCTTTTCTTCCTCCCCACATGCTCTTAGGACTATTGGGCAAACAAAGAACTTCAACTGAATCATATTCATAAAAAGGATGGGTGAACATACCACACCCCTGGCACAGTTTAAATCCAGAGAGTTGCCTGGTTCATCCTCATAGCAATCCAAAGTGCCCTGTGAATGATAAAAAATTGCATCTGGGGCAATGCAGGTGAACTAGAAGGAGATAAGTTTCATCCCACATATTATGCAATTTCACGGTTCCAAACAGTGGGTACTTTGCAGAATGAAACAAAGCAATCCTAAAGCCTGATCTTGTGCTTAATGGAAATAATGTCACCATGATATGCCTTGGGCCTCTTCCTTTTTCTAATGCGGACATAACTCAAGATGGCGGAGTGATTTTTCGAGTCATTGGGGTACACACTATGTATGTGAACAAATGGCCTAATTGTATAACTTATGAACAGTATCAAACTAATGCCAAATTTCACCCCTTGTATATCCAGGGGAGATAATTTAATAAATATATTTACTTAGATTGTAAATTCTCTGGATGATGCTTGGATCATCATTTTCATGTTTGTAGAACTAGTGTTTAAATGTTCGTACCTTTTTAAAACAAGTGGTATTACTAGTATTAATTACTATTACTAGTATATAAATCACATTACATTATTATTTCTTGTCCTGTCCTAACAAGATAAAGAGAACAATTTATCACCATCCTCTTTATAACAATTTGCAGAGTCCTTGAAGACTTATGTCCCCTCTTAGTTTTCTCTTCTCCATGTTAATTTTGGGCTTCACTGAGACAAAATAAATGTCAGATCAAATTCCAGCTAGAACCCGGGAGAGAGAACTATTTTGTATATACTGGGAAAGAAGATTTAATGTACTCCTGAACTCTGGTGTAAAGCCCCCAACAGAAAGCTTCCTCATCCATTCTGTTATGCAATCATCTTCATTGATGCTGAGGCAGACACTATACATACACAAATATATAGGGACAGATCCAGAGCTGATGTAATTCAGCACATTCTGCACATCCCTATTGACATCAAATGATTTACATTAGCTGAGGCTATGTTCCAGGGACAGCACTGTAGAATGCTAGACTGACATGCCTATCATTAACGTCTGTACCCTAAGATGCAACTTAGTCACGTAATCTCTCAGTTATACTCTTCAAGGAGGAAATTAGGGATAGCAAATTTCTTACCTGTGCTCGCTCTGCTAGCTGCTGTTTCCCATTGTGTGCCTACCATGGAGCATCAGCCCGAAGTTGGCCTGTGATTTGAACCCACTTTCCATTCTTACAAGGGAGTCTTCTCCCCTCCCCTGCGCCATCAGTCGTCTGAGGCCGTGTACACACGAAAGCCTTATCATGCGGTAAGGCTCTGAGTGTACACACGTTCAGGTTGCTTGTTGCACAGCAAGACCCTCTTGCAGCGCAACAGGTAAACCACTCAAAACGAGGGTGGCCAGGAGCCTTGAGGGCTGGATCCCTGCTGTCACAGGCGGCTTGAACCCCAGTCCCGTGGCCGGGGAGCAGCTGCAGCCCCCAGGGAGCCAGCAAGCTGGGCGGGCCCGGGGCTCAAGCCCCCAGCTTGCCGGTTTAGGGGTGGTGGGGGCTTCCACTGGAGTGACAGCCCCAGCGCTCGGCTTCCTGGGCCGGCGGGGGCTGCCACCCTGAAGCTGGCTGGCTGGGGCAGTGCATGATGGGACAGGTGCCTGCCGTCCACTGCTCCTTGTAGCGAAAATGCAAAGGAGCGTGTGAATGCTCCTTTTCGCTACAAGGAGTGTTGTGTGTAGACGGTAAAAGCATTATATTTATAGTGCTTTGCTTGTCCCACAACAACTTATTGTGGGACAAGTCTGCCGTGTGTACATAGCTTGAGTGAAGCAGATCATTTGTGTTGACAGTTAACGGATTTCATCAGTTTAATTCTCTTGAACAGTATTTATGCTGGTAAATTTCTGGCATTTCCTGCAGCGTGCTCTGATAGGTGTCTCGGACGGCAGTCTATGTACAATCACAGCAGATCTTTACCAGGTAGTATAAGCCTTTTAGGACAGGTTACCTGTTGCTTCAGTGCAGAGCCTGCATTTGTTTCATTATGTCATATCTATAAAATCCCAATGAGATTCACCTGTGTGAAATAACTAGTTCCCAAGGTGATTTAAAGGACTTGCTCACAGAAAAGCCAAATGCCATGTTACAAACATTTATGGGATTAGGCTCTTATCTGATATAAAATGCACCCGTTGTATGGAATGGGAGGAGATGAGGGCCTTGATTATAGGCAACATGGTAAAGTTTAGCACGCCCATGCTAAAATGGGATGCTCAGGGAACTCTGGGGGACAGGAATCTGTGTTAATGACTCTGCTAGCCAAGTTACTTGTGCTTGTGGTAGTGGAGAGCATAAAGCTCGAGAGATCCCTCCCGCCAATCCCCCACCCATTGTTATTGTTGTCGCCAAATGTGGTGTATGGAAGAGGGCAGGCGGAAAGATGGGGCCATCCCTCTGCCAACCCTGACGAGAGACTGAAAAAGCCAAGTTTTGTTTAGTCTGGAGAAGAGAAAACTGAGAGGGGGCATAAGTCTCCAAGGACTCTGCAAATTGTTATAAAGAGGATGGTGATAAATTGTTCTCTTTATCCTGTGAGGACAGGACAAGAAATAATGTTCTTACATTTCAAGGGAGATTTTAAGAAAAGACATTAGAAAAAACTTCCTAACTATAAGGGCAGGTAAGCCCTGGAACAAATTACCTTGTGAGTTTGTGGAACTGGTTAGATCAACACCTATTGAGGGCAGTCTAGAAAATACTTAGCCCTCCTCACTGCAGGGGATTGGACTAGATAATTTACCAAGGTTCCTTTCAGTCCTACATTTCTATGATTCTACATGCTTGAGCCACCAAGTCTTATTGCCCCATGTATATGCAAATACCTAACTAGCCTTTTACACAAACAATAACCCGGTTTGTACAGTCATGGTAACTCATCAGCTACTGGCCCTTCAAAGTGAGTTGGGATCACCCCCAGCTCTGACACATCAGCTGCCTCCCAGCTAATGCCTGCTCCTCATAAAAGCCAGCAAGAGCTCAGATGCTTGTGAGAGCTGTAGGGAATAGGTAGGGTTCTGCAAGAGAGTTCAGTTTGAATGTGATTCACCAGCAAATGGCCTTCCAAGTGTAATCCTGTAGTGCGCAGGCTAGGAAGGAAAAGGGAGCAAAGAGGCTTGCAGATGACCTGCAAAAAGTACTCTTTTAGAGAATAGCTAGGGCTGTGAAGAGGCCCAGAGTTGGAAGGGAAAGGCTTGATTAATATCTTAACTCATGTTAAACAGGGTCTGTTGTTGAAGAAATAAATCTAAAGCCCTGGAGAGACGGGAAATCCTTTGGCTGGAGCATGTTCTTATGTGCATAGACTAGAGAGTGAACCCACCCATGTGCACTGCATTTGGGGTTCACACTCATACATGCAAACACCTAAATAGCCTTTTATATGTTTGTGTGTGGAATCAGGGGTTACTTTGTCTGAAGATGGGATAAGACCATTGCAGGACGATAGGGCCCATTCTGCATGTTATAGTAGAGTTGAGTCCTCCTTTTCACCAGCAACGTTTGTCATTGGTTAAAATAGTGAATGGTTAAACTGTCTCTCCCCCCCCCCCCATTTTCTAGACTGTTATTCATACCGAGTGGCATGAGGTCAAAGCCAAAGTTGTTTGAGGTTTTTGATGCAATGACCTGGCATTTAACTTGAACAAATAGTATCTAACGTCACAGACACAGGGATTTATAACCCATCAGGAAAAATGTAACTAAGCGCATGGTTAAAACTCTCCCAGGGTATTATTAAATCTATACTGCTTATAGCAATCATACTGCACACGTTGCTCAATTATTAATTCTGTCAAGAAATACGAACTATACACACTGACATGAAATGAAACTTTTATCTGTTTCCTCAGGTTCACTTACCCTGTGACCTTTCTCTGCTCTTCCAGGTCCCCCTAGAAGAGCCAGATAAAACCCAAATCAATAAGGCAATTTCTTTTTGTGAGCAAAAATAGTCATTTTAATCAGGCATGACTGACTCTTTAAAGCTGTTTTTGTAGAACTGTTGCTTCCATTTTTTCCCCCCATACATCAAGAAGAATCATTGCTGAAGAAAAAATGATCAGTCTTGTGGAGACAGACACTGGGCCAGATTGGCCTCTGGCGTAAATCTGTTGACTTCAGTGCAGTTACAAGAGGGATCACTTTTGTCCACTGTGTTTTCCATTCTGTTTCTGGATCCAGTTTTATGCTAATTACACCCTGCAGTGAAAACCTAAACAATGAATGTTCAAGCTTCTTGCGCTGGGAACAGTTCCACTTCCCCCTTCCCGCTCCAAAATGTTGTGCTCTGTCATTGTCTTTGTAATTAGCCTCCCTTTTGAAATGTCCTCTTAAAAAGAATATAAGAAATACAAGATTTTTATCTTTATTTCTTAAAACTACTCCGCTTTTCCAGGTGAGATGGACAGAAATTTGAGACTCACAGGGACAGACCGTCTGATGTAAATCAAAGAGCCTCCATTAATGTCAACAGAGCTAAGCTGAGTTGCATCCGGAGAGGGTCTAGCCAACAAACATAAATGGCTTCCAAAAATGAAATTCTTTGCTCTGTGCATTTTCCTCTTTTCTTGTACTTTCTGCCTCTGAATGATTAGGTCAGGTACTTGGATACATGGTGGTGGCATTTCTTATTGCATTAATACATTTATCTCCATCTGGAAGTATCCCTGCAATTCACAACTATTTTCAGGTGTTGGGTTTGATGACACTTAATTTGTAGTAGAGTATTGCCCAGAGTTGAGGCTCAAGATCAAGGAGCCGTTGGGCTGGAGTCCTGGACTAGTACAAAATAAACCAATAATTGATGTGGTATTTGTAATGATGTCTCCAAATTGGGTCATCTGTGGGAAGTGAAGCACTGGTGACTGGATCTAAAAACCTGGACCTCTCCTGTTAGCGATAAAGCGCATCAGACTAGAGACAATAGGAGACTCATAAACTGCTTTGCATCATTCAGACACTCTTGGGATGGAAAAAGAGCTACCCTGGGCTATATGCTCCCCTTGGTCAGCAAAGCTCATCCTATGCTTCTGAGGTCCACAGCAGTTCAAATGGCCCACCACTATATGGCTCACCACTTTTAATGATACCCACGGAGGAGCAGTCTGCAGTGACTGAACACAGTACCTCTGGCGCTACAAGCAAAATCCTATGCTGATCTGTCATTAACATGCAAAAATAAAAACCCAGGAGCACAAAAGGATGGTAATGTATATCTGGTTCCTCTTATCTTTACCAACTGCCTAAAACAGATACTGAGTTACGGAATTAGAAATCCATATATAAATCATTCCTAGCTTGATCTGATGTTTTCCACAGGTTTTTTATCATGAAAGCCACACTTTTCTGACACAATAAAAAAAGAAACCAGCAAAGGTGGCAGATCCAGTAGCCAGAAGGATGGACAAGTATGTACTGCTTTAAAAAGAGAAGGACTGATTGGAACAATGGTGTTTGACATGCCGGAAACGTTGCACTGGAGTATTCCCCCTCGTGGAATATGCTGGCAAAGCCGGATACGCAAGGACTTCAAATGACAGAAATTTGATTTAGAGAAAACACAAGCCTGCATGCTTATCCATTCCAATAACATTTTTTATTTGATTGTTTTGGATGCTTCTTTTCCACCTAATTTGAAGATTAAAGTTTGCAACTCAGCAGGGAACCAGTTGCCGGAGGAGAATGAAGTGCAGGTGAAAAACATGCAGAGTGTCTCAGTGGTTCTCCTTTAAAGTGCTACCCAGAATGCACATCTGAACAAAATTTTCAGAACAGATGTGATTTTCCTCCCTGCGCCCTGCTCACCCAAGGTCTTTCCTATGACACTTCAGATAAAGAGAGCCTCCTCAGGTCATACGAGATGCGGACAGATGCTGCTGTCAGTAACACCAATGTAAATTTGGAGTAATTCCTTCCATTTCATTGGAGTTACTCTTGGATTGACATTGATGTCTGAAGATTTCAGCGCAGCCGCTTTGAATCCATGCAAGTTTTATTGAGACTTGGCCCAAATTGCAATTTTTTTAAAGTGGTTTTTCAAAAACAATATAAGCTTTTGGGGAAGGTTTCCAAAGGCATATGGGACAGTTAGGCAGACAGCCTAACACCGAAGTCCCAGTTGTCTTTTCAAAATCTCCCCCTTCTATACAGAAGAGCCCAAGCTCAAAGCCATCCAAGTCATGAAAAAGCCAGATTTATCAGCAACTGATTTTTTCCTTACTATGTGATGCAGTAGTTGATCTACATGTCTTAGGCAAGCGGGTAGCCGTGTTAGTCTATTGTAGAAAGACAACAGAGTCCTGTGGCACTTTTAAAGGCTAACATGTGATAAATAAATCTGTTAGTCTTTAAAAGTGCCACAGGACTCTGTTGTCTTTCTACATGTCTTAGGGTATATCTTCTCTGAAACTGGAGATGCGATTTGTCTACATAGACATACTTGATCTAGCAGTGAACTCATGGCAGCATGGACTTCAGTGTGGGATAACTGCGGGAGTATGTACGCAGGTGCAAGGAGGATTTGAACAGCCTGTGCTAAGGCCCATGATGCTTCTCCACACCCCTAATGTAGTGCCTGAAACTTGTTCATCGTCCCTATGTAGTGAGGAAGAAGCAATCACTGGGTAGAATGTTATCATTTTTGTTATGTTGGGGGACAGGCTAAATGGTCATAGTGGTTCTTCCGGCCTTTGACTCCTTGATTGCTAGTTACTAATTTTGTGTGTGTGTGTTTGCACCAGTGCTGTGACTGGAGGCCTTGCTCACAGTAACTCTTTTTTCTTGCCTTGTTGCTGTGGCTTTCCTGGGGGCAGAAGCTAATGTCACCAATTCAGCAGAAGTAGCAGAGGGGACACCCATAAGGAAAGAGCAGTGGCCATGCGATGAGAAAAGCAAGCGTTGGTGCAGACACTCGTGCTCCAGTTCTTCCTCAGGTGTTTTCCTTTAGAAATGAAACACCGGGGAGTTCTGGTTCCTTTTCATTCCTCGCCCTTTACTGATTAGCATCTTTTTGTTCCTGCTTCATTGCTCTTCTCTGTGTGGTAGGGCGGCTGTTCACCCCTCATACCAGCACCTGCTTGCTTGCTTCACTGCAACGAGAAGGAAAAATGTCGTCTTTTGACAACTGCTTCTGTTACATACCAAGTGGCAGCTGCATTTTATTTACTGTTTTTTTCCCAATGGTTTCCTAAAATGTCCAAAAGGAAGAGAGAGACTGAACAGTTCCCTCTTCTTTTGGGGAGTGAGCAATAGTGATCTGAAAGGTTATGGTTTGTTTGCTACGTATGCTTCATGAGTGCATACAGGGCCAATCCATGAGGTCCTCATAAAGGCTTGATCATGGCCTAAATTCTGTAAGTAAATTGCCCTACCTATGGATCACCCATTCTTGCTTGCAGAAGGATCTCAGCTGCCTCTTACCTCCCCCTGTGGCTGTCAGGGGATCTGCACCCTTGCTTTCTAATTTTCACTGGACATTGTAATTCAAATCTTGCCACTATTTCAATGGGTATACAGGGTTGGGGAAAGCATATATATGCATGACGGTTGATTTCCCTAGCACCTCCATCGTTGCAACTGTAACTGACCATGTGCAGTGGCCGCCGACTTTGCAGGCACCCTAGGGATTGAAGTGGGGACATCCAGAGCCAAAAGCACAAGCTGCTGTGTGTCTCATGATGCAACAGACTCGGATTCTCTGTGGATCAGTCACTGAGGGAGACACTCACTGGTGGCTTACATATGATTTTCTCATATCTACAGAAGGAAAAAATTCTCTTTTCATAGAAGTGCCACAGGATGTTTAACGACTGCCTGAACTACTAATAGAAAAGGGGGAAGGAGCCCCATTTAATGGCTTATTTGAAAGATATCGCTTTTAACAGGTTCTAGGATCAATGTTTGATAGGATTACACCTGATAATTTCCAGGTTACCAAAATGGCTCAATTTCATAGAATTAGGAAATTTCTTGGGAAACTTCAACCTTTGTAGCAACAAATAAATACTGGCAGATTTTTAACTTTCAGTGGCGCACAAATATTTAGAGATATTGGTGCAGGGAGGGTATAGATGACCTCTTGAGGTCTCTTCCAGCCCTACATTCAGTATAAGAGATGGGCGTCTTCATTGTGAGAGGGAGAAAGGAAAAGCTTGCGCTATACGAATCAATCTAAGATAATTTCACATAGGTATTTTCATCTTTCCATCTCTGTATACCTCAGCAGAGCCTAGGTCACTAGATTTCAGATGTTCTGAGTGGTTTATTTAACCTTCACAGCTAAAACCAAACTTTTTCTTTGTTTTTATTTTTTGTTGTTGTTGTGGAAACTGAACAACACTATATTTATTACGCAGAGTTGTTTGTCCTCTGAAAGCAAGAACTCAAATTACAGCAAACTGAAAAGCATATATTTTCTCTCCAGGTGCTAGCTGAGTGTTTCCAAATAACCCTTGTAATATATAGTAACCTCTAGACTGTAATAGCTTTTGTCCAGCCATTATCTATTAGCTTTAAGAAAAGAGTTTTAAGTTGCTTTTAAAGGACATTTTCAAAGTAATTTTCGCTGAGTCATTTTTTTTTCTCTTTTGGGGGTGGATGGACTTGTGTAAAAGGTGTATGACTCTATAGTCATACGTAATAGGGACCCAATCCCAAAAATCCTCACCCCCACAAGTAACCTCACTGAATCCAGCCAGGATATTTCTATATGCAAGTGTTTGTCGGATCAGGTCCGCCATTAGTTTTCTTAAAGCAGCTGAATAGATTTGCTTAACCTTTGCTGTTTCTGTAGATATGTCTGCTATCAGTTCCAATTAATGTATAAATAAAGCCTCTCATGCAAGATTTCAGAGGTGGATAGCTATCAACCTATGTGATAGAGGTGGAAACTGCAGAACAGGAGGCTGAGGGACTTAACGAGAGTCCACAGCAAGTTAGTGGCAATGCTAACAAGGAGTCTGGTGGCACTTTTCAAGACTAAGAAATGTATTCATCACATGAGCTTTCATGGGAGAAAAACCCGATGAAGTGGGATTTTCTCCCATGAAAGCTCAGGCAATGAATAAATTTCTTAGTCTTGAAAAGTGCCACCAGACTCCTTGGTTGTCTAGTTCAGTAAAACAAACAGGCTACTCCTTTGGAGCTACGACGCCAGTCACTCCCCAAAGAAGAGAACAGCCATAGGACTAGGTTAGGTCACTTTCTTCACATTTACCAATATTTGAACGTCGATATAAAGGTGGTCATTATTTCTATTACATGAAGGCCAGGAGACCTCAGCTGAGACCAGGGCCCCAATATACTGGGCACTGTACATAAGAATGTCATGTCCCTATGAGCTAAGACAAGACAAACAAAGGGTGAACGAAAAGGAGACTTCTTAGCTCCATTTCATAGATGGGGAAATGCAGCACAGAGGAACTGAGGGCCAGATTCTCAGAGGCATTTACACACCTCAAGGCATGTGGAGGCATTTGCAAAACCCTCTGAGCGAGGTATGCCCCGAACTCCCATTGACGTTGAGTCTGCTTGGGTACTTTTATAACTCCCACTAGGTGCTCATCTGCGTGTTTAGGCTACTAAATGCTTTTGTGAATCTGGCCCAAAGTAATGTAGATGCCTGACTCCCATTGATTTGCCTTGGAACTTAGATGCCTACAGAGTGCTGTTGAAGAATGTACCCTAAATGACTTGCCCAAGGTCATGCAGGAAACCTTTGAAAGAGACAGGAACTGAACTCCCTCTCTCTAGTCTCAGTCCAATATCTGAGTCTGCTTCTCTCATAAGCAACTTATACAATAAATTAAGACTTTACATTTATATTCAAGTCAGTCTAGAACCAAGTGACAAAAATGAGCTGCCCCATAATTCTTATTTGTAATAGCTTGGTGGCTTTTCTGTTAAGGATAAGCAAGTGATCCATGATGTGGTTTAAACAATTTGCACTCTGCAAGACCTCGTTTTTAAGTGCAAATGGTAGGTGACACGAGCTGAGCGTCAGCTGCAACTGATATTTGACACACTGAACTCTGCAATTATCAGCATAATGATCTTATTCTTAATTAAAGCAGGAGGGGAAATGAACCATAGAATCTTCAAGGAATACATCATCAGCTGATGTGAACAAAACAACCGTGCCAGTTAATTATATTTACAGACCAGTTGTGTGTAACCACCTGTGTGTTGATGGCCTGCATTGCCCACGGCAAGGTGGTCTTACGGGGAATTGGTGGTACTGGGTTCTAGTCATTACTCTGCTGTCAGCCTGTTGTGTAACTATAGGCAAGAAGCTTAGGGACTAATTTTCAGTCTCAGGCAATGTGTCCCTTTTGTGTGTCACTCTTATATTCAGTGGGCAATGCACATGTGGCATAGAGCCCACACATTCCTGGAAGCAGCTTCATTCAGAGCACTCGGGCTCCTGGAAGATCCTGTAATTTGGAAGGGCACAGCGTGGCATAAAGCCACACTCCCCCCCCCCCCTTCCTGGGCCGCCACCTGAGTCGGATGGGACAGAATCAAGCCCAAAATGCTCAGACAGATGGTACTACACGTGTAATGAGGAAGTATCAGTAATACGGTTATTGACACAGGACTGTCTTTCAGCACCCAAACCTCCAGCTGACGTCAATGGATTCTGTCAGCGCTCAGCATCCTTGACGATCAACCCAATCTTTCATTCATTTAATGTTTGGCTTACCACAGCACCAGCAATCATGCTGTCTTATAGCAGACTTCAAACACAATCAGACAATCTTACCTTGAAACAAAGGGCACGCACCAATTCCACACTGAAGTCAAGATGCAGGATGCTTTGTCATTGGCTGTCCTTTACAAATTACAGGTCCCCAAATACCCATGGGCTATCATGAAAGTGAGGGTAGTCTGTTTATTACAGAGCAAACAGTTGATTGCAAATTATTCTTTTACTAAAATTCATAAATGATAAATTTCAGTAAGAAAGACTCTGCCTTTCCATTCATCTTAGTCACAGATTGCAGCCTATTTTTCTGACTCTTTATTTCGTTAACTCCCCAGCAGACTTCATTTGCACAGAAATCCAGAAAGAAAGAGATTTAAAGAAATGTGACAGACATGCTTGCAGTGGACACTAACTCTTTCTGGCATGTTACAAAATAAGATCACATTTTCAGTTCAGCAAGACCAACGGTACATGTTTCTTGCTGAATTGAGCAAAAAGTGACTTACCAAATACTGCAACACTCATTGTCTGTTTTTAACACCCCAGTGGTCTGTCAGGCAGACTGAGCTGGTACCAGTTTCCATTAAAATAATCACTTAGTTGTATAGAAATATTGAGCCAAATCCTCAGGTTGTATAAATTCATGCAACTCGATTGACCTCCATGGAGCTACACCCATTTACACTGGTTGAGAATCTGACCAAGTTACTTTAGTTTTCACTTACTCAGTTGATGAAGGCACTAAAACCAAATGAAGATTTCAGCAGCGTTAACTCCAGTCTCACTTTACCATCGTGCCTCATCTAGGGCTTCCCCATAAATTTAGTAAATGAGAGTAAGAGATCTTCACATTTTAAAACAGTAACTGGTTCTTTGCCAGGTAGATGGCTGAGCCTCTTAAAATGCCTAGAGAAAGTACAAAATTAATATTAAATCACAATGTAATTTTTTTTCTAGTGACAGCTCTAAACACCCTTTGGTATGGGGTGAGGTCTCTGCAATACTTGGGACTCCGTTCACTACAAATGGATTTTCTCAGAAAATCCTGATGGCACGTCTCCTACTTCTACTGCTTGGCAACCCTGGAGCAAATCATGAGTTAGCAGCAAGAACAAATAAATCTACTGCCCTGGCTTCAGTGAACAGAATTCCTAGGCATGGCTACATCCCCTGCTCTGTGCAAACTAAGCCGATTTCTTCCCTCTTGCCCTTGGTATCCATGGAGAACAATTGATCACTGAGCTCCATATAACAGCCTTTTATGTGTTTGAAGACTCCTAGGCCCATCTCTGTCTTTTCTTCTTTAGACCAGAGGTTCTCAAACTGGGAAGGGAGAGAGTACGGAATGTGTTCTTTGGGGGCATGAGAAACTTTAGGAGGAAAAAAATTACTTTACTGGGCCACATCCTCAGTCAATGTAAATCAGCATGAGTCCACTGCTTTCAATGGTTTATACTAGCTGATGGTCTGGCCATGTTACAATTCACCCAACACAGAAGTTCCAAAGAACACACAATGAACTGTTTGACAGGGTTACCCACTCCATGGACAATGTCACACCAGCTTTCCAAGACCTACTTCATTCCACATGCAATCTGAGACATTGTTAATGATTTATAAAGCTCCATGTGGTTTGGGTCTTGACTGAGAGATGGCTTCTCCTTACCTGACACCAGCTGTAGCATTTATGATACCACTTCCTAGATTTGAAAGTCTCTGGGCAGAGTGTAACAAAATGTTGACCTGCATTCAGCCACTCAGTGTCTCGGCTTTATAGAGTTCCAGACAGGATGACGTCTTGGCAAACAAGGGAAACAGCGCTGGAATTTAAACTGAGTGAGCAGTTGTTGCTGCGTGTGGAGTTGTAACTCATTGTTGCTGCATATAAATGACTCTTGCTGTGACTCCATATATCGTGACGCAGGGAGCATAATGGTCTCAGTGAAAAGCCAATAGTTCTGGAATTTGCTTCTTCGGTGGTCCAACAGAACCTGAAGGTCAGAATCTATGGGACTGACGTAGGTTTATACTGATGTAACGGAGATCAGAATCTGTCCCCTGGTCTATTAAGCTTTAGGGCAGGGAGTGAGAGAGACTATTTTTGTTATGGGGATGAGTGTGGAGCAGAGAGAAAAAGATAGATTATCTTCGTTAGATGTGGGCAGAAGGATTGGGATCTGAACCTAGATTTTCATATGTGATTAGTGATTTTTGGATACCTCAATTTTTAGGTGTCCACTTATGGTATCTTAACAAGGTCTGATTCCTACCGCCGCCGCCCCCCCGCCCCCCTCCCCCCCCCCAGGCATCAAAAACAGAGCAACCCAAAATTACTAGGCATTTTTAAAATATCTTTATTCAACTCATGATGGTTTGATTATGCAGGAGAGCCTTTTATTTAATTTTTGAGATTTGACTATGGTTTTAGAAATAGCACATATCTCCAGTTAGGTTGGCATTGGATGCATTTCATAAACAAAATAAGTTTTTGGAGGCAGACAGATATAGCATTTTGCAGACACACTACATATTATTTCTATACAAAACCAATTATAAAATGACTCTCAAAAGATTTTTGTTTTCCTTTTAATGAAAACTTAATTACCCCCTTAAGTCATAAATCTTTAAATCTTTTTTCATTGTTTATGTATGATAATTTTTATAAACAAATGGCTGCTGTCTTATCTAAATTGATAGTACAAGTGACCAAATTTATCAAAGTCAAACTACATTTTAAAGAATATCTTGTCTTATTGTAAATCTAGCTCAGGATATTTCACTGGCACAACCGATATTTTTCCGCATTACTCTATTGGACAGAATTGTATTTTGGTAAATTCTGGAAAGTGTTCAATTTGCTTTAAAATGATTTAGTTTTTTTGCGTGGTCCAGAAGAAAGTCTCTTTGTAGTAGGATATTGATATGTTTTCTTTATTTTTTTTAAATGTATATTCAGTCCAATGAGAGTGCTCAACTTCTAGAATCAACGGGAAGAAAATCTTTGACAAGCAAAGAAATTGGGAGGGAGATTCACAGAGGCACAAATGGCAGTGAGGTGTCCAACTCTCATGAGAAGTCAATGGGAGTTAAGCACTTGATTCCCATCTGTGTCTTGGAAAATCTCCCCCCTACATTATCAATATTTGAAACTTCTCTGCTTCTCTACACTGGGGATAGGACTTTGAGTAAGAGCTTACCATGGAGTTACAAAGAGATTGAGTGCTAACTTCCTTTATACTCCTTGGAAAATCCCATTGTAGAGCCCCGGGGAATTCTCAATTCAAACTTGTCTAAAAGAGTATTGCGTGTGCACACCTTTTAAATACCCTACATTTGTGTTTGTCTACCCTTCCACAATGTGTATTGTATACGGATCACTATGGTAGCCTGGCTGGACCTGGGGATCGGCCCTAGACATGCTTTATTCAGTCACAAGTAAACCCTGCCAGGATAATAATTTGCCTTCCTCTGACACCATTTTTGGCTGTTAGCTCAGTAAGAAGCTGATATTTTTATCACTATTATCGTAGCCTTCATTCTGAAGTTCTGTCCTGGCAAGTGTCATGCTGATTTCCCATTCATCATTCAAGCTGTTGGAAGCCTTGTACCTATGTTATTTGAGAAAAGGATTCAGAAGATATATTAATAAAAGAAAATAGTATGTTGTAATTCACTCCAAGGCTCTGGTAACTGTTAAGTATGTTTATACACTGTTCTTGTTACAGTTATTAATTGTTTGAGAGGTCTAGTCCAGCTCCCTTGAAGTTAATGGGAATCTTCCAAAGGCCTTTTGTGAGAGCTGGATCAGGGCCGTAATGCTCTGAAATCGGCATGTCTATACTGAAGGCAGCAAATTCACCGCCGACAGTGTGCTTTTCCGGGTTTGATTGAGCAGTCTGTCAATCTAGATCCAGGCTGTAACTCCAGACCCGTAAGTGGAGTAGCGCTAAGTCGACTGGACAGCGTTTCCGGTTGTCTTTGCGCAGTGTGTAGGAGGAGGTAAGTGGGAGTTAGGTACGGTATGTTACGTACCTTGCGTATCTCCCGTCGACTGCAGCCAGAAAGGGCGGCAAGTGTAGACTAGGGCACAT
The DNA here is from genome assembly GCA_007922175.1 of Pelusios castaneus. Classification (NCBI taxonomy): domain Eukaryota; kingdom Metazoa; phylum Chordata; order Testudines; family Pelomedusidae; genus Pelusios; species Pelusios castaneus. Next base: position 2,773,676 of record ML685879.1, read on the forward strand.
CTGAAAGGTACCTATACTAACAGCTCTGGGGACTGATGTGTCCACCAAGAACTTCTGCGCAGGGATCTAGAGTGCAAGCTTTCCTAAAACATCCCACCACCATGCTTCCATAGAGGGCCCTTCTTTTGTTCTGTGTCCTTTCGTACTCTAGCTTCTCTATTGACAATGCCAGGGTAGATATTGGCTGTATTGTGAGATGGACAGAGGCTCACTGTGAAATACACTGAGAGCTCTCAATATTAGGCCATCAACCAATCGTGAGGTGTAAGCCCTTTGAATCATTCTTGGCTGGATTCAGATTGGTAAATTAGAGGGGAATGATTAGTTTGTATTAATCTGACCTGTAAGCCCCCATCCACACCAAGCCACAGCTGTGCACTGCAGAACACAGATAAGTCACAATCCCAGCCCCAGCTAATTTACAACCAGGACAGGAGAGGAAACCGAGGCCCAGAGACTTGCACAACATCACACAGGAGTGGCCTCGGTGGGGATAGAACCCAGCACTCTCAACGCACAGCCCACTAGACCACACTGTCTATCTTAGCTGTCTTTTTTCCAGTCTTCTGAGCTACCCAGTCCCCCACAGCTTTTTCTGCAGTCGTGACCATAAATTTTAAATCCAGTTTGCTTGAAATAATTGTTTATTTGAACCACTGAAGTATCTTCACAGAGCTTATTTTCAATGTTATGATAAAGTTTACCCGTGTGTAAAAGGCAGTTTTACAAGGGAAAGATGCTATTTAATTGTCAGTGCAATGAGGGAGCACAACATTTTATTATTGGCATCTAAGAACACAACAGACAATCTCCCAAGATATACATTTGTTCTACACTTACTAATGCCTATCTGTTATGGTGCATTATGAAATTATTGGTTTCAAATTTATAATATATTTTTGTACTGAAGATGCTGCCCTGATGTACAGTCACCAAATATTAATTAGTCTAGTGTTTTCCAGGTCCATAGCCCTTCCACGCCGTAAGTCTGCCTCTCGCAAATGGTTGGAATGGTAAGCAGCTGTAAGCAATGTCTCATTTTTCCACTGCGGTGGTGTTTTAAGTGTAGACAAGCCCTAGGATAGTAGAGCATATGCTGTGCACCAATCTCATGACTGGAATGTCTAGACCGTGCAGTTACACACAACATACTCCTAAACAGACAATTTTAAAGGCAACTAGAAGGTTTAGCCATATGTCCCACACTCATTTTAATGGGAAAGTGGGAAAATTTCAACCATAGTCTAGAGATTGTTATTGTGTGTCTAAGACCTCAAAGGACTCACTATCCGTTTTCTGGGCTGGTTTTATATCCGCTTCGATTCCTTTGTTCTTGAATTTGTCCTGAAGGGGTTTACTCCGCTCCTTATCCTCAGATCTTACTCAGAAGCAAGAAGCGACTGTTGATTTGGTTACTATTCTTCCTTACAGGTGTTGGAAGAACTTTCCTCAATAGAATCTGGTGCTGATCTCAAGGGAAAGGGCTCTGAGTGGATGTGGGTTGAAGACAGCCCCTCTTTCTGCTCAGTTTTGTAAAATGAGGTTAATGATTGTGATCTCCTTTTGAGATCTACTGATGAAAAGCACTGCATAAGAGCGACAGAGGTATTGTTAAACAAACAAGGAGCCCTGTGGCACTTTTAAAGACTTAAAAATTTATCGCATAACCTTTCGTGGGAGAAAATCCCACTTCATCAGATGCTTTAAAGATGGGGAGCTTACAGAAGAGGAGGTATTGTTATATATTAGCAAAACCATAGACTAATATATGAACCACACCCCCCCCCCCAGTAAGGTGCAAAATAAAGATGGCTGGACCAGGGATACCCGGTTGTCTCACTATGACAGAATCCCGAGTCTCTCAATGGGATGGAGTGCCTTTAGACTTTCATAGAAGCAAGTAGCACTAAAGAGAAACAGGCAAGAGTGAATTTTTTTACGCCTGAGGCAAGCCCAGAGCCATCAGAGATGAACAGTACATTCCAGTGGCCACACCCAGAGGACAATGCAGGTCTCAAGTCTTTGCCTAGCACACCTTTGCCTGGGCTCTTAGAATAGCAAGCGTCTTTTTGCATTGTGGAGGTGTTTGTTCCCGCTCAGACCAACAGGTTCCCTCCCTGAAATGCTGTTCCTTTTCTAAAACACCCCTTCCCTGCCCAGCCAACAGCCTGCTCTCTCTTCGCTGTGAGTCAACAGTGGGCCAACAGGCTGCTGCATCCTGAAAGCTCCTTGGAACACTATTGCTTCCTGCTGCGATAATAGACCACCTCCCTCTGAGACGATTCTCCTTCAGGGCAGAAAATGCTTTCTCCTTTGAATACCATGGCAATAGAGTGCTGGGCTTGCAAGGATGTTCACATCTGGAAGGCACTCTAGAGATGCTTATTTGTCAAGTATTGCTTCCCTGCTGATCTAATAGGCAGCTTTCCTGTTGCGACCCCAAGATGGAATGTTACCTGGAGTCTTCTCTGTGCTGACTGATTTCTTAGTCTGCATTACCAAGCCCGATCGAGCCATAAAGCTTTAGAATTACACCATGGTATGTTCCAAATAGCACCTCTCGGTAGACAGACTAAAATGCAATGAATGGAAAATAAACAATGCTGCTCAAATCATGTCATCTTTGGTTACGGGAAGAATTTAAATTTTCACTGTCATGAAAACAGTGGGCTGTTCTGGGATTTATTTTAATTAATTTTTTTTACATCTCTGTCTAGAGAGAACTTAGTGTTTTGTGTCAAAATGTCACCTTCTGCCAAAGGAGCATGCAGTGCATCTGTCTCATAGGAAATAAGTCACATGCTATCTAGGTTAAGTTTGTCACTCACTGTTTTATGTTTCTTAGCAGTATTATTGCTTGTGAAATGGCCTGGACTGACAGTTTTCAAGTGACATCCTCAGATAGTGTAAACTGGTACAGCTTTGTTGAGAGAGGACCGCATTTGCACTGAGAAATCAGCTCTAAAATTCTCTATGTAACCACCGAACTGTTATGGCAGTCCCACAGACTGCCCAGTGCTACTCTGACATGGAAACATGACTCCTTGGCTGTGTCCAATACCCCTTTTAATCTCTATGTGCTGTTGTGATGTCTAATAAATCTAACATTTTAAGATTTGGATTTATGGGGTAAGAACAGCTGCCCATCAGGTCTTGAGAACCGTAACTCATTTCATACAGTACACGGAGGAGCTCTCAAATGGCATGTTTGTCTCCTTGTTACTTGACTCAAAACTCTTGGTAACTTCTGGTCTTGGTGAGGTGGGGGCAGGAAATAAATCAATGCAGACGCAGCTGTCCAACCGATAGATGGCTGGCACAGTACAACACAAGAGTCTCTCATTTAAAGCTATACTTTACTTAGTCTCAAGCACTTACCCAGGTTCACAACGCAAGTGATGCATTGGCAACCTTCCAATTGTCCCATTTTTCAGCTTCCAGTGGGGACCCAAAACTGTGTCCATGAAGTGTCCATCCACCCCATATACTAAGCCAAAAAATAAGGAGAGAAAGTAACAATAACACATCAGTAAAATTAAACCTTTTAAGCAAAAAACTTCAAAATTTAAGCAAGAGGTTCCCCCAAACTATTAATTAGACACATGCATTTGCAGAGTCCACGTGTCTAGAGGACCCTGACAAACACATCTGAAAGGGTTAATATAGCTAAGCCTCCTGCATTTCCAAAACACGTACCTCGACAATTTCAACAGCGATCTTACCCCTTGCCCTGCTTAGGTAGGCTAAGGGCATTGCACAGTGACCTATTGATTTCGTTGCTTTTGGCAATAACCATGATAATTGATATTCCAATTATCAGTAGAGGTCCTGGCATTTCGCTGGTCTGCCAAAATCTCCCGGTACAACCTGGCCTCTAATTGAGCTCATAATTTAGAAAAGAATAGCTCTGGAGCCCCTTAATACTTCCCTAAGCCAGCCAGTGCATCATTCATGTTTTCTCTTGCATATATACTCTGAAGGTGTAGGATCCCCTGCTTTTTGCATAGGCTAGTGTGAAGAACCAGATCAGCTGAGTTTATTTTTAACACGCTACAACTTGGAGCACTGGTGGAGTAAAAATACTAGGCCTTTTTTTTTTTTTTTTTTTTTTTTTTTTTTTTTTTAAAAGTAACCTCTAAATTTGGACCGTTCTGTTTTTAGATGCCTAGTAAAGCCGGCCAAAAATATCCAATTTTATTTCAACTGAAAAACTTTGAAGTTAATTTGTTCAAAGTTTTCTATAGAAAATTTCAAGTTTTTATTGAAAAGTTGACAATCTCAATGCAACTGTTTCATGAAATATTTTGATTGTGGCAAAATGGCATTTTTTCAACAGAAAATATCAATAAGAGAAATTGCAACCAGTTGTACTGCCTAACTTTCAAAGCCTAAAGCAAGAATCTCAGAGGGGGCTAAGACCTTACAATATGGGGCTTTGTTTTTGTGTGGGTATAGGAGAGAAGAGAAAGTGGTGCCCTACTGCAGCCAGAATAACCTTTCTAGACAAATTGAGGTGATAGGGGTGTACCTGAGTAATTTTCCTTTACACTCAGGAAACACCATTCACTTACAGGGTTGCAAAATTTTCTGGGGAAAAGGATTCAGAGGCACTGGAAGAGCTTACAGAAAAGTCACTGAGTGACTGCTAGTTCCTTCTATTAGAAACAAAGGAAGACAGTGAATCTAGTCATTAGATCAGGGAACTTAGTCTAGACTCCTAAGTTCTGTTCCCAACTTTGCTACTGGTGCACTGAGACACCTTGATCAAGTCACTTAACCTCCCCAGGCCCCCATTTTGTTTTTATATGAAACAGGCAGAACAATCCTTATCTGCCCCACTAGGATGATGCTAAATATAAGGGCCCCAAACTCTTCCTGACAGTCAATGGCAAAGCTCACACTGCATAAAATGAACCTGACTTGGCATTAATTAAATAGTATAGGTAATGGGCTTTGAAATTCTCAGGTGAAATGTAGAGAGTCCTTATTAGAAGAAAGCAGAAACCTTGAACCAGCAGTTCTTTATACTTTGAAGGCACAGAATATCCAAGGCAGAAGATAATTAATGTGCAGGCAATCAAAGGCAGCAACATAAGCCAAAACGCCGAACATATCCAAACCAGGAGGCAAGCTTTTTAAGGGGCAAACACAGCACAGACTCCAATGAGAGAGAAGTGGATGGCCCTGGATGTGCTTCAGAGACTCCCCGTATCCTGAAATGTTGCTGTAGTTCTGATGGGATTATTTACATTACTGATTCCCCCAGAAGAGCAGAATACTCTGGCTGCCAAGGTATCACTGTGAGCTAGCCAGTTCTTCTGTCAGGTGATCTGAGAGTCATTACTGGAGTTTGTTAATTTCAGGGGGAGAGGGGGAATAAATCATAGACCTGCCTGCAACTCCAGCTTGACCTGCCCCTTTAGCTCTTCCAGGCCTGGATGTAATGAGAGAGTTAAGAAGATAATGGGACCAGTTCTCTTTTGCACTGCAGTCCGTTTACAATGCTCCAGTAACATCCAGTAAGAAGTGGAAATTGATGCTATGCAGTGTCCACTGCAGAAGAGAATTCCCTTCCCTGCAGAGACCTGCTTCATGCCATCAGTACTCGAAACACTTCTTGCACGAAGGACATGGGAATTAGCTTGGGGCATTCCATATTGGACTATGGATATTCTCTACCTAAGGGTGGGGGGTCTATGACTGGTTGGAAAACCATTCCCAGCATCTGATGAAGTGGGATTTATTGCCAAGATTCCTGGTTCTGCTTCTGGCTCAGCTTCTGATTTGTGTGACCTCGCATAAGACACTTAGCCTCTCAGTGCCTGTTTTCCCCTATCTAAAATGGGGATAACAGACACACAATAAATTGAGGTGGACAGATTTTTCAAGGTGAAAAATTGAGACAATTGCAGTGAGAGAGGAGGGGCAGTGAATTATGGGTACAGGGGAGGTGAGAGGTCTTAGGCTGTGTAGTGCCACTGGCCGACTTCAGGGAAAGTGGGCAGGGGCAGAATTGTGGGTGCCAAGCTCTGTAAACTCAGCCACCAAACCTACGTCCAGCTTTTCCACGGGCTCAGGAGCTATTTAGGCACATGAATAAATGGCCACATATTCAAAGCAGCTCAGCACGTCAGAATTGTGTTGAATGCTGAGCAGTGATGAAAAGGAAAAACATTAGCTCCTTATAACCCCAGTTGCTCAGTGGGAATGAGACCAGCTTAAAAATCACGAACTTTTTAAAAACAATAGATTTGCTATTCGCGTTTTATTTACCTTCTAATATTGGGGGCTGTGGGATTCATATGTTCAAATTCTCTTCTGCTACCAGAGAAACACAGTTTTTATTTTTGTAAACAAAGTGAGCCTTTGTAATCACAAGACTCCAAAGCTGGGGCTTTGAAAAAAGAAAACCCCAACCGTCTCAATATTCTTGATAAAAATGTCAAGACTTAGCATCACTATTCCCTAGTGTTTTTTGTGGGGTTTTTGTTTTTTCAGCCCTGAGAATTCAATGTGTCTTCCATGATGTGACTCACTTCTTAGGTAGGCAGGCACAGTCAAACACTAAATTTGAAGCTCATATAAATCACCCCTGCATTTTAGCCTTTTATGTGTTCCAGTCTCGTTGGAGACAACAGTTTGCCTGTCACAAGTATGAGTGATCCTTTTTCTGAAGGTGTTTCCAGGAGGTAAATTCTTGTATAGGATTTTTTAAAAAAATTATAGAAATAATGTTGTTCTAATAATACTACATAAAATAATGCACTTTCATAGCGTGTGACAGTAATGATCAAGATTTAAGCTCTTGTAGAAATCAATTAATCTATCCCCCTTCAAATGTCCCTGTGCAAACAATATTTCCTTGGACTAATATAATACATTGAATTGAAAAATTTAACTTCAATGTAATTGCACCGATAGACCAGTCATATTGCTCCAAACAGCCACTCTGAAGATGAGATTTTAAAGCATGGCTCATAAATATAGGAACAGAACAAAATAGCTTTTTTATATATAATTAAACAGTTAGCAGCTAAATTGCATTGTAATTGATTAGAAAATTGCTTTTTTAATGAGATTTAGTCACTGGGAAATTGTTTTTTTTTTTTCCTTCAATATGCCCAATGTGCATTGGGTCATTTAAAGAGCAAATTGCCTTAGTGGTCTCTTATTTAGACATTCTGGATTCAACTTCCCATAAGAAAAGAAGTACCGTACAATACATGAGTCTCAGCGCTGAAAGCAGAATTCCCCTCGTCTTTGCTCACAGAGGAATTCCACTCAATGGGCTCCCAGTGAAGGCCATGGAAGATTGTAGGGGAAGGAAGAGTAGGTTAGTGGAGGTAATCCATGTAGAAAATAAGTTTTAGAGGAATGTTTCAAATTACTACAGGACAGGATCTCCTTTTGGCCAACCTGTGGATTAAACAAGGTGAGGAGCATGACAGCTGTGTGGAAAAGCGATCATTCAGCTGGCTGGCAATTCTGAAAACCTGGAGGAAGAAGACCAGTTTAGCTCAAAACAAAACTTACATTTTGTAAAATAATCAATGAATTGAAAAGTCGAAAATTTAAAAAAAAATTGTAGGTCAAATGACATGTCTTGTTTTTAAAAAATTAATTAAAATCAGAGGAAATTTTGAAATGAAAAGTCATTTTGAATTGGAAAAAAAACCCAAAATATTTTAATTTTTCTAGACAATTTTTTTGAGGTGATGTCGAACAGTGGAGTTGATAAACAAATTGGTGAAAACTACGTGACTTCACAAAACATTTTGGTATCAACAAATCTGCATTTTTTTGCAAAACAAAAATGTTTGGGCCACAATGTACACTGTACATAGTGCCTGTGACCCAGTATATTCTAGCAATGCCCTCTTTTCCTTACATTGATATGTTTCCTATATTGGGGGGCAAGAAAATGGAAATACAGAGTTATTTCACTTGCTCCACACTCCCAGTGGGTGGTTCTTCTATACAAGCTGCATAAAGCAGCCAGCCCACAGGGAAAAATCAGGGACTCCTTTTTTAAAAAGCAATACTACATTGACTGAGGCAATAACCATAGATGTTTATTTTTGTTTTCTGTAAAAGGAAGTGAAAAAGCTTTACCGTTCATGTAGCAGCCAAGGGAGTGAATCCTAATCCGTCACAATGGGAGAACTTCCCAAGTTTTGAAGCTTCAGATTGAGTTGAAGCTTTACAGCCCTGCTTTGGGTTGGATAAAGGCTACCGCTCTCAGGAAAACAGACTTTACTGAAATGTTTCTGGGTTCCAAGTGGGCTGGAAGCTACTGCCTTTACAAACTCCCTTGCACATTATTGGTTCTTAAACAAATAAGCATAATCAATAACTATGATAACAATAGCCATTTTTAAAAGTGGAAATTCCAAATGAGCTCACTGTTGGCCTAACTCTGCTCCCACTAAAGTCAATGGTAAAAACTTTCATTGACTTTAATGGCAGCAAGAAGGCCAGTGCTAAGAGCTGTTGAAAATTCTGCCTTAAGAGATCAGAGTTGATTGTAGGATTTCCATGCTCATGTTCTACCCCAGTAGAAAACAAAAAACGCAAATACAAGAGACAATAAGACTAACAAAAAATACTGCAATTTTTGTCTTAAAAAAATATGGTTGATTGGGGTTTGGTCTGTGTTTGGATCACTTCTCACTGTAAAACTGGTTATTTCAATGTCTTGCCTTTGTGCACCCCACAATCCATTATTGGAGTAGAACGGACCTCATATATCGGTGCTCTCTACTATAAATGATCTCAGTGAGGTTTCCAATGTAATAAGATATTCTTCTATGTGGCCACAGGTGCGGGATCTGGCCCTAACATTTTAATTTACATTGCTTTAAGTAAGCAGCAATTAGCAAGTGAAGAATATTCAATGGTCAACATGTGGGAGCTACATGTTTTGGACTCCTGGTATGTTTTGAATTGATGTTTTTTGCTGACCGCCTCTTCTAAGGGCATACAGCGGGGGGGTGGGGGGGAATCTCTCCACTTAAAAAAATCATGGGTAAAATCAATAGGATTTCAAGGGGAACAGAATTTCACCCCACACTTCTAAAATACACCAACCAGATATTGATTCCAACTGCAGAATCTGGATCAAAAAATCTGACTCTAAACTCCTGAACATTTGCAAAGTTCAAAGTCCAAAAGTAGAACTGGGCACTTATTTATTATTAGTTATAGCTTCAACAGGCCACATGGTGCTAGGTTTTTAGGATGGGGCATGCTCCCCACACTTGCCCTGAAGGGATTAACCTAAGCCAGATGGGTCAATTAACATATTAGGCTGCAGACTGAAGGAGAATTTTAGGCTGAGAGGAGAACTGTAATCCATGGAAATGCATGTGTGCAGGAACCGGTGGGGTTTTTATAAAGCCAAGGATCTGGTAGCGGAAAGAAGCCTACAGTGAGGTTGACTGTCCGTGGGTTAAGGGAAGGAATGGGATTTGGAAGGTTTCGTCTAGCAGACCCCAGAGATGGGGATTCTATCTAGAAGGGTGGAGAATTTGAGCCTGGGATTGGTGAAGGCGGGAAGTAGTCCAGGGTGCGGCAGGAAGATTCATGGTAATACAGACCTTAGCTGCTGGGGATAGGGCTTCTGAGCTGGAACCCAGCATAATGAGTGTGGCTGGGTTTCCGCATCAGCCGCTAAATAAGTGATGCAATTTGGGCAGTGAACTTGAAGACTGTCCAGGACGATTAGTCCTGCTAGTTGAGCAGCAAGAGGTGGGGGTGCAGAGTGAGATGCTGGGCTAATGAAACTTGAGAAGAATGGTCAGGTGGCAGAACTAATCTCCAGATGCAGCCAGAAGGAGGCACTCCGGCTGTGAGTTCAGGTCCTTGTAACAGCTTTATACATCATAAAAGACCATCCCTTCTCGAAGAGTTAATATCTGAACAGAGAAGCATGGGATAAAGCACTGTGGTTCCCTCTTTTACAGAAGTGGTACTTTAGGCCTGTCTCCAGGGTCTCAGATACTGCGGTGATTAGGGTGGTGTAAAAATAATTAGAATAGTGAAATTCAGTTATGAAAGCTATGGAAACAATTGCTATCAAGAATACAGTTCAACAGAAATATGTGTTGTCCTGTTCCATGAAAAGTTCTGATTGAAGTTGTATTGAACCCAAATAATCCTCTAAAAATTCTATAGCTTAAAGGATTTTCAAAACAATTTATTTAGTAACAAAGGAGTCTGATGACTCTTGATTATCGTGAGCAAACTATTATGAAAAACAATAAATGTGCAGTGTGTGCTTAAGTCCAATTCTTATTGTTTCATTTCCGAAACCTGTATTGATGTGACTTAGCGTTCAGCGTAAACAGCCGTGATTGCCGTCAGTTGCTGCTACCATAGCAACAGATGAAATTAAAAGGGCAAACTACAAAGCTAAAATCGTGTCAGCTGTAGATTCAAATTGAATGGCTGTGCAATGATATACTATAGATCTGCAAATCAGGTTTGGTTACAGTCAACTGGGCTATTTACCCCACGTTGAGAAACCTACACATTAAGTTGCATTGGCTCTTGCACTTTTACAAGTCATCATGCCTTTCTCTCTGATTCTCAGGGTTTGAGTATGTATCCTATTTTTCAGCGGGGTAGCCGTGTTAGTCTGTGTACAGCAAAAACAATGAAAACTCTGGCACCTTAAAGACTAACAAATTTCTTTGGGAATAACCTTTTGTGGACTACAATCCACTTTGTCAGATGCATCTGATGAAGTGGTTTGCAGCCCACGAAAGCTTAAGCCCGAAGAAATTTGTTAGTGTACGGTGCCACAAGACTTTTGTTGTTTATCCTATTTTTGGTTATCCACAAGGACAAATTGTTCTGAGCTAGTGCGCTCTTCTCCAGAGGTCTGAATTCTGAGTTTTCATTGCTAGCAATCACTTTTGGGTCCAGTTTTGGTTCAAAGCAGACCCCATTTTAGGAAAAGGTGTTGAGGTGGGAGTAGTAGGTTTCAAAAGCAACAGCCAATGGAAGCATGCTTTCATGTCTAAATCTAAATGACATAAAAAACAAACACGGCACCCTTATTTTATTCTGCAGTTACTTCTCCATCTTGGTTGCGGGATTCTCTTCGGGCATTTTGGAGTTTGAGTTGGGGCTCATAACTCAGGGAAAGGTTAGCAGAACGAGAAGATGCTCACGTACCACAAACCATCGGAGCCTTGTGAATGAGAACAAAACTAAACTGTCGCCTTCCATGAAGACAGATGGTGATGCTGCTCAAGAAAGTGCTGGGGCCTGACTACATGGCAACTGACTTGCAGCTGAGCTGTCTCAAATATCAGGACAATACTGAGAGATGCCGAGTATTTATAACTCGCCTTACCATCAGTGGGTTTACCAGTGCTCTCTGGATCAGACCTATATTTGTTCTTGTATTTGGTGAATTCATTTTGGGTCCCTTGCTACTAAAAGTCAGCTATTGCTATGAAATATAAACCCCAGAGTCTGAATTTACTGTATTCCCTATAAGTGAACCGGAGCTTTATCTGACACAGGCTCATAACTCAGTGAGGATCCAATCTCGTATTCCTTGTGCACCTAGAAAAGCCAGGGGAAGTTTGAGTGAACAGAAGTAATGTGATGCACTACAATGTGATAAAATAAAATCCAGGGGCACAATTTTTAGCAACCATAAGGAGAAGTTGGTTCCTTCAAGATGCCTGAAGTAGGTCATATTTTAAGTAGTTGTACTTAAATCAATATTAAATAAGAAGATTTCAGTGGGCGTTCTGAGTGCACATGAAATGCAGGCTGCAGTCCCTGATGTGCACAGCTCCACAGCGGATGTTCATGGGTTACAACCCATTGTGAATAATTCACTTTACGTTTGCTTACCGATTGCAAGGAGCCCTGTTGATTTAGCTGCTTCAGCTCTGGTTATTATGGGAAAGAACTGAGACAGGTTAGCTACGAAAGGTTGGGTGTGCAGTCATTTTTCAGCAGTGTGTGGAATTCAGTAGGCTGTTAACAGTGTCCCTCGAGACGACGATGTTTGTAGATTGGTGTCAGAAGTAATATATCCCATGAGAGAGCAGAGCGGGTGGGAGGGCTTACTCTAATTTTTAGCAACAGCAAAGGGAAGCTGGTTTCTTACAAGATGTCCTAAATTTGGTCATATTGTAGGTAGCCATACTTAAATTAACCCACAATAAGTAGTAATGAGCCTTGAAGATAAAACAGAAATTTACAAGATTTCTGCTCATTGATTTGTTAGGTTAAATTAATATAACATTGGTGCAAGGCATGTTTTCTTTACCACTTATTGTCTGCTCACACTTGAAGAAGGATATATTTGCAATTAGGTGTGTGGATGCTTTTATGCCTCAGCTGGCGTAAAGCAGGGGAGCCCTAAGAAAATTAATGGAGCTACCTCAATTTAGATGACATGGGGATGCTACTCTCATTTAGACCAGGGTTTGCCCATGATGCTTTCCCGTTTTTATCATTGCGTATAATACTGTAGTTTTAGACAGGGGGTTTTCTGTTATTTCAGAAAGCACAGAAATGTTTTGCCATTGTGTTTTGCTACCTTTATGTAAATTGAGATGGCAGTTAAGAAGAGCAAACATTTCAGTGACAGTCACGGTGGCCCCTTGGATGAATATTGTTACTGAGTGATTATCAATATTATCATGTTGTTTCCATTAGGAGGAAAAATGGATGTCAGGAATTTCTTTGCAACAATCCTGTTTATTTACAGTGAATACACAAAGTTCTGTTTATCTGAACACAGTAAAAATAAATCTCCAGGGACAGTTTCTTTGCTCAATGTTCCAAGCCTATTTCAACCAGCACTCTACCCAGAAAGCTTTTTCTTTAGGCTTTTTTGCAGGGACGTGCTCTAAGTGCTTATTCCGGGTGTGTGTGTGGCTTTTCTACTCCGTTTTTCTCTGTTTCTCTGGCTTTTTTTGCTGCTTCACTCTACACAAATGTCTTGCACCTGCAATATCCTATCGGGCATAGATTTAAAAAAAAAAAAAGCATTGACCACTGGTGAATGGCAAGATATGGAAATGCTAAGTTTTGATCTGTGCAAAAAGAAACAATTGTAAAATGTACCAACTTTCTTAATTAATTTAATTAGCAATTTCTCCAGATCTGATCTATTGAAGGGAAGAAATGAGGGCTAAAGGTTGAGCTGACCTGACATAACAGAGCTGCTGTTTTCACAGAAAGGCAAGGCACTTAGCTTTTTTGAATCTGTTATAGTCCTATCCCCAATTAATTTTGTCATGCTTTGTCAGCGGTCAACGCTTAGTCAGGAGAGGCAAGAATCTTGTAACTTTTTAAGAAAATTGAGCTGTGAAACATGCCGCCTTTAAAGCTTAGTAGCCAAATCCTTTACTGGTGTAAATGGATGCAGGGTCATTGATTTCAGGGGAGCGTTGTCCATTTCTGCCAGCAGACGATTCGTCCCTCTTGTATTCAAGATAAAAATTGCAAAAGCAAATGCAAGTGCTCATGGAAGACTATAGTTTGACAGGCCTGGAGACTGGTATTCTCTGCTCGTCCATAGGCGAGGCACAGCCGAGCAGCAGAGATGCAATCTCCCACACTTGAGACAACTTGTAATCCAGTTCAAGATGGTGTAAATCTGGAGTAACGCCACTGAAGTGAATAGAATTCTCCTGGGGTAGAATTATCCTGGTATTCAGGTGAATTTACCTGAAGTAAAAACTGGGTCAGATCGGAAACAGGCCCACTGTTCCTTCAGTATTTCTTTACCTCATTCGGGAGAGGTCACCTCTGAGAGTGAGAGGGTTGTCGGCTCGTTTTCAAAGTGCCAAACGCACCTCCCTTTGAACATTAATGGAAGTTGGGCACATGACTCTTAGGCTCCTTTGGAAACCCCAGTTTTAACCATTGGCTTTCCTGCTTGGACTCCAAATTGGCCTCAGCTGCTTGTGTCCTCTGGTCTACAAGGAATTACCTAGGACCGCCATGGTGTTTCATGTAACCCAGTCACACGATGCTCATTAGAAGAGCATCTCCTCCTGGCTGCTCTAGGGACTAGTTCCTTTCAAGTCCAACACCCCTTCCATTGCCCTGCTCTTAGTGTGGCTCTTCTCGCTCTCTAGGACTCCGTACACTTCTTCTTCATGGCTTGCTAGCACCCTTTTTGGGACTTGGCCCTCCAGCCTGCTCACCTGGAGTTTTCCCCCTTCTGGGGTATCAAAGTCTTTCCATCTTAACTGTCTCAGCCACTTCCCCAGTGATTGGGAGGGGAATCTGGGCTCAACTTCTTCTCCAGGTTAGCCAAGGTCTGCAACATCTGATTTTTGCTATGGTTTCCCTGAGCCTTTTCCTACTCTAACACTTTCAGGCTTTTGCTCCACCACCCTTCTGAGTAAGCTCTTTCTTCGGGGCCTGGCATCCTAGAGCTTTTGAATCTCTCCCTGGCTTTCTTCCTTTCCCTCTCTAAAGCCCAGAGAATGACTACTGGATTTATAGTTCTCAGCTAGACTCCATCATCCATCAGGGGTTGCTTGGACCATCTAATTCCCCTGAGAATGACCTGACTGGTTAATTGACCCTTTCCAGGCTCGTATGGAGTGAACACCCCACTACACATTCAATTAACAGGCACTGGATAATTACTATCTGTTTTGAGGTACTACTGACTGAGGCCAACTGAATCCATGACCTAGAGGTGAGATACTAAGAACGTCTCTTGAGCCATCCTTTCCCTCATATTTTTGTAATGATAACATTCTGCGGGAAGAAGATGCAGTGAACCGTTTCCTTGATCCATGCAAGATCTTTTAGCTTTTAAGTGATGCTGATAGAAAGGCAGAGGGTTCTGCTTTCTAAAACAATAAAACAACACTGAAAGTTATAAGGAGAATGATATTATCTGAAATGAAACTTCACAACTTCCATCTTCAGCGCCCCTCCTTTCACTAGGCTTTGTTACACAGACAAAAGGGAGGAAAATAAATGCTGCTTAAAGCTATTCCACCCATGAGTGACAGTAGATGTAGCAACATGTGTAATTACAATATTCATAAGTAATTTTTCATGATAATTAACAAAGACAATTGTCATCTCTTGTTCTGATTACCTACAGATATGTTCAAAGTAGGGTTGCATAAGTAATTTTCAAATGTAAGGTTCCTTAGAAATCCATAGAGGTTATTTCAGGGAGCTTGTTGAAGGGAGTCATCTCCATAATAAACATTACCTGTCACTTTTCAGCTTATAAATTGATCATTATGGGGAAGGAGAAAGAAAAGCCACTTGAGCAGAAAGTGAAAGGGATATTGGCCTGCAATTGGGAGATCTGGATGCAACTCCCAGTTCTGTGGCAGACTTTCTAGTGACCTTGGGCATGTTAATTAACCTTTCTGAGCCTCAGTTCCCCATTTTACAAATGGAGATAAGAGCATTCCCTAACTCACATAGGAGTTGAGGACAAATACACTAAAGATTTTGGGGTGCTGAGATACCCAAGTACTGGGGCCTACAAAAATACCTAGTTCGATAATCAAGCTCACACTCTTTGGGTTTTTCATTTTGTTTTGTTTGGTTGTTTTTTTTTAAATAAACAGCTGCCTGAATAGCCGTAGACCTTCTTTGATTGTTCTTAGTGAAAAAGGTTGATTCCCAGCCAGACTTTAATTCAATAGCGCAAGAGGACAGTATAACTTCCTATCTGCTTTTTTTTCCCCCTCCCCTTCTTGATAAGAATCTGGCAGTCAGGCCTTTGGAAGAGGGACTCTGCATTTAACACACATCCACAGCTTTGTGAACTTGGCCTGGCAATCAGACATTTCATTACAGCACACAGCCGGTGCTACTCTTTCTCTTGGCCCTCCATCAGAAACTGCAAGGCACTGCTGAAAACATGGCCCTCTGCCTGAAAGTATTTAGGAAAAAACTCATGCGGCATTTGGCTGGGCTTCACAGAGGGTGGGAAATGGCTCTCTCTCTGTCAAGGATACTAATCTTTTAGAGGTGCTTAGGGAGAGTGGATTTACATCTGTTGCCCATTTTGCGCATTGTCTGAAGCTTGTAGCTGTAAAAGATAAAATGGTGGGTACAGAAAGGATCTCTCTCAGATGCAGTGTGTATTCGGTTTTCTTCTCTCTTTCTGGAAAGACTATCTGACCGGGCATGTTGCAACACAGTGGAAGTCTGCCCCAAAGACACTGCATGGTACAAAGGATAGACATGTGCATGGTATTCACCCCTGTGCAGAGAGTTAAAAGTGGGACCATGCACTGTGTAAGCCCTAATTTCAAAGTCTAAAGTGGGATTGTGTTGATCTTTTTGCACACAGGTGAATTTCACCGCATGTCAACATGGTTTTTTAAAAATGTCAAGCTAATGAAGGTGTTTTCAAATAGTTGAACTCGTTAGAGCAAGATCTTCCTGAGCTTTCCATAATAATCTGTTGATGATGAAAGAGAGATCCAGTTTTTGTACCAGGTCCTCAGTCCATATTTAACCCTTTATCAGTGCTTACTCAAACTGAATTCACTTGACAGTCAGTGGGAGTTTTTCCTCTGAATAAGGGCTGAGTACGCAATTCAGATTTTGGCCCTGTGATTGTATACTCATGAGAGCATCTGAATGGCACTGAAGTCAAGCAAAACAAAACCTCAATCAGCCCAGAGTAAGTTTGTTGGAACTAGTGGATTTGCAGAGAAGCCGTCTGGTCTGTAGGATGCTTGAATGATGAAAAATACAAACAGCAATTTCTATTGTAAACACTGAGAGGTAGAAGACTGTTGTGGATTTGACTCTGGAGTGGGAGTCAGAAAAGGCTGAGTTCTCTTCACTCTGTGCACATCAAACAAGTTCATCTCTCTGTGCTTCTGTTTTCCCTCCCTCCCTTTGTCTTGTCTATTTACACCGTAAGCTTTCTTGGGGCAGGGGCCATCTCTTATTATGTGTTTCTACAGCACCGAGCATATTAAGGCTTCAGTTTGAATCAGGGTTACTAGCTGCCATCATAACCCACTAACCACAATACACGTATAATGGTCATGCTTTAGAATAGATTGTAAACTCATTGGAAGAGAGACTGTCTTTTTTGTTGTGTTTCTATAGCACCTACCAGTCCGTGACTGGGGCTGGTAGGCAATAGCATAATGAATCTAATAGCCTCTCATAAATGGACACATCTCCACTGAAGAATGTTAGGCTCTAGAACCATAGAAGCTATTCCTCCTGTCTCAGGAACGGGCTCTTCAACAACAAAAAGCTCTCCAAGCTTTCTAGTTTATGGAGACTAACTTAAGTCATAAATTATTTAGCTTTTATTTGAATCGTCCCCTTTTCTAGTCTGATTCTATTTTGTGAAATGATTGGATGATGCACCATCCCTCAGCTTTCTGCCTCAATCCCCAGAACAACTACCACGGGAAGCAGGAAGGACTGCTGTGGAGAAGAGCAAGTACCATGGGAAACTCTCTCTAGAAATATCCCAGCTCTGCTGCAGTGTTCCTTCAAAAGGCTCTCATTGTCTTATATAACAAAGATCTCCTGCATAGGGTGGCAGGTGAATTTTATATCCCCCTGGAGGTAGTACAAGACACGCAACATCAGCTCCTTCTGTAAAGGGTGGAGTCTCTGTAACTTGACATCTTTAACCCTGATTTGAGGATGTCAGAAACTCCGCCCGAGGTTCTGTGTCTATTACAACAGAGAGTGAATGTGGTTCTGCGGCCTGCAATGTGCGGGAGGTCAGACTTAGTTGGTCTCTTCTGACCTTAAAGTCTGCATCTCAAAGCAGGAAAAGGAATAATCCAAAGCAACAGATCTAAACATCTTCATTCATCCAACTGAAATTTGTTTTGTGGGGGCTAAACTTAGTCTGAGGCACTTTTGTGATGTGCTCTTTCCCATGAAATCTTGCTTTAGAGAAAGATTAAGGCTGATAGGAACAACTCAACCAGGTTTGCTCTAAGGTGGCTCTTTGCAGACTGACTTCTAAAGATGCAGTTTGCACAATTCCCTACAGAGCCCCCTCACCTGCAAGCGGACCAGGAAAATCCTTACACTTAAAGTGATATCTTGTAATTTTAACACAATTTTCAAAATGCCACACTCACAATCTTAAATGTATTTCTCCACCCAACAGTCCTCCAAGGTAAGGAAGTGCTGGTATCAGGCCCCCTTTTAAAAATGGGGAATGGAGGCACTGAGACACCAAGTGATTTGCCTAAGATCATGGGGGAAATCTGGGGAAGAACAGATAATGGAAAGATTTTACCAGTGACAGGTTAGTGCCTAACCATTGTACCATCCTTTCTCTTTGATGTCAAAGAGCCCTGAGAAGGTGATAAGCTAAGAAGAAAACCCTTTTTAACTTCAGACTATTTGAATAAAACCAGACCCATGTGGGAAATTATTAGGGGGAAATATCAACTTTTTTGGAATGAATATTACTTTTTCAAGTATACTAGTGTGAAAGTTTCCCTTTTAAGGTATAAATTGCATGCAGATTTATTTGCATAAATAAAATAGTTGCCTGTTTGGTTAATTTAGGGAAATTATATTTTTGTAACAAATAATTAAATTGGATATCTGGACAAATCTCCAAACGCTCAAGCATGTTTTATTTATGTTGATGCCTCAGTAGCTTCTCCTGCGACATGGTTTCTGCTGTGCCTTACAGGGTTCTTGGTTATGACTCATTTAGTTCGCGCTAAGTGGCATCTTCATAATTCACTGAATAGCTTTAGTAAATACTGCCATCCAGATCACTGCAAAGAGGGGTACGTCTGTTAATTTGTGTGCAACCCCATATTGTAGGTTAATATTGAACCAAATAGTTGTATTCCTCCATTATTTATTAATGCCAGACCAGATCCTCCCTTGATGTAAATTAGAATGGAGTGTCGAATTTCAATTCTCAGATTAAATGGTTAGGAAGAATGGCTGGTATTTTGTATTGCCTCTTGATAAAAACTGGATGTGCAGAGAGCTGGGAGAGAATCTACTCTTAATCCTCTGAAATAGCAAATTAGTTCTTCTTTACTTTTAAGATGATCGAGGAAAATGAAAAAGTTGAAATGTCAGGTTCAATCTGCATTATCCCTGATAGGGAACCTTGACAGAGCAGATGAGTGGATTACCTTTGATTCCACTGTGTCAAAGAAATATGTGTCAACTGGATGCAAGATGTCTGGAACTACTTTAAATCAGAGTCTTAAAAATTAATGAAAACAAACAGCAAATCATAGTATTCTTTTCACTTTAGACTGGGTGCAGTGGACATCTAATACTGACAAACAAAGTCCTGTGGCACTTTTAAAGACTAACAGATTTATTTATTGCAGGAGCTTTCGTGGGAGAAAATCCCACTTCATCAGACACTTTGAAGATGGGGAATTTACAGGCTGGGAAGAAATTAAATGCAGGGTAGTGTATGACATAGGATCAGGTCAGGCTGTAACAGCAAATCAAAATAGGGGTTAGGATTCAAACACTGGGGAACAGCACGTAGAGGAAGGTGAGGTCAAATCACTTGTTGTAATGAGAGAAAAATCCATAGTCCCTGTTTAACCTCAAGACAACTGAGTCAAATTTGCATATAAATTCGAGTTCTGCAGTTTTTCTTTGAAGCTGTGATTTGTTATTCATCTGTTTCAACACAGCTATTAGCAAGTCATCAGTGGAGTGAGCAGAGACATAGAAGTGTTCCCCTATTGGTTTTTTAGTGGTGCGATTTCTGATGTCAGATTTGTGTGCATTTATTCTTTTGCACAGAGACTGTCCCGTTTGTCCAATATATAAAGCAGAGGGGCATTTCTGGCACATGATGGCATAAATCACATTGGTGGATGAGCAAGTGAATGAGCCCTTGATGGAGTATGTGGCTTGATTTGGTCCTGTGATTGTGTCTTCAGTGTAGATGTGAGGGCAAAGTTGTCAGCGTGGTCTGTTGCAGGGATATGTTCTTGCTTTAATGTTTCTGTTGTATGATCTGTAGTTGCTGGTGAGTATCCATTTAAGGTTGGGGAGCTGTCTGTTAGCAAGGAGAGGTCTGTCTCCCAAGGCTTGAGAGAGTGAGCGATCATCTTGTAGAGTAGGCTGTAGATCTCTGATGATGTGCTGTAGATATCTGACTTGGGGGTTGTAGGTGGTGACCAATGGCATTCTTTTTTTTTTCCTTGGGCTTCTCCTGTAGTAGTCGACTTCTGGGTACCCATCTGGCTCTGTCAATCTGTTTCTTCACTTCTGCGGGTGGGCACTGTAGTTTTAAGAATGCTTGATGGAGATCCTGAAGGTGTCTGTCTCTGTCTAAAGGATCGGAGCAAATGCAGTTATATCTTAGGGCTTGACTGAAGACAATGGATCGTGTGATGTGTCTTGGATGAAAGCTTGAGGGATGTAGGTAATTACAGTGATCAGTAGATTTTTTTATATAGGGCGGTCTTTATGTGCCCATCACTAATTTGCACTGTAGTGTCCAGAAAGTGGTCTCCTGTATAGAGTATTCCAGGCTAAGTTTGATTGTGGAGTGGAAATTGTTGAAATCTCTATGGAAATCTTCAAGGGCATCCTTTCTGTGGGTCCAGATGATGATGATGTCATCAATACAGCATAAGTAAAGTAGAGGTTCTTTGGGATAAGACATGAGGAAGCGTTGTTCTAAGTCGGCCATAAAGATGTTGGCATATTGTGGGGCCATGCGGGTACCCATAACAGTGTATGAAATATGAAATGGCTGTGGGTGAGTACAAAGTCACAAAGTTCAGCCACAGGTTTAGCTGTGGTATCATCTTGGATAGTTCTTTTAATGGCTTGTAATCCATCTTTGTGTGGGATGTTGGTGTAAAGAGCTTCTACGTCCATAGTGACCAGGATGGTATTTTCTGGAAGTTCACCAATGGATTGGATTTTTCTCAAGAAATCCGTAGTATCTCACAGATAGCTAGGCGTGTTGGTAGCATACTGACAAATGGTTGTCTTGCCAAGTGGACAGTGAAGAACAAAAAAGAAAACTGCCAGCCAAAATGTTATGATTCAATCATATTGTTTTATAGGGTTCCTCCAGCAAAACACTTAAGCGCATGCCTATTTTTAAGCATGTGAATAATTTTATTAATAGCTACATGCTTCCAACAGCATTAACTCTTGCTGTTCTTTCCAATGGTATTCCTATTGATTTCAGACGGGAACATGCCCTGCCAAGTTTTGCTCCCAACCTGGATTGAATGCATCCATCCACAATTCTGCAGATCCTAACTTCTTGGGGTTGGTGTAGTAGCCTTCAAAGGCTCCCAGGAGGGTGAGGGGTGTGCCAGGGAGCCACTGTTTTCCCATTCAGATTCTGTTTGGGGTTTTCCTCCCATGTTACCTTTTTTGCTGCTCACATAAATAGGGTCCTTTCTGAAAATCCTAAAAGCACTTTGGTTGGAAGTCCCTTCTTGCCTTGCCTCACAACCTGTCCCTATCCTCATCCCCTTTGGCTGCTTATCATATCTTCTAACAAGGTTACTGGGCCTTGGTGTAATGCAGGAAGTCAGACTAGTTGATCATGAAGGTCCCTTTTGTCTGTAAAAAATCTATGAATTTTAGTTACAATTCTTACCCTCTTTTGTTCTTATTAGGCAGAAACAGTGTTCTGTCTTTTTGGCCCGGTTATTGCTGGTGATAAAACACAATGCTATGGTAGTCATAAAGTCTGATACTGCCCACACAACTGGGGATATTTTTAAAGCTATCATGTCCAAACAGGAAATGTCAGTGGTTCCTTCCCCACCCCTTTTGGTCCGAGGCACTATTCGTTGTGGTTAATTCACTCTAAACCAAACAATGCAAACATTCATCTCTAGCTTGGAGTATGCTTATTCAAGAGAGAAAACAAGAAGGGGGAATGTTCTTGTTGTGAGATAATTACAACCCTGGACTTGGTTTGTAATCCCTAGCGTGTGATTATTTGGTGATAAGCAAAATCCTAAAACTGATTTTTTTTGTTGTTGTTACGAATTTTAGAAGAGAATACTCTTTGTGGGAAAAATGTGAGGGTGTGCTGGAAGACAATTAGCCTGACAGTTGAGATTGCAGAGGGTTAGTATACATTGTTATCTAATTTACCAGACAGCTGGAATATCCCCTGCACCATCCAAATGTTAAACAATTTAATGTGTCATCTGAATGCCTCAGGCTAACTTCAATGCAGAACACGGAGAGACAATGCTGACGCCGGTGCATCATGTCGGTGCTTTTCTGTGTATTGCAAAAAAAAAAAAGATACATTTTTCTCCAGGCCTATGTGGACAGATAACAACTCAGAAATCCATAGAATCTTTTGCACCCACATTAGAGAGTGTGATCCAGTGAGTGGCGCACCAGCCTGGATTCAATTCCCTACTCTGCTACAGACTTACTTTGGGTATGTCATTAAGTCTCTCTCTGACTGTTTGCCACCTGTAAAATGGGATTAAAGCATTGCACTGTTGGACAGTTTTGTAAAAATACCTAAAAAATTGTTGGGTACTTAAATACTTCAGTGATGGGGGGGAGGGGGTATGAAAATGTTACATTTCTAGATAGATAAAAATGAGATATATTTTTTTAGAAAGGAAATAGTGTAAACACAGTTGAGGGCTCATTTCAAAGCCTGGGAATCTATACAAGTGCTCTGATCAAGAAGTCTTTTCCCTGGTCAGAAAAAAAATATCAATACTTTTGTCCCTGAAAACCCCTTAGCAGAATAAAAATTATATTAAACTTTCCCGCAGCTTTATAGACTCATTCTGTATTTGCCCTTAAGCATCCCTGGAGTTCTCTCTATGTCAGTCATGTAAAGCACTGGACAACTTGGGTCAAAGTCACAATGAACAATATTATATACCATACTTGAATCTTTCTTCTGTAATGGAAATTGGGTAAAAAAAATCACTTTCCTGTGTCATCTGTAAAGAAGGATTTATTCCACTTGCCCATCTTTGTGCAGAGCTTTGTGACCTATGGATCAAAACTGCTATTAGGTGCTGTGAAGTCTGTCCATTTATTTACCACACCTGGCGCTTGGGAGGTTTTCAGGCAGTAAGGAATAAAAAATTAGACTAAGATTATGGGTGAAATTCACCCTTGTGCAGAGGGTCAGCAGTAGGACTAAGCAATATTTATGTTCAGTTAAGCCCTTAGAGTAGGGCTTACATGGGGCTTACCTTAAATTGTGCACAAAGGTGAATTTCATCCCCTGTGCTCTTTGAGCCAGGGACCACATCTTCCTTTGGAACTGGAAAATACCTGTTATATATTAGGCACTACCACATTCTGAAGAATAATATTGATATACAATAACGGGCATCATTTTTCCCTATAGATGTTTTAACCATTCCTTCATTTACATAAGAATGTGGGCCACAGGAAAGGCTTTCACTTGAAAATCCTTGGTTAAAATAAGTAACATAAGTGAATAATCATATATAGCCTAATCTATACAGTGTGTATATATATATATACCGACAACATAGTCTATCCACAGAGCAGGCCACAGAAATATAAAGGGAATATAATGTTATTTGTCTGAGCCGTTCAGACTGTGAAAACATTTCTCTGGGGGAGTTCTTTGCACTTGGCTATGGTTGATCAATCTGAGAAGGTTTATAAGTTTCTGCAAGAAGCATGCCACGTAAAAATTATTCATTGGTTCTCCAATTCAGAAATTCTGCATAGATCTTTTGAATGCTAAGAAACTGACTAGCTGGAACATTACCTTTCAGAGACACAGCGTGATAACCAGTGGCGTTTGGGAAATTAATCCTGCCTCATACAGAACAAGAAAATGTCTCTTGATAAATAATTTGAAACCTCAGACTGGAGAAGATAGCTCTCTGTACTGAAGCAAATGGTTTCCACCAAATGAATCCATACTGGATCTTAAAGCCTGTTAGGGGTGAATAGCTTTGAAAATAGGGGTCTTGGGCACATACAACCTGTTGCACTGCTTTAAGGTGTATTGTTTCTTTGCATGTATAATACTCGCTAAATGTGCTATGTCCCGTTTTACTGGCTGGCTCACAGAGTATAACTGCTTATGCCTGCTATTAGCTTCTGGAGTTGTCTACTCCAGAAGAGTCTCCTCAAATGACAGAAGCCAATTGTTCTAGGAAAGGCCTGATTTCAAGGCTTGCTGGTAATCCCATGGTGGAAAGGGAAGTCATTAAAATGTACATTGTCTATACAAGAATAAGACGACAATGTTAGTAATGAGCATTAATGGTGACTCTTTTTCCCCCTTCTTATTTATACAAGGCTCAGTTCTGGAAGGTACTGAGTGCCCTCAACTCCTGTTTAGTTCATGGGAAAGGATGCTCTGCACCTTTCTTATGATCCCCTCTCCCATTGCTGGGTACAAGTAACTTCCATTGAAATCACTCAAGTCTCCAGAGCTGTTAAAATCAGTCCATGAATACCCTCAGTTACTGACATAGAGGTTGTAAGCACAGGCATGGATCATCCTTCTGCTCTGTTTGTACAACCCCGACCACAACTGGGACCTGATCCATGACTGGTGTCTCTACAGGTACTAACAGGATACAAATAATGATGAAATGGAGCCTATTAATTGCATAAGTAAAGAAATGTGATTTTTTAAATGCATGTGTATATATGCATCCACACATATGTCCATTTAACTACAGATATGTGTGTATCTATTTTATCAATACACTTCTTTACTTGCCCTCTTAATATATGTATTGTTAAAATACATATATGACATAGCATTTCTTTAGCGTTCAGAATACACATATGGGAATTTCTTTATATACACATTGATGACAGTGTCCCTCTAAAAGGAGTGCTGTGATACATCTGCACTGCAATTACTCTTTCAGTAAGATTTACACAGATTTTCTTTTTAATTTCACTTTAGCTCTTATTAAATTGGCAGAATTGGGAACATAGCTTATTGTGGCAAGTTGAATCTGCAAATAAATGGTATCCTTAGCCTAAAATAATTAATCTAAAGTACAGGGGCATTCAGTTGTAAAATTGTGTCTAGCGTGGGTTAATCAAGTGTACCATGGAAGAGCCCTAGAGAAAAATATTTACATCATTAGACTTTTTCCATCTACTTTCAGTGTGTTCATTTAACTATTTCAGGCTGATGATTCCCTCATAGCGGCTTATTTTAAACTACCTGATATTGTGGTTTTCCTCCTTATTTTGTCTCGGCTTGAGAACTTTGAATGTTTGCAATCTGTTTAAAGGTGTGCGTGTTTTGTACCATGATTGATCATTCTGGACCAGCTTGCAACTTTGAGTAGTACCTTACTTCACAAGCAGTCCCATTTCCTTTATTTGATACTTGCTCTTAGGTGTCAGTAAAGGTATCACTTTGGGCTCGGTCTACATGGCCGGGAAAATTGGTAGCACCCAAAGTGAGTTACCGCAAGCTACTCTGCGTAGCTTGCATAACTTCTGTCAATATCCTAACTCACCTTCCGTCTGCCGTCTACAGTGCACTGCGCCAATGGGGACGTAAGACAGCGCTACGCCGCGTGAGGCAGTGATTTTATTAAGTCAATTTCTGGATCGACTCAATGTATCTTTGCTGACTGCTATGTCGATCTAGAAAGATTGATCTCGTGGGGACAGCTTTACCGCAGACAGTGTACGTGAGCCCACTAAGATTAGCAAGAGATCTGCTCACTCCCAAACATAGCCAGGAAAGAGATGAGTAACAGGTAACAAAGAACCATCAAATATGTCTTCCCATGAGCACTTCTCATTGAAAGTCAGTGAGGGTCCTAAAAGTTGAGCGTGAGTGCACAGGCGGCTCACTAAGATAGTGGCACTACTCAGCCCACCTTCCGTACCCTTCCCTTCAGAGCCCCCCAGCCTGCAAGCAGGACTAAGAAAACCTCTGAGAATGTAAAGTTATCATTCACAATTTTAAACCACAGGTTTTTCAGTACACCAGAACTATCATTTATGATGGTGGCCAAAGTACGCGTGGAGGATCAGAGCAACATGGTGCTGGGTGTGGTGCACAAATGATACAAAGACAATCTGCCTTGGATATTGCAGATCCAGGGTACCTACTGCAAGCAAAGAACAGCCAGAAGGCTGTGGTGGAGAGGGACAAGGACAGGAGCCACTTTGGGAAAGCAGGGGCGTGATACTTGAAAATAATTCTTCCCCTAGGGTGTGAAAATCATTATAGCACCAGTTCTGTACACGCTTGAAACAGCACAAACTGTTTCTGGTTTAAAATACATGTCAATATTAGAGAATTAACTTGAGTAAATAAGGAGGAATAAGCAAAGCCACTGTAGGCTTGTTTTCTGCTGCCCTCTCCTGGATTTTTAAAGGAAAGGATATTTTCCTTGCCAGTTACAGTACTTCCAAGTTTAGAGCAATCTGTGACTTCATCAAGTACCACAATTTTAGACCACTGAGCTGATGAAACCAATTCAGTGTTTAACTGGTTTAGTTAGTTAAGCCCTGATTGAGGAAGATACTCTTTTTCAGAACAAGCACTTAAGCATGTGCTTAATTTTAAGCACATGCTTAAATGCTGTCCTGAATAGTCATAGACTTAAGCACATACTAATGTGTTTTCCCTGAATCAGGGATGTAATGCTTCCTACTATGGCAATGAGCATCACATCAGTTTAAGAGACAAGCCACCTGGCTTTGAAGTAGCTGAATGCCTAGAATGAGAAAGACCAGACTGATGTGGGCCTTCCTGGAAGAGGCAGGTTCTTGTCAAATTTTCAAACAGCTCCTGGACTGATACCTTTCTGATGCCATTGGGAAATGCTTGTACTGAAAGAATTTATTGCATGAGTAATGCAGGAGGAGTAGGAAACCTGACAGGCTGAAGGGTGGCATGCCATTGCCAGAAATGTGCTTCCCTACAGAATTATTTATGGGAATTCAGTGACAGCGAATGATTTGGTGTTCCTTTCAGTAAGCTGAGGGTGGCTGTAAGTAGTACTGCAGTGATCCCTGGGTGACTTTGTGTGTGCATATTGTATCTGGGATGCTGCACTACCCCTTCGCTGTCCATGGTAGAATACACTGCAGTTGGCATTGACGTAGCAGAGGTCAGGACTGCAGGAACATGTGTTCCAGATGAGCATGTATTAACAGAGCAGGGCAGAAAATGGGGGGAGAGGGTTGCAGAGAAAAAAGCCAGAAGCAGAGATGGTGAAATTTCTCCCTGAAAAGTGTTTGCTGTTTCCTTCCAGTTGATTCTGCATCTCTCAAATGTCATTTGGCAACACTGGTTCATGTTGAAAACATGCTTGTACCCCTCTCCCCCCAAGCCAAATTCTGAAGCTCAGATTTTGAAGCTGCCTTTTACATGGACTGGGTCCATTTGTGCTCAGACGTAGGCTTAACCCCACTCCTCAGCAGGACACCTGGCAGACTGCTGGGAAGGCTGGGTAGATCAGCCCAGAGCCATGGCTTCCAAGGCTTCCTGCCATTGGCTTCTTGTATGCCCTGAAAAACCCAGCTCCCAGGTTTCCCCAGCAGCCCATCTTCAAATCGGATGGGCTGCTAGAAGAGCTCTGGCCAGCTCAGGAAGCCTCAGAAGTGTTTTTTAAAAATGGAAACAAAATGTTTCCGTTTTTTAAAAAATGAAATTTCAGAATTCCCATTTCATGGGGAATTTCAGCATTTTTTTTTTATTCTCATTCTGAATAATAAGTTTGTTTATTGAAATTTTGGACTTTCCGATGGAACAGGGAATTCCAGTGTCCAAGCAGCTTCGCCAGTTAGTAAGATTGTGCTAAAGGCAGCCCATCGTGAGAAGCGTTCCAAATCCTTCTGTGGGGAACAAATCATCCTTAGGGAAAAGTGTAACTCCTTTGAAGGAGGGGGAGAGAAGGAGGATCGTGTCAAATATGACAAAATTCTACATCATACTGTTTATCTAGTTCTTATCCTTTTTTTACAGAGCTGTTAAAGAATAAAAGTACATAGGGCTGATTCAGCTACATGTTTAAAAAAATTAAATATGTAAGGAACAAGGAAAGCAGAAGGTGGGTCACAGAGAGAAACATCTAACATGGATTTTATTTTGATGCATAAAAAGGTCAGGCTCTCAATAGGGAAATGGAATGAAAGCTCCAGCTTTTGAAGAATCAAATCTCTTTATTGTGTGCTTCTGTTGGTCGTATTATACATGTTTTAATAATGGCCATGATATTAAAATATAAAATCTCCAAGCAGGGCCAGCAGCTTGATATTATTCATTTCTTTTTAATTTCCTGGCAAATGAATGTGTATGCTTGCATGTATTTTTCTGTTTCTTTATGCCAGAAAAGTAAATGCTTCAATAATAATATATTTGCCATGCATCAGTTTTCAAGTACAGTTTATTGCTTCTGCAATAAAATATTCAATATGGGATTCATTTTCATGTGCTGTGATGTGTATTTACACATCAGTTTTGTATTGCAAGAAACAATTTGCAGCTTTTTCTGTTAAAAATCCTACTTTGCCACATTTCATTACATTCTCCCAACTGTAAATACATGCCTGGAGATTTTGATAAATAAGAAAAGAGTTTGTTTATAGATAGATAGATATAATTTTCACATACATAAATGATCAAGAAAAAGTAATTTAAGTCTGATTTGTGGTGGTGGTGTTTTTAAATATTTTTTAAAAAAGAAAGAAAAGGAAATGTCCTCCAGGGGCACAGTTTCATAATTCATCAACAATATTTGGGAAAATCTTTCTGTTGAAAAGGACTGTTTCTGAACCTCACAGTTACCTTGGTCTGAGGGGTTTACTAGGTAGATGATGGTTTCTCAAGATTATATTAAGTTGTTGCTGCCTTCTACTGAACCAGTTTGAATAAGCTTTGTTTCCTTCATCCTTGAAAATGTGCATAACTTTCCTTTTGGGGATTCAATCTAACCATAAGTTAGACTGTGACTTGTGCTTATACCTCGACAAGGGAATAAAAGCTACTTCTGCACCTTTATGTAAAATACCCTGGACTCTATTGGGATAAAAATTAACAGGGTTACTCATCCACTCTCTCCCTCCTCGTGTCAGGTGGGCAGGGAATAAGCGCCACCTCCTTCCTCATCCATTTAGCTTCGTTAGCCAATGAGAAGGGTGCCAAAATTTGCTATTTCTGTATGTTCAGGAGGCCGCGGAGGAAATATGAATCTTAGTGTTTGTCTCTAAGGCTTAAGTGAGAGAATAATCAGACTATAAATGCAAGTTGTCAGATCTAAAGAGGTTCTGTAGTGGTTGTAGAAACCTCAAATATTTCATGTATAAGCATGGGGCAGAGCAGCTGACCTATTTCCGGCATGTTAGCCCTCTGCCCACCTTCCTAAACCAACTGGGCATAGGCCAAATACAGACATGGAGAGAGAGCATAGGAGAAGATGAGAGGCTTGTAAATACAATGGCTTCTTATCAACTAGGGCTTTAAGAAGGGAGAGGAGCAGGATGGAAGACTCTTGAGAAGCGTGGCGCCTTGTAGCTGCAGTATGTGTGTCCCTATCTCATTTAGTTTGTCTATACTGTCCAACTAGACACCCGAGGCTTCCCCTGCCAACTGATTGGACTCAAGGAGCTCAAGTTGCGGAGCTGTTTAATTGCAGTGTAGACTACCAGGCTCAGGCTGGAGCCTGGGCTTAGGACCCAACAAGGTGCAGAAGTCTACATCGCAATTCAACAGCCCTGCAGCTTGAGCCCAGGCTATCCACGGGTGTTTAACTGAAATGTAGATATACCTGTTGTGGCCTGTGCCAAATGACACCCAGAGAATTCAAGAATAATTTTTCAGAAAATCAGTAGAAATGCAGAGTTCCTCTCAGCTTCTTTTGAATCAATCCAAGCCATCTCTTTCCTTACCCGAAGTAACATGGGTGAAGTTGAGAACATGAGATATCTGTACCTTGGGTTCACCTGCACCATCCTTGAAAACTGTGCAGTCTCTGTGGTTTAAACATCCATTCGCACCTTATGAAGAACATAAATCAGCAAACATAACTTAGATATATTCAGGTGCATAAGATTGAGTGCACTACCAATCTGTTTTTCAAAGGCAATAGAATATGGTGATTCAAAGCATTTGTTTCTTTCACTCTGACCCTCTGTTAACAGCTTATGTAACCAGTTTTTGAACATCTATGATGGAGACTCTTTTGTCCACTAGAGAAGTATGTGACTAGGCTAGACTGATCTATATGGCATGCAAGACCATCTAAATAAGCAAGCCCAGTGCCCAAATACTCTAACCTTTCTGAAAGATGTCCTTTTTTTAGACAAGGGATGCTATTAACACTCGTTACAAGTGAGAGGAACAGAAAACATTGGTCCCTGATGGAGGCATTGCCATTATTCACTGAAATTGAGATTTCTGCACTGCTACCTCAGAATGGCAGAAAGCTGAGACACAGAATATCTAGCTGATTACAGTTAGTTGTATAAGGAAAGACAAAATTCTGTTCACTGAGGCTTGGGGAATTCTAAGAACCAGATGAAAAAGCAGAGGAAATTGCATGGCTTTTGAAATGACCATTTAGAGCACGCTCAACTGAAAGTAAGGTGCTTCATCCAATAAAACATTGAAACTTTATATCGATGTTATTTTTCCCCCAGATTAAAGACCAGAGGATTTTGCAGAAAATGTCATCAATTCCTCTCTACTGATATTTAGTTATCATTGTCCTCTTGCAGCACAGCGAGGCTTTTCATTCAAGAGTAAGATTCATCATAGGTACATTGCTACGGAACAGATAACTGCACAGGTATTTAGTTATTAGCATTTCTTAATCATGTCTAGAGTAGCATTCCAGAGCTGATGCTTTTGCAAGTGGTTTGAATAGCTGGCTTGGCTTTTATTTAAAGACTGGAGAAAAGAACATTTTGGCTAAATAAATAGATCATGAAAAACATAGCAGCTCTCAAAGTAAAAATGTTGTTACATGGTAAAAGATGAATGCAGCATTCACAGTCTGGCAATCTGAATTTATTGTAATTTTGAGAACCCTGTTTTTGTAACAATAACACTTACATAAAAGCATGTATAAGTCCCCCTTTTAGTTTATCTAACTAATTTTCACTTGTCCTGCTCTTGAGAACTGTACAGCTGCCAATGGTTTAAGCCCTCATCCTGCAGAAACTTATGCAGGCTGGGACCTTAATTTTTCCTTAGTATGTGAGTATGTTAGAGTATTAAAACCAGGGCTGGTAGCACCACCTCTTATTAAGGTTGGCCATATAAGACCTTATTTTCAGCTGTGTATAACTCTGTAAACTTTTACCATTTGGGCTGAAATTTTCCATGATAGAGGCAAGTCTACAACACGCCAGGATTTCAGCAGCAGTCAAAGGGAGATACACAAAGTATTTAAAATACCTTGCATATCTGTCTTCAGCTGCCTACTGCCTCCTTACTATGTTGTCTTCAGTGTGCTGAGTCGAAGGGAAATGACCTCCCTTAGACTTAGTGCTACTCTACTTACTGGGATGCTCTTCAGCGATCATCTTCCTGATCGGATGAGTAGGTCTTCACAGACCAGATCAGTTGAATGGGAAGATTAATCTGACAGCAGCGAATTTGCTGCCGTCAGTGAAGACAAGAATTAGGTCTCTGCCCCAGGTTCAATTTTTCTGAAAATTTTAGTCAAAAAGGGTTATGAGGCTAGTGCAGGTGGAGAGAAAAGCAGGTTGCCTGAGGAGGCAGAAGGAGAACTGGGAGTTGCTGAACAAGGACAGGGTGCAGAGGGAGGACTGTGACTGGGAGGTGTAATGGAGAAATGAGGACTGACTGATCAGTGAGACTGGGATTGGTTGGATGAGAAGAATGGGCGTGAGATGAGGGGCAAGAGTCGGGCAGCTTAGAGGGGAAGAAACAGAATAGGTCACAATTGGGGAAAATGAGCAGAAGTGTTTCCGCCCATTAGAGCACACTCCTTTCCACAGCCTGGAATGGAAACTAAGATTACCAAGGGAATTTAGTTGTAGGCACAGCTTTTACAGTGATCTTTGAAGCTACAGGCAAGAGTAGATGAGTTGTAATTACGTGAATCTATATTGTTAAATCACTTTCAAATATGAGTGTAATTTTAGGAATTCCTCTGCTGGAGAACAAGCACTCTGATGGGGAGATAAGGTTATGTATGAGGTTTGTGTGGAAAAGGGATTAAAAAAGAGCAGTAAGTTTTTTTCACTTTGCATCAATTCAATTAAGTCCAATGGCATATCATGGTGAAAAAAATTACAAGCTGCTGAGACATTAAACCAGAGACTGTAGCTAGAACAAAGTACTTATTTCATCATTCATCGGCTACAGAACTGTGGCATAAAATCAGGTGTGGACCACGGTGGGAGGCGAAGGACCTGATTTTACCAATTCAGGATCCTTGGAAGTTAATAACAAAATTCCCACTGGGAGTAGAATGGGGTAATACCTATGTTCCATGGCTGCAAAGGCCAATATCTCATAACTGCATGAGTCCTAAATAAGTCCAGCCTTCTGGCTCAATGGCATGACACGTAGGAAAGGGCAGAATCTACATTAATACCCACTGTTCATAAAAGGTGACACACTATTTTGTACACTTGATATCTGACACCAAAACCTTCAACAAAATAGTAAATAGCAAAATAGCTCTTTACACCAATATCCCACACAAAGGTGGACTGCAAGACATTAGAAAAACTATCCAAGATGATGCCACAGCAAAAATTGTGGCTGAACTTTGTGACTTTGTACTCACCCACAACCATTTCAGATTTGAAGACAATTTATACCTTTAAGTCAGCGGCATTGATGACATCTTCATCATCTGGACCCACGGTAAGGATGCCCTTGAAGATTTCCATAGAGATTTCAACCATTTCCACTCCACAATCATGTGCTGGAAATGCCCCTCTGCCTTGTATATTGAACAAACAGGACAGTCTCTGCGCAAAAAAATAAATGGACACAAATTTGACATCAGAAATGGCACCCTCAAACCAATAGGAGAACATTTCAATCTCGCTGCTCACTCCATTGACGACTTGCTAATAGCTGTGCTGAAACAGATGAATAACAAATCACAACTTCAAAGAGAAACTGCAGAATTCGAAGTTATATGCAAATTCGACTCAGTTGCCTTGGGGTTAAACAGGGACTATAGATTTTTCTCTCATTACAACAGGTGATTTGACCTCACCTTCCTCTATGTGCTGTTCCCCAGTGTTTGAATCCTAACATCTATTTTGATTCGCTGTTACAGCCTGACCTGATCCTATGTCATACACTCCCCTGCATTTAATTTCCTCCCACTCTGTAACTTTCCCATCTTCAAAGCATCTGACAAAGTGGGATTTTCTCCTATGAAAGCTCCTCACAAATCAAGACTCTCGTATTACATCACTGAAATGAACAGGAAAACTATTTCTGAGGGACCAGCATTCTGTGGTTTGAAAACAGCAGGGTGGCATATATAAAGGGGAAATGAATGCATTTGCCATCTATTGAACTGGCATCGTTCAGATGCATTCACTGATTTCTTGAGGGCAGGAAGTATTGTCATCCGACATGTGTGAAGAGCACCTAGCATACTGCGGGTGCTACAGGAATAATTGCCACTGAGTATGCTGTAGACACAGGAAAAACATGATTTTCAACAAATAAAGATGTCAGGCTCTGATCCTTCAACTTGTCACGTGTGAGTAAATCTCTGCAATTGGAGTCAGTAGTGCTCCATCTGGGTGTAGCAATGTCCCTGCACTATTCTTCTTGCAGGATTTGGCCCATGATATGAATCTCTTAGGGCTGTAGTGAGACATAATGTCTATAAAGAGCTTTAAGCTCCTTAAATGGAAAATGCTATAGGGAAGGCGAAGACTAGTAACTCCATCATTGATGATGACATCACTCCCCAATTCCAGCTGCCTGACTTATTCTTATGGATGCAAGCACAATTTCCCAGACTTCCACTTCTAACATGTTTCCAATAATGATCTCCATGGGCCTGCCATTTTGCTATCATCAATCACCATTTGGTCATCACTGCACTTCAGGGTGCGGAAATGAGATGTCACCTTTTCGCAAAGCCGAGGAAAGTGTTACTGAATTATTTTTTTTAACCGAACTGCTGGCTTCAGTGAATAGCATATTTATTAATCTGCTCACCTACCACAGCCTTGTCAGGGACCTTCATTAAACAGCTTTCATTATGTCTGTAGAGCAATGTGTCAGCAATGTTCCAAAAACGAAATGGCATGATGCAAGTGTAAATACGGGTAGCATTTTTAATGCTGTCTTGAAGGGAACAAGATTAATCTTGCCAGCTGACAGTGAAAGCTCTTAACATCCATGGAATTGTGGAGTTATTCCAAGAACTAGACAAAGTCAATGATAGGACCACAGACCAAACTGATTAATAAAAGGAACTTCTTTTCTTTTCCTTTCCTTTTTTTTCCTGGTGAGGGTCATGGCAGCAGAATGGAGAATAGGGAGAACCAGGCCACCCTTTCTTTCTCAACAGGTTCCAGCTACTCCTGCAGGATTCCCAGTTGTGCCCAGGCCAGCCAAGAGTTAAAATCCCTCCAGCATGCCCTAAGTTGGCCTTATGGCCCCTCCCAGTGGGACATGCCCAGTAGAGTCCCAAAAGGCATTTTTATCATGTGCCCAAAGCATCCCACATTACTACTTTTGATCCGGAGGAGACGTGGCTCTACTCCAAGGCTCTCCTAAATAGTCAAGCCTGCCACCCTATCTCAGAGAATCAGCCCAGCCACCTTGAGGAGAAACTTCATTTCTGATGCTTGTACTCATGGTCTTGTCCTTTGTTATTACCCAAAGTTCGTGACCATAGATGACAATAGGAACATAGATGGACCTATAAATCAAGAGCTTTTTTGTTTGAAAACTTAGCTCACACTTCACCATCACAGATTGTCACAGGGCCTGCATCACTGCCACCGCCCTATTCATCCCTCAGTCAATCTCATGTTTCCACTTTTTATTGTTCATTAACAAGACCCCTAGGTACTTAAACTCTTTCACTGATTGCTTCCTCCTTCACCGGCCCAGAACACTCTCCTTTCTTCCGAGAAAGAACAATGATCTCTGCTGACTCTCATCCCAGCCACTTCACATTCAGCAGCAAAGTTTTGGAATGCATGTTGGAGATGACGGTCTGAAGAAGCAAGAAAGACGACATCATCTGTAAACAGCAGAAATTCCATCTCGAAGTCTTCATACCAGATACACTCCCCAATATGGCTGTGCCTTGATACCTTGTCCATGAATATGACAAACTGAAGTGGGGATAGGACATGGCCTTGGCAGAATCCAATGCCTACCTTGAATGAAGTTGACTTAATGTCAAGAATTATTAAAAGGAACTGTGGGTAAAAATGCCTTCTTGAATCAAGAAAATGTCTCTAAAACTATCAATAACCATCAGTTACATATATATATATTTAACCATGAAATCTCATTTTATCTTCATTCTTTCTTTTTTATGCAGTTAATTCAGAATCCATTTTGTTTACAAAGTAGTTGGTTAAATTCTTAATTGGGGGAGGGGGAAATTGCGCCTTATATAAGACGGTTTAATTGGCATAGGCTCAGGTCTGCAGTCCCTTCAGTCCTATGGATCCCGTTGTTGTGGTTGTCTAGGAACAGTCACATGGTACTATGTTCTGAAATGTGAAAACACTCACACAAACTCCCTCTTAATCCACCTACACTACTTTTAGAATCAGATTTGCAGCTGGACTCATCCTTATGGACTTATAGAACTTGGACTCATCCAATGTAACTTAAAAAAGGCATCCTCTGAAATCCTAATCAGAAGGTTGCATGTCACATATAGTGACATTTTTTTAAAGAATGTGTGTTTCTTATTTCAGTCCTTTTAACACGCCTGGTCTTGTACTGCCTCTCTGCACTGGGATGAACTTCACTCCTTTTGTGTTTTATGATTTACGCACAAGTTATGATCTTAAATTGCCCCTGCATTTCGATGCAAGAGCAGAAGCGCCACGAAGTAGAATGGACTTTTGATCCACTTATAAAAGCCAATCGTCCAACTGCTTTCCTCTCCACCCCATCTTGATTCCTTCATTTGAATTCCTTCCACATTCAATAACAGTGCTTTCTCCAGGGCTGTTTCTGCGTCTAAACGGAACAGTGGGCAGTGGCAGACATACACCTAGCTTTAATTCACTGTGAGTACAGATCTGTCTCCAAAACCTGCAGACAAAGGGAAAAAGATGATGCATAATATTCTCTGTAGCATGGCAGGCCTATAGACACAGTGCACATAAAACTGGACAAATCAATATGTGCATCATTCCCGTATCTCACTTCTCCGTGAGTTGAGAGACTGGCCAGCCAGACTTGTTAGAGGCTAATGGAAAAGTATAGTGTTTCCAGATCCAGCTGGAGAATTGAAGTATAGCCTAAAGTTTTGGATAATGCTAGATTTCCATCACAGTTGGAACTAGAAAGAGTAAAATATCAGGTTCTATGGCCTTATCTACACTAGTTCTTATGCCAGGAGAACTTTTGGTGCATAAGGGTGTGAAGAAAAAACCTCCTCAGGGAACGTAAATTTTGCCAGCATAAGCTTATGTGCACAGCACTATATGTGACATCTCTATCGTTTAGGTGTTTTTATATGTCGGTGGGAGAGCTCTCTCCCGTCAGCATAACACGGTGACGCAAGTGTTCTTACCAATACAGCAGCACAGCTGTAAGCTTTAATTGTAAACTAACCCTCTGTTACGTGGCTCCGGGAGACTGAGTTCTATCCATCGTTCTTTTTATTCATTTTAGTTAAAGTAGCGATTTTCCACCTCAGGAAATTACCAGCAATCCTATTTTTAAGACTGGGAAACAGCACAGTTATATAAGCACCTATTACAAAGCAAGACAAGAGTTGATTACATTTCATCATTTTTGAAAACTCCTGGCTTTTCCCTCTCGGGTGAATCTAGGCCAATCATTTCACTTTTCATCCAGTGCTGTTGTGATTTTATTGGTTCTTAGCTCCATCTAGTGACAAAAGGAGATTTCCACATCCACGCCAAAGGAGATGTTTAATCAGAAAACTTCCCTTGAGCATAGTTCGCAACCCACAAGAGAAGGAAGGGAAGGAACTTATCTGCCCCCCGTGATATCCTGCTAGCCTCCATCAATGCACCTGTGACATTGGCGTGTTCTGACTCCCAGTCCCCTGGCCTGCCCATTATGTACGGGCCTTGGTCTTCTGCTCCTACTGTATATAGTATTCTATGCGCAGAGCCATTGTCCTGACTGATTGGCCTGATGCTGGCCTTCACTCGCTAAAATAGAATTTCCCTTTCCCTTTGGTTATAAAGGGCACCATAATTCATTTCATATGACCCTACGGCTCTTATTCCCCAGGGTGTGGCTGCCTAGCAGGAAAAAGAATGCTGCTGTTAGCACAGTGTTACCTGGTCTCTGTCATCATGTATATTTGTGACTTGACACAAAAGAACATTGAACGCAGAGATCACCACCCGAAGCTCCAAATGTTGGATCAAGGTTTCAAACTGCAAGGGCATGTTTTGGATCTGTGGCTTTCATTTGCTCCATTGTATTGACAGGAGAGATTTGCAATAGTTGAATTCATGTCCCAGATTCCAAACACCGCCTGAGTCTTTTTTTTTTTTTAAGGAAGAGGATTATGTATCTGGTCTACTTTTGGCACTCCCACTTGCTATAAAAAATATTGCTGGTTCATAGGCATTTACATGGTGTTTATCACTGAACTATCTGAGCCTAATATTCTGAGTGGAAAAAGACAAAAATGTTACAATACACACTGAATATAACATGTGACCCTTAATGCTAATTTTTAAAGGTTTTAATTTTTTATTCTTTAAAGGAAATGAACTGGAAAAAGTCCAAGCAGTACAGAGATACAGTTTCTGCTGATTATGCAATTTTATTCCCTTCTCCCAGAGTTCAAGCTGTTGGCAAGAACTTGACGCATCCTCACAATGGCTTTTTTGGTTTCAGTGGGCGTTCCTATGAGTCGACCCAGTACTGTACCATAAACACAAACCCAACATTTTATTCTGAATTATTTGTGTGCAAAGGATCATGAACATTTACTGTGTCCTCTAGATACTAATTATTGAATTATTTCTTACGCTATCCTATAAAAACTCTAATTTTTCTTCCTTTCACTGTGTATAGTGTTTTCATTTATTCACGGTAATCAGTGGGGAATCATCATTTCTCTGCTAGAGCAGAAAATACTTTTTATTCTTTGCTTTTCCCTCTTTTCCCCCCCTCAAATAATGGAATTTCAGAATGTTACAAGGAACCTTTCATTCAAGAGTTAAGTGTAATCCCAAGAACAAATTTTGCTTGATTTTAAGAAATCATTTCAGCTCCATCTCAGGGTTTCTCTAGAGACTCCCTTCCTCTGTTATCCTAGATTGACTTGCAATCTCTCTATGAAAAATTAAATGTATTCGGAGGCAGCACTCTACTGGAAAATACAATATTTTTATGGTTCTTTCTTATAAATATGTTGATTTGAATTTCAAAAAGGAGTGCTTGATAGAGTACATAACGTTTGACAAAATCCTGACTTCAATGAAAAGATGAATATCAAGTAGCAACATAAATATGAGAATTTATAGTTTGACAAGTTATGTTTTCATAAAGACAGTGCTTAATTTGTAATGAAAGAAGTGCAGGGCTCAAGCAATTTTTTTTTACATTCATAACTGGCAGAACATCTCATCCAGAGAATCCCTAAATTTTCTTTCTGGTCTTTTCCCCTCTAACATTCTCGTCTGACGAAGTGGGATTTTCTCCCACGAAAGCTCATGCGATTAATAAATCTGTTAGTCTTTAAAAGTGCCACAAGACTCTGTTGTCTTTCTACAATAGTTTAATAGCAGCAACATCCACAAGATGGCGCAACTTCAAAGGGTCCCAAAATCTTGTTCTCTGCTATTATTGCCAGATACGGTTACAAGCAGAGAGGAGTGAGGTGTAAACTTTCAGTCTGTTATTCAGAAGGCAGGGCTCACGAATCTGACCTCACTTTATAGTTAGTGAGAGATTTTTTTTTGTTTTGTTTGTGTCATTCCATTTTACATGCTAAAGAGTTTGGACTCCTCAGCAACCTTATTCTTCTGTTGAGCTAGCAGCACCATAGTTGAATGGCAGTTCAAGGACCCACCATTCACCTAACTTTTGAGCTCTCCTGGGCCAAGGGAATGTATTTATACAGCACCCAGCAAAACAGGAACCCTGATCATTGACTTTGGACCTCCTGCAATAACTATATTATAATACATAACTTTTGTACCAGGCAGTATTCTAGATAAATTCACATGCAATGACTAATCCACATTCTAAATCCTATGTGTAAGTGAACCCTCCACTCTGCTTTCCTTGTTAAAGAAGAAAGTGCATTTGAGTGGTTCTGAAATGCGCACTGGTTTGAGTGGGGTGGAAACTGAAGTTCTTTGTTTAACAAGACAATAATAGTACCTGCTTCCCCATCCCAGCCTGCCCACGTCCCACAGCTGTATTTTGATGGGGTCATCTTTACAGCTGTATTGCAGTGACTTCGTTCGCCAGTTGATTGAATCGTGACTCACTCTGATGGGAAGGCCAACAAGGACGGCAGCCCACGTGTGGCCACCTCTCCATAGACCACCAACACGTTTCACAAAGGCCATCAAACAGCAGCCAGAAAGTAATGGCTGCCATTCACTACCCACAATTCCTCTTCATTTGTCTCCTGTTTAAAGGAATGGCACACATTTGGGGAGTAACCATCCCTTTGTGTCTCTAGGCTGACAATCCTTTGTTCCTTCCCAACCAGCTAGCCAATGCATGGTCATCTGTATGACCAACAGGTTCTGATCATCCCTATTCACATGAAAAATCCAGGGTGAGGAATGTCTGGCTAGTAGTTTCTTCATGTCTCCCTCTCCACTGTTACTACCAATAGTGCAACAGGCCCTGCACTCATTCTGCTTCTGTGCCCAACACCTGTGGCTCGGAGAAGACTTCCCCCAGTACTGGGGAATGGGGATGTGTCTAGTGGCAGTAGAGGGACGGGATTTTAGTGGTCTAGTATCTATTTTACAGAGTCTGTGTTCCACATGGTGCTGTTAAATGGTTGAGAAATGCTACCAATTTTATGAACCAGTGTCCCAGAGATGAGGTTCTCCAGTTCCCATTCCCCTCTGAGGCATATTCTTCTTGATATTTACAGCAGAGCTAGTTGGAAGACTGAGCTACCTGGTGAAGTGATGCCAGAATATTAGTTGACATCCTTTATAGCAGTGGCATGGCTAGAGGTGGGCCTGAGTGGGCCAGGGTCTGCCCACTTTGAAAGCGGGTCCACCCAATTGGTTGGGGACTTTCTGCAGCTGTCACTCCACTTAAACGACCTTGCCAACGGGAGAGGCAAGCAGTTTAGTTTAGTCAAGCAGAAGTTTGGGAAGCACAGGTTTTTTTGGCCAGTGGACCTTATGGCCACCCAGCACAACCACAGGCCCTGCCAAAAAATGAGTTCTGGTTACACCCCTGCTTTATGGTGACACAATGTGGTGGCTGCACTGAAAGCTGTAAGCCTGTTTCGCTTTCCTTTGCCTAGAAGAGACTTCTCAGGAATGTCGGAATCACGCGTTGCCCCCTTCCCCTTGGATGTACGTATTTTCTTGCCTTTTCTTGTATTTAACCACAGGGATCTGACATGAGATTTGAAACCCTCTGCATGTGCAAACTTTAACGAGTAAAAGCAGAGATTGCTCACCTTTTGACAGTCTCTGCCATTAGACTCGGCACCACTCATACTGATTCTTAGTCATGTATGATGCCTGTGGTGATGAACAGCTTTTTAGGTCTGCTAAGAAGCTTCTGTGGTTAGCAACATGGACACTTGCTGGGGGTGTTCTTAATGCATGATGTAAACAGACAGCAAAGAATTTTTCATTTCCTCAGGAAAGATGTTAAGTAAATTCAGGAAGAAAGATAAAGAGGCAGCTGGTAGATTCTACCACTGGAGGAGAAGTGTGTATGGCTTTGATTTTGGTCAAATTATGAAGCAAAAATTATATGTCAACAATAAAGATGTTTGATTTTTAAAGTACCAGAGGTTTTTTTTAAGATTCCCGAGCAGATGAGCAAGATTAAGAATATAAGCAGCTGTGGGGTAAATGTAGGGTTTGTCTTGATATAGGTGTGTTCACATAGGCAGACTGTTTTGGCATGGCACTCCATAGATGTGTAGGGCAAGGCTGATATTGCAGTATGCTTCATTCTTCTTACAGTAATTGTGCTAATATGCATGTAACTTCCAGCAAAAAGCAACTGAAAGTACTTAATTTTTTTGTTTCAAACTTACTTATGGACTAGTATTCCTCCTTGAGAACTAGCCACTAGGAACGTGTATATGTGAACATCTGAGTACAAAAAAACCAAACATGCTTTTTTTTTTTTCACTTCAACGTGTAATTTTCTTCCCCTGCTTGTATAACTTGAAAATGGTGCTATGTATTATGCTCAAACTTGTGTGAGCACAGAGACACAAAACCAGTATTGACTGAGATCAAGTATTTAAAATTTCAGCTGAACGGATATTTATAGAAGACATGAAAAACCAGTGAACACAGGAGTTTTGAAAAGCTTGTCTTTTCTTCACAATGAGCGTTCCACGGAGAATCAGTCCCCATGTGTTAAATGTATGACAGTACTACCAACAACTGCTACAAATGTTAAGGGGAATCATTCTTGTTATATGTAACTTCATCCAAATCTCCCTGGTAGCTTTAATCTTTTCTCACGCATTCTGCATTATTTCAAATTGCTGTCTTCCAGTGTAATCAGAATAGGTTGCACTCATTGGCATCATGCTCTAGTTTTGGTGCTTTGCATAGGATTAATAACATAATACTTAATTCTGTCCCTTGATTTATCTTCCTGGGTTACTGGAGGATGGGGTGCTTTTTGTGAGACAAGTGTGGTCTCTTCCAGCAACAGAGTTGATCCAATAAGAGAGACTGCCTCATTGACTCAGTTGCCTTGGGGTTAAACAGGGACTATGGATTTTTTTTTCTCACTACAATAGGTGATTTGACCTCATCTTCCTCTGTGTGCTGTTCCCCAGTGTTTGAATCCTAACATCTATTTTGATTTGCTGTTACAGCCTGACCGGATCCTATGTCATACACTCCCCTGCATTTAATTTCCTCCCCTTCTGTAAATTTCCCATCTTCAAAGCACCTGACAAAGTGGGATTTTCTCCCACGAAAGCTCATGCGATAGATAAATCTGTTAGTCTTTAAAAGTGCCACAGGACTCTGTTTGTTCATCCACCTTGTCTCTCTAATATCCTGGGGCCAACACGGCTACAGAAACATTTTGTCGTGCAATTTCTCCAAAACAGGGTAAGGTTAAAACAGATGTTTTACCAGAAAAGTCTTTTATTTCTAGCTACAAGATTGAATCTTTTGAATCCTTTCCCTCTACCCCCGCAGCAGGATAAACAAACGGATTTCTGTCCTGATCTCAGAAATAGCATGCGACGTGCAGGGTTGGCTGGATTGTGCTCTCAGATACTCTAGTGAAAAACTGAGAGCACGTCACTGAAAT
The DNA here is from genome assembly GCA_007922175.1 of Pelusios castaneus. Lineage (NCBI taxonomy): Eukaryota > Metazoa > Chordata > Testudines > Pelomedusidae > Pelusios > Pelusios castaneus. Next base: position 2,816,262 of record ML685879.1, read on the forward strand.
TTAACCAGGCAGCTACAGATTTTCCACAGATGTGCCTAAGAGCAGGAGTAGGCCTCGGGTGTACTAAATAAAACACATTTAAAATCCCCCACAACTATCTATGTTCCAGGCAATGTCTGTTCCAGGTCTGTTTGTAAGCCTTCTGCTTGACAGTGAAGACATGAATCCTTTTTATTCCAGCAAACTAAACTCTTCCATTATCCACTTCACTATTTTTTGGTGACATGGGCTAGTACTGAAGCTGCTATACAGTTGGTCATTTGTATAATTTGTAATGAAGATCATCCATGTGGGAGGTGGAGTCTGCATATTACTACCTTAGGTTTGTTGAGAACTAACTTGTTCTTGAGCTCAGTGTTAATTCCACTCTTTGAATAGCTTTTACGTGGTATTACTCTATCTTCTTGGCCTTACGTTCCAGTGCAAGTTTTACAACTTCCATTTAACACAGCCTCTTTCTTTCTTTCTTTCTTTCTTTCTTTCTTTCTTTCTTTCTTTCTTTCTTTCACGCTACAGAATTTCATACCAGTCGAAGGCCCTGTCTACACTGCCAGGCAGCAGTATACTGGAGTATAGTAGCTACACAGAGTAGCTTGTGTAATTCCCATCAACTTCCTAACTCGCCTTCAGCTCGGCATTTTCAGTGTGCTCCACCACTTGATGGGGTGGTATTAGTAACTCAATTTCTGGATCGATTTAACAGGTCTTAACTGACTGCTAAGTCAATCTGGAAAGATCAGTCTGACGGCAGCGACTTTGCGCCTTTAGTGTAGATGTGGCCTAAATAAATAAGACAAAGGACGGGCGGGGAAACAGAGACATAGATAGAGGCAGTGGCTTGCCCAGATCAGTAATCAGTGGCCAGGCCAGGAATTAGACCCAAGTCTCCAGAGTCATGCTCATTTCCTATTCCAGTTTTAGCTGGCTTTCCCTTTCAGTGACCTTTCTACTAACATTAAGCTTCCCATAGACTTCCTCCAAAGGATGAATTCAGTCATTTCTGGATATGACTGATCTTTATTTTTTCACCTCACAGACCGCACACCTCTCACATCATTGGGTAGGCGATGACAAAATAATTAAGCTCTGAGTCAATCAGGTGTCTGTATCTCCGGAAAATATCTCGCAACATTCGATCCTCTTCATGGGTTTCGTACCGATTTGTGTAAATCCTCACCTGTATGGATGAAGCAAAATCATATCCATAAGTAGCACAATGACTGGCCACAATTAAGCTCCAAAGCCCACATGGCTTTGAGGCTTCTAGATAGGCCCAATAACTAATAAGAAAGGTCATCACTGGGTTAAATACTGAAGCCCTTGCTCTGGTTTTGCTCAGGCAGGACTCCCAGGCTTCAGTGAGAGGTTTGCCTCAAGAAATGCAGAATGAAAATTGAGACTCCCACCCACCCCTCCATAGAACATTTCACTGGTAGGAGATGTTGGGGAAAGAAAGATGAAGAGGGCTTCTACCTCCAGCACCCATAAATTCCTGGGACCTGCACATAACTTGGGGGATCTATAGAGGAAAAAGTCAGATTTGCTAGCCTGGGGTCCTGTTGGGTCTTTTGGTAGCAAGGCTCAAATAGGCCAGTGTGAACACGGCTTCCCCAGGCTGTAGTGTGTCGCAAGATTCTGTTTTGCACGGGGCTCCCCAATCATTGTGAAAGAGGTAACATCTCAGGGCTGTGTAATGTTGGGACTGATCCAGGGATATCCATGTCTGAATGGTCCTCTCTCAAGTGGATCTAGAAAATACATGTATGGTTCCTGCACTTTCTTGTAATCCTTTTCTCCTGCGTGTTAACTGTCACCTAAAGCCAACATTCAAAGGTGGGGGCTGCATTACATGGTTCATAAATCATGCTTCTACTTGGGGTATTTGGATGGGATGCAATTTTTGAAACACACCTTCATGGTTCGCAAGGTGCATTTTCCTTCTGCTTGGTTTTGTAACAGCCTCTCCACAAATGCAACACTGAGATAGGCCCAGATTTTTAGGAAAAACAGCTTCTTGCATGATAACACAAGCTGCAGCAGCTCCTCATCCAGTAATTCGTGGCTGTTGTTGAATTCAAGCGTTAATTTCTAGAAAAGACAAATAGTAAATTTCTATATCAATGGGCTGAGTGCCATGTGATTCAATCAGCAAGTCTTTCCTTGTGCTACTAACGAGGCTGACTTACAGGCAGGTAATTTTTTTGTATCTTGATGCTTATGTAACTTATAAGTCTAGTATAACAGCACCCAAAGGACTCAGTCGGAATTTAGCCATATTATTCTAGTCACTGTACATCTATATAGCCCCTTCCACAAAGAACTTCCAATAGTGAGAGCAGATGCATTAAATAGTGTTCAGAGTCCCTGTACGATGTAATTATATGAGGCTCCCACAGGTATATCCAGAGATCAATTCTGAAGCATTTATTTTGAACCCCCCCCCCCCCCAGATATTTATGGGAGGTGGGTGGGGAAGACTTATAATTCAAAGGATCAAGTACAGATGAAAAGAACACTGTGATAGGACAGTGCTTTTTTGCACCAGAAAAAAGTTAACAGCAATCGCTACTCACAGATGCAAATAACCATTTTCAATCTTTAGCCACAAAGGATGTCCATCAATGAATGTGCTCTACATTGTTCTTTGTATACATTCATTTATATGTTAAGCTCAGTACAGAACACGCAAGGTTATAAAATAAAATCTTACCCTGATGCATTTACTTACATCTAGGAAGATCTCAAAGCACTTTACAATCTCAGATCCAAATTGCTGGAAAGGAACTCTGTATCTTCACCCCTGCACTAAAACACGGCCCCCTCTATGGTACAAGGTTGTGACTGTTTAGGAGGGTGCAGAAGTTTATGGAGAGGAAATGAAGAACTTAATCTTTTTGTGGCTGGGGTCATCTTTTCTTTGGGTATGTACAACACATAGCTCATTGGGCCCAATTGGGCTCTCTAGGTGCTAGCTCAGGGCATTTAATAATTAAGAAGCGGTAGAAGAATGCATCTAACTGAAGCTGATGGAGTAATTTAGATAGGCAGAATGTAATTAGCTAAACTGGACTGTGGTTGGGAAGCTGGTGTTCACATACCTTGTTAAAGAGAACTTTCTGGAGCTTTAATGGCTTTGTGGTCAGGGATTCACTTTTAAGACGACAGTCTGGTATAACGCTCACGTGTCCGTGGCCCCCTCGTTATATTAGTGACAAAACAGTAAAGTGTCGTTGTTCCCACCATACCTGCAGAATGTGTCTGTAGGCTGGTAAGAGATTGGTGAGAGTCGGCTTCATCGACCAATCCGGGTCGCTGAAATAGCAGCTCCGTAGACTGATGCTCCTGAGTGGGATCTCTGCTAAGAGTATCCTGGCTAAACTGTTGTGCTTCATGACTCTTTCAAAGAAGAAGTTCACTTTCAGCTTGGGTGCTCTCTTGGCTAGATTGGCCCAGGACATCCCCCAAATCACCTGTCCATGTGGGTCATGGATGTGGCATTTGATGTTTATGGTCCAGAGAGAATGGGCGTTGTGCTCACACAGTATGTCCAGCAATTCATCGGAGATGCAGTTGTAATTGAGAGTCAGGATGGCCAGGTTGCGGAATGTAGACAGGGTCTGGTGGAACAAGGGGCTGCTGTAGATGGAAAGATGGTGGCTGAAGAAGTCTTCTATGTTGATTTCGGAGGCAAAACTTTTGTTTTTCAAGTAGCTCAAAGAGTTCAAGAGCTCACAGCCTTCTTCCAGCGTCACTCTTGCACCTTTCAGGCTGAGATGCACAAGATGTGTGCCCATTCTTTTCAGAAAAATAATTAAGTTCTTGATAAACTGATTCCTAATTATATTTTTCCAGACCAATCGGTCCAACTCCAGGTGTTGAATAGTCAGGGATACTAGACGGCTGTTACATTTGCCCAAGCACGAGAGAAGCCCCCTCATAGTCACTTGAAATTTTCGGGTCAAGACAGCATTGTAAGGATTCAGGAACTTGATCTCTAGGTATTCCAAATACTTGCCGAATCTCTTGACGTACCACAGAGCAGATTCAAACTCAGATGTGTTGGACCTGGATGGCCGCCCACTGAAGGTGATTGTTCTGGTTCTCCAGAGAGATCCTGAGTACATGGCTTGATTCCATCTCTTACAAACTAAAGCAGCCCTAGATCTGTCCCTGTCATCTAGCCACCAGAATACATGGCTCAGGCAGATGCTGGGTAAATAGGCCCAGCAGCTCTGCTGGCGTTGGCGGTCGTTCTCCATCAAGTAGGCAGTCAATCTATTCCTGTTGGGTGCAAAATCAAAGCTTAGATGGTCTCTAGAGCTGGAAGGCTGCGGCTAGTTTGTTTAATATTATTTGACGGATCAAAAACTTCCAAGTGAATAGCAAAACTCCTTTCTCCTTACATCCAAAAGCCTTTGTCTCTTTCCATCCAAATGTTAGTGGCCAAATGAGCTCTCGGGTCTAGAACGTGATCTAACCTAAACCAAAAGAGAAAAGCAATGCGCAGAGTACAGTCACACCAATACCAAAGGGACAACTTCAGCTTCTTGGATTCAGTAAACCTTAAACATCAAATGGTAAAATGATACAAAGGTTTCAGTCTCAATCTGTTACGTTTTATGTCTCTGCACGCCCTAGAACCGCCTGAAAAATATCAATACAATTGAAGATGTCTCTTGTGGGAGTCAGTTCTTCCTTGAAGCATGAGGTGCCCTTGGGGCTGGACAAAGAGTTGCTTTCCTTGGCACTGCGAAGATTATTAACCCTGACTATCTAAATCTGCTGATTTTTAGTTCTTCTGAGATAATCACAGCCAATTTCAGGGGGTCCTTTAAAAACCTGCTGAAGATTTTCAAAATACTTTTTGAAACTCCTCTATTTAAATGTCCCATCCGGTGAGTTAGGAATATAAACATTGTTATTCAGCCAACGGAGTGAGCCAATCATTTAGGCCAAGGGAAGTACGTAATCAGGCAATGTGATCTCATGGGAAGGGCATAGCTCTGACAGTCAGGAGATGTGACGGAGAGTGATAAAAGTAAGAGAAAAGAAACGCTTGAGATGCAAGAAGAGGTTCATTACCCGTTCTGCTTAAGAGGCATTCAGACACCAACAGCCTTTCTCCTCTGATTTGCCCCTTGCAGGGTTCAATGACCATCTTGCCTCTTCCCCCAACCTAGGAAGCTCAGCCTTTGTCAGGGAGCAAGAGGTAGTCTTTGTGATGTCACGGGCCCAGACTTGACTTCACTGCAGGGGCAGCTAGCTGAGCAATGTTATCAACTGTGAAGGCAAAGGGGAGAGAAAGCAGGCCAAAAGATGTAACTAGCGCTATGAACTGCAAACCTTGCATGTGGTGCTTTGGGGAATCTATGTACAACTTATTCTGGTTTGATTTTATAGCAGCCTTATGTCTTCAGCCGTGCCTATACTAACACTTCTGTTGGCCAAAATTTGCACTTAGGGATGTGAAAAAACACGCGAGTGCCGTATGTTTTGTGTTCAGCGCTGTGTCAGCGGGAGAGGTGCTTGTTGAGATGCTGTGTCAGGACAACTGTGCCATGGTAAGCTTTTAAATGTAGACATGGCCTTAGATTGTCTCTTTCTGTCTTGGGCGCTGGGGTGGTTTTTTTGTTTGTTTGGGGGGTTTTTTGCCTTCTTCTGTAGCATTGGGCATGGGTCCCTTGCTGACTGAGTCTCTGTATTTTAAAGTCTTTAAATCATGATTTGAGGACATTAATAACTCAGTCATAGGTTAGAGGTTCATTACAGGAGTGGGTGGGAGAGGTTTTGTGGCCTGCATTGTGCGTGAGGTCAAACTAGATGATCATATTGGTCCCCTGTGACTAATGAGTCTTAACTGCACATATACTGTATATAATAATATGCATATAAATACCGTAGCTATAGAGATGTAGCCCTCTAAAGCTGATTGAAGCAATGCAGATTCAGGCCACCGGTCCCTTTCTTATAGAGACAATTCCCTGTGGGAGAAAAATTGGTCTGCAGAAATCTCAGGGTAAGGAATACAAAGGACAGAGACGAGTTTGGAATTGCGCATATGGGAGTTTTGCGAGGAGTGATGGGATGATATGAAATGAAACATTTATGCAGATTTCTGGACAGAGATGTCTTGGACTATGGATAATCTCCTAATAGGAAGAACCATCAGTTTGGACTTTTAAAATTAGAGCACACATATACAAATGTAGTACATGTTCTGTACAGCGCAATTCCTGCATGGGCAAAAAGGCTGGGCTGCTGCTTCTTCTAACTTCTATATGGATGGTAACAGAGGACAGAACAAGGAGCAATGGTTTCAAATTACAGCTGGGGAGGTCAAGGTTGGATATTAGGGAAAACTTTCTCACTAGGAGGGTGGTGAAGCATTGGAATGGGCTACCTAGGAAGGTGGTAGAATCTCCATCTTTGGAGATTTTTAAGGCCCGGTTAGACAAAACCCTGGCTGGGGTGATTCAGTGGGAGTGGTCCTGCTTTTTAGCAGGGGTTGGACTAGATGACCTCATGAGGTCCCTTCCAACCCTATTATTCTATTATTCTGTGATCAAAACTCACAGCAACTATTTCAGCTATAGATTCTTCTGTGATGGTATATGAAAGCTCATGCGATAAATAAATGGGTTAGTCTTTAAAAGTGCCACAGGACTCCTTGTTTGTTTGGCTGACCCAAATTAACACGGCTCCCCCTCTGCAACTTGTCTACATTGTAGTGTCACTAGATGTCAGCAATGAGCAGAGAAGCAAAGCCAAATGTAGTTTGGGTATTGAGGGTGAACAGCCTGCTTCTCATCACAACACACCTTCCTTTTCAAAAGGAGGATAAAGTTTAAAAAAAAAATGTTATGTGAAAATGGCTTAAAAGTGAGTCGTTTGTTTCTGAGCTATTTTTCTCAGCAGCCACATAAACAGACTGATTCTCTGCACCAGCGTTTTCTATGCATCAGGCCCTGATCTGCAGCACCCACTGTACTATATATGATTTGATTCAAAACCTTGCCACTGATGGAATATGTCGAAATGAGCTCCTTTGCCCCTCAGGCGCGCACACAGTTATGTTCATTATAATGTTAAACATCCAAGTGGATAAAAATTGATTTTTGAACAACAAATCCAGCTGTTCTTACTCAAGCAAAGCTCTTATGAAGCCAATGGGAGCAATTTCTGAGGCAAAGCAGCAGGATTTGTCCCAGGGTATTAGTAATGACTGTGGCAAGGATTTTCAAAAGGCAACCTAAGGCAGTTAGGCCGCCTAATACCCACAAAATTTTAGTGGGATTTATGAGCCTAACTCCCCCCTGGGCCCAGCTTGTGTGTCAGCATCCAGGCATTCTATGCAAAAATTTGAGTTGGCCCAGAGGTGCTGCGGCTGCTTGTGGTGAAATTGTGGTCACCTTATTACTCAAAGTGTGAATAAACCTACCCCTTAGCTAGATCACTGTCAACCACCAAACCACGTCTGTGGTTTTAGACTGCAGAAAAATTACAGCATCTTAGCTGCAACTGTGTCAGTTTTGTTCATGGCTCAGGTTTCCCACTGCATGCATTTTGTTGTGTTGCTCCTTCTCCCCACAGTCAAGATAGATTCCACTTCCCTTCCCTGTCCCGTGTATCTTGAGCCGCCAGCAAATGCAGCTCTTGGCTGCTACACTATAAATGTGTGCACAGTGGAGGTTGGGGAAGGGGCAGAGGAAATTAATGATGTTGGTGGTCTGATATTTGCTACAAACACTGGATGAATCGCAACATGCTTTGCAAGCTGAAACCGCGATCATACCCTTCAGCCCCAAACCACAGCTTCGTCTGTGGTGAAACAGCAATTATGTAACAATAGGTAGCAATGCAACACCAAAGGTTTGATGAGGTGCGGCCAGGCAAAGAATTAGGGATGGAGATGTCCCGCCCGTGGAAGTCGGCAGAGGAGAGACATCTCCATCCCTAATGCTGGACCAGCAGCCTCTGTGAGTCTGGCTTGACTTCCCCCTTGGTGAGCTACCAGCACTCAGAGCCCCGGAATTTGGGTAACTCCTAGAGAGGCAGAAAAGACAAATTTGTGTGTGTGCTCTTATAAGACTTTGTTGCTTATAAAAATCTTTCTGGAATCAAGGCTCCGGTAGTGCCCCAGCATGGTATGTCAGAAAGAGAAGAGCTGCAGGCCTTAGGTATGGGGGTGCCTGTGCCCTTATGGGAAGCAGGAGCTGAGCGTCTCCCTGAAATGTAACAGAGTCCTGTGCATTTATTTATTGCATGAGCTTTCGTGGGAGAAAATCCCACATAAACTCCTGCTAGTGGGAAAAACAAAAAAGCCCCCCCCACACACACACACACACATTTTTTCCAAGCAGGGCAAGGGCCTCATACTATTGGGATCACTATTGTATCCTCTGCCCCTCTGAGTGGTGGGTTTGTGCCCCCTGCCAGGGGCTGGCAGCCCTCAGTGCTGGGCTAGATGCTGGCTTCTACACCCCCCCCAATTTGGCTCCTCTCCTACCCCTGCCTCCAGCTGCCTGACCCCCCAGGCCCAGCCCCCACACTGCATTTGCCCCTTTTCCCCTCTGTCACCCCCTAAAGGGAGGGCACCAACCCTGGGGCCAAGTAAGGGCAGGGGGCCGGGCAGCGTCAGCAGAAAAGCGGCAGGGAATTCTACTGAGCATGCTCACTTCGTGCGGGCATGCGCAGAAACCGCCCCCGTAACGCAATCTGCGGAGGCTGCGTTTGGCACCGCAGCGGCTCTAAGTGGGGCACGCCCGGCCAGAGCAGCGGGAGCGGGCGGCCAATCCCGGCGCAGCAAGGCAGCAGCGCGCAATTTTAAACCGGAGCGGAGCGTCGGGCGTGGAACGGGGTCCCGGGGTGAGTCCCCTGCGCTGCACGGGCGGCGCCGTACTTTGCTGCAAGGCCGGGCCGGTGCCGGGGGCGAGGCTGCTGCAGAAGCAAAGCCCGGGGGGCGGCAAGCCGTGGCCTAGCTCATTCCCCCACTGCCCGGCTTCGTGCTATGGGGGCGGGTGTAGCCTCTGTTCCCCCAGCCTCTCTGCACGGACCGGGGCGCCTGGAGCAATGCAATGACTTAGGCTGGTGGTGGGCGCTAGTTGCAGGAGTGTGTGTGTGTGTATGCATGCATGCATGCATGCAGAGCCTGCACACTCCTGGGCAGCCGCAGCCTTCCAAAGGGGCCCACATCCCCATTGTAATCTGTTTGGGGGGGGTCTGCAAATAAAATGAAAACGACTCGTCTAGAATTTATGGTGGTAAATGGTACGCAATGCAAGATGAGTTAACTGGGGGGTGCATCGTGCCACACTAGCCTGACTTCCTTCTTTGGGAAAATAGCTGATTATCTGGTTTATAAATAAGCAGAGTGCAGTAGATTTAATGCGCCTGCACTTCAGTAAAGCGTCAGACCCAGAGCCACATGAGAAGTTGCTAGTTAAATTAGGTGTGCTGTGGCTCAGTGGAAAAATTGTAAAATGGATGAAGGAACTGGCTAAAGGGGAGAAAGCTGTGGGGCGTGGTGAAAGGTGATTTATTGGGACTGCAGGGAGGCTAGTCATGAAGTTCCCAGGGATCTGGCCTGAGAGCAGGGTTACGGCCCACCACTTGCTGAAGTTAGGGATTCCCTCTGCCCCCACTATTATGGGAGTGTGCATTTAGCTCTCCTCTCTCTAAAACTGGAGATGGGACGCTGGACAAAGTGCCTGGGGCTCTGAGGTGGCACCAAGTGTGGTCTTTCTCCGGTGCTTAGCTGACTGATTCTTGTTGTTGGGCTCTCAGTCTGTCTAATCACCCCAAGCAGACTCAGGAAGGAATTTCCCTTCCCAGGTCTGCTTGGTAGTGACATCAAGATTTATTTTTCTTTTCCTCTGCACCGTATGGGTCCAGGTCAGCTGCTAGGATTATCTGGGGATATCTCACTTTACTACTTCCAGGACATTGGGTGGGCATTGGACACTAGTGCAACTGGGTCCCTCCTATTCTCTGTATATAAATCTAGTCTCCTATAGACTGGTGTACTTCGGCCCAATTTTAGTTGCTAGGTTTAGTGCCTGGGTGCTGGGGGCCTGTGATACACCAGAGATTACACTATGTGTGAGCCTAGAGGATACGGCTGTGGGGTTATTTGTTGCCCACATCCAGTATAGGGTACAAGAACTCCAGTAAAAAGACATCCAAGATGGATACTTGGTATTCACTGTGCTTCCTAAAGTCTGGCATTTGTTGCAAGACAATAACAGAATTGATTGATGCACAGTGCCACAAGAGAGCAGTGGGTATGGGAGTGTGCTTCCCGCAAGACACTAAGTCAAGAACATAGCCAGAGGTATAGGGATGCTGTTGGGGAGAAATCAAAAGTTAAATTTCATCACGTGACTTGAAACCTGTATGTTATCTTTTAACACCCAAGGACTGCACATTTTAGAAACTGAATACACTTTGTTACAAGCAGGTTATAATTTAATTGAACTGGCTGCATTATCAAACAACAGTGCAAAGAACATAAGGTGCAATAGCCATTGGAACAATGATTCTTCGCTCCCTCTTGAGAATCAGAACGTTACAGGAGAGGTCCTTTGATCTGCACTTCACTAAGCTTCACACTTCGCTGTGTGAATGCACACAGTAAATTGGTCTGTCACCGCAGCTTTGCAAAGATTTAATGGCTTGCTGAAGTGAGGCCTCGAAGTTAAGGCGCAGGTTATCCCCACAGGTTTCTGGAGAGCTCATTGGTCACATGGCGCTGATGTTTCCTCATTCCCGTGTGCAAAACCGCATTTAAAAACATGAAATGTTTTTCTGCTATTACCGTTTCACGCAAGTGCAGTTGATGAGGACATGTTGCTGAAGGAGAGGTGGTCCAAGAGATTATGTATGGCCCGGCTTGCCAACAGGAATTCCAGGCCCCAGGGCAGAACAGTTGTCTGCCCTTTCTGCCCCTGACCCCACCTAAAGTGCACTCAGGGCCCAACCTCACTCCACTCCAGGCCTATTCCCTCCCCTGCTTGTTGCACTTGCTGCTGTGTCCCCCTCCCACATCACTCGGCTCCCCTCCTTTTTTTCCACATTCTCCCCCCCAGGTGGCTAGCAACAGCTGCAGGGGAAAGGAGGGATGTGGCAAGCGGTGGTTGTGGGAGCAAGCGGGGAGGTGAGGAGGGATGTGCAGGTGGTGAACGATGGAGGAGGCTGAGTGGGGAGGGGAGATGCAGTTGTAGGGAAGCCAAGCAGAGAGAGGAGGGTGTGGACAAAAGGAGGAGGACCAGTGGGGAAATGGGCTGATGGGGAGGGATGTGGTGGTGATGCCATGGACGGAAGAGATGGGACAGGGAGCGAGCATCGCTGCCGAGACATTTTCAGCCCACTTAAAATGCCGGGTCCCTGTAGATATCTACAGGAAACTCTTTAAACACACGCTCCATGCTTTAATAAAAAGGTAGTGAACTCCTGCATTAAGACATCATTATGGTCAGACACGGCAGTGTATTTATTATCGTGCTCTGGAGTACTGAGAAACCCAGCTTGGTTTTATCTCCAGTCGCGTTTGCATGCAATCGCCTAGCTTTTCTAAAATGGTTTGCTTATGAATTGCCACAGTTCAGTAATTCACCATGGGGTGGCTTGCTTATTTGCAAGAGTAAGTAATTTGAAGATGATTTCCCAAATAATTTTGAGCAAACTACTGTACAGAAAGCAGAAGGGCATTGTTTGTTAATGATAACCGGTAGCAGAGCTCTTCTGCTGCTAACATTCCCTGTCAGTTGGTGTGTGTACATGCTGCTGCACTTGTTATTTAAGAGTGAGTTGTCAGCTAGGAGCTCAAAAGTGAGATATGTGCTAAACTTTTCTGGAAATCGTGTACTGATCTAACTACCCACATTCCCCATTGAGGACATAACCTCAATGTGAGGGACGAGTTGCAACATTCTTGGATGGTCTTTCATAGCAGGCTTCAGTCTTAGGGTTCACTGGGGCTGATGTCGGTAGCTGGCAATAGGCGTGGAGAAGGAAAGGATGTAAAATCAGTGTGGTGTGAAAGACTACATAGAAACAGAAGTCCAAAATATTGTTTGACTAGTAATGAAGGTCGTCTTTTGGCTGTATGTGTGTTTGCTTGGTTGGTTTGTTTTTAGTCTTCTAAAAAACCATGCAGGTACAGAAATGGACACCATTTCCTGTTTAAACCAATCTAGGATAGACATTTTCTCAGCCTGGTACTCAGCCTGGTTGCATGTTTTTGGAGGGGTTTTGGAAATGCGGGTGGATCCTTTCAAACTTAACCCGTTGAATGCTCTGAGCAATATGTTTATCCTTTATCATCTGGATTGATTTGTCTTGGTCTGTGTTCTCACTTGGTGCCTAATTTTTCACAGCTTTGTCTGATCCTCTGAAATCGAATATTCCAAGAAGTGAGTGAAGAGCGATGGCATCAGTGTTCCAAAGTGTTGGGGCTTCAGTTGGCTGGAGAAACCATCAGCTACTAGCTGAGTTTGAGAATGAAAGTCCCATGCCTGACAAATTTAGAAAGAGATGTAATTCAAGCTCTCTCAATACCCTCCGCATGTCCCTGAGAAAGCGAATGCCCTTAAAGCAAGTAGAAGTGAACATCAATGAGAATCCAACTTGGGAAAGTCTGGAAGCGAAAGAGAAGCGACAAACCTTACGGACTATCACAAGAACAGCGAAAAATGCCTTTGGAGCAGTGTCCCAGGTATTTATCCTTGCAATGTACAGTTCATAGCTTGGTCTCATTTGTCAGGACTAATAATATCTGAATCTTTTATACAGCACACTTCAGCCATAGATCACAATGTCTGGCTATTAAGCTCTTAGAATCTGTATTTTATCACTAGTAAATGCTTTATAATTTCTAGCTGGCTGGTCACCATAGCAAAAAGGGAAAGTGACACATAAGAACAACAAGCAAAAGTGAGTCTTGGTCACATTATTTGGAGCAAAATCTCCAGCAATTGTAAAACCACTTCCCCTTCTCCATCATGCTTTATGTGGGACATCCGTAGTGAGATGCTTACAAAACACTAAATGGAGTAGTTTTCCTTTTTGCATCCCTGTCCATCCTGGCTTTATGACAGCCTTGGAGTTCAGAGCTGCGAAAAATGTGTCTTTAATTATACTATGTTTGGGGGTGGAGATGAAATCAGTAAGATATCACCCACTCGTATACAGTCTGAATTTGGACTGGCTGGGTTCACAGAAACCGACCTTCTGGAAGCCCATAAAGATCGGGGCTGTTAAAAATGCACAGACTGCCTTAGACAGCGTATGGAGGAAAGGTCTAATGTTTTAAAGCCTGACCAAAAACTGATTAGCCAAATGCTGACCCAAGTCCAAGTGTCGAGTTCTTCTCTGACTCGACTCTCCCACCGTCCATGAACCCATGTCCTGGCTATTTGCCACCTCATCCTGGAAGCCCAGGGCCTTCCTGCTCTGTCTCCGGCTGCCTCCTACCTATAGGGTCAGCGGCTGCATTTCCCGCTCCTGCTGGCCAGTGCTACCTCGCCGCACTCCGTGTGCTGCGGAGCGAAAGCCCCAGCAGCTCTACAGCACTGTGAGGGTGAGGCGGTCAACGGGGACGCGGTGCGTAGTTGCCATCATGCCAACTCTACGGGCAGGAGGAGATGATCCGAGAAGACCTGACTTGGCCCTGACGGGTAGGTTGTTTTCAGACTTGGTCATGCGTACTCACAAGTCAGGCCCCTTGGCGTTTGGGTAGGTTGCAGGGCTCTAGTTTAGAGTAGGGAGGAAAAACATCAGGCTAGAGAGCCTGCTGGACTTGAGTCCTTGATCTGCACAGGCAGCATGCTGCTCTGGTTTAGTATTACCAGAGGAGGCCGTAGCAGCAGAGACGGACATGTATCCTCCCTAGTCTCAGCCTGGCTCGAAGAACTCTTGCTGGTGTTGCGAGTGAGGATTCACGTGCTTGAATTCTATTCAGCTGCTGAATACAGCCGTTCACAATCCGAGTTATGTCTGTCTTGCAGAAAATACAGAAGTCCTGCCAAAGCACCACGCTGTCGCTCGTCACCCCTCCAGCTAAAGCCTCTGCGAGAAGTGACGTCACTAGCTCTGCCAAGAAGAGAGGCACTCCGCCTCGAAGTCCTCGTCGGAAAAATCGGCTGGCCACCACCACCACCCCACTCTCTGCTCTCAGATGCACCCCCAGGTCCAGCAAGAGAGCCCCCTTTTCATCCGGCTCTGCAAAGAACTTGGTGGGGAAAGAATGGAGGAGTTTCTCTCGCTGGCTTGGAAAGGAGGCTGTCCCTCTCCGCAGATCCAGGAGAGCAGCGGCGCTCAAGAGCCCATATTCATCACCTATGCCTGCCAGCAGAAAGAGGCAAGCTGCAGTCGTTTGTAATTCCTAGAGCTGTTTTATTATTGTGACTAGCGTGTCTGGCTACATACGAGACAGCAGCTGAGCACTTGTAAATTGCCTGCTGAAACAATGTGCTGTTATAAGGTTTAGGAAGGCAATAAAGTAACGTGCTCCTGCTTAGAGAAAGAGAGCTCCACATCAAATTAAGCTGTGAAAACTGAATTTTCCAGGATGAGAGAACAAAGCGCGTGCCCTCCTCCCCATCTCCTAGTGGGAGGCGCTATTAAGTTTACATCAGCTAAATAATTGTGCCCGCTCCAGTCTGGCATGAGTTAAAGAAATTTTAACCTTCTAAGTTCTGCATTGATGGTGTTTGGCCAGTCACTCAGGTACCCTATTCTGCTCCGCATTTCCCAGAATAATTATTTGTGTTGTAGTGGTATCTAGGGTTCCACACGATGACTAGGGCTCCTTTTGAGCTAGGTGCTGTACAAACATGAAGGTGGTCCCCTGCCCTAGAGAGTTGACCAAGGGTTGTGGGGAGAAAAAGTATTATTTCATGAAGCACAGAGATCGTGACTTGCCCAAGGTCACAAGTGAAGACTGTCAGAATGGGGAGCTGATGTACAGCTGGTGGATCCTGGTCCAGTGCCTTAGCTATGAGACCATCCTTTGTAGATGGGATGTGATGGAGTTAAGCAACGCTAAGGCTGAGTACTGGGACGGGGAGGCATACCGAGCTGGGTAAGTGACTGGACAGAGCCCTAGGGTGCACACTGTAAAGACAGCTTGGCAGTGGTAGGAGGCGAGTTAGGTCACCTATGTAGTAGCTGAATCCTCTAACTGTGTACTGTACTACTTTCTTCTTTCAGAGAGTTTGACTGCGAGTTAGAATCAGTCTCTCTGGGTATTCGCCGGCTGAAACGTCTTTCTCAGGTGTTTGATGACGTGATTGTGAGAGAGGAGAGGTAAATAATATCGAGAGCAGGGGAGAGGTTTATTTCACCACCTTAACGCTGCCTGTGCTGCAGAGGATGGTACTAAAGATTCACCACGCCAACGCTGAGTCAATGATACTGCTAACTATAAATGAAATGATCCCTGCGGCTCATAATGCAGATAAATGAGGGAAATAGAAATGCCTTAACGGTAATGCAGCCTCTCTGCTTTAGGACTTTACTGTATAGGGTCTGGAATCTGCAGCTTGACTTGTAGCTCCACCAGAGCCTGTAACAAACACTATCAATGTTTGCTGTAAAATCCGAATCCTCCCGACCACACGCAGCCTCTGATCCCATCTCTAGCAGTTATGAGTGGGTTAATAGCCCAGAAGGAAGCAGAGGGAGGTTTTGTAGAAACTCATCCTATAGACACTCTGTTTTCATGTCAATAGGATACTTTGAATGCTGCCTGAAAAATAGGGGGCTTGAGTCTATTTAATCACACTGGTGTATGAAAGCTATTCAGATCCAAATAACACCTTTGCATTTGACAACACTGTCAGTCTCCTCTTCTAATTGAGAATGTTCCATACATAATGATGACAAAGAAAAACCCTCTCAAAAAGTGGCAGGGGGACTTGGAGGCAGATGTATTAATTGAAGCTGCTCCTAACTCATTTTGAAAGGAACTAGATTTCAAGTTGAACGGCCTGCATTGTTCGGAGGGTCAAATAGGCTTCACGGGGGTCATCAATGGTAACAACCTCAATCAAAAATGCTTTTGGAAGAGAATTACTGTGCAAGAATTCTAGTTTGTAAATTAGAAGCTTTTGAAATATGGCAGATTGCCCTGTTTTTAATAATTAACACATCTAGGACAAGCATCTTCAAAATGAGCATAGTGAGAGTTTTTAAATTAAAATATTTGGTGCCATAGTGATCTCCTAAACCTTCTTAATTTCTTTTAAAGAACAATTGTAATTAAATCTCAAACCTTCCAGCTTCGTTCCACTTGGATCTGGTTACCAGTTCTGCAGCATCAGGACACTACATGACCCTGTGTTACAGAGAGCAAAAGCATCTGGCTGTAGCTCAGCGCAGCTCTTCTAGCTAATTAGCCCCCAGAAAAAGGTGTATGGAAATCCTGCAGAATTTCAGCTATTCCTTTTTACACCAATCATCTTTTTTTCTGCTGATCAGGCGTGGGCAGCAGTTGCCAGAATCCTGAAAATCTTGTGTCAATTAAATGATGGTAGCCATTTCAAGTTCACTAACTTAAGTTCATTCCTAATATTCTTCCGTCTATTAGTGATATGACAGTTTCTCTCCTTCGTAACTGAAGATAGTACCAACCAGGTAAAGCTGTTGTTCTTAAGCTTGCTTTGAATATAATTAATTTACCTGCATGTGGCTTAGTGGAGAAAAACTGCTGTTTGGGTCAAACAAGAATGTACAAAACTTGATTGGGCATCTTAGAAAGAAAAGACGTATTAATGTACAGAACCACTAATGCTTTCTCACAATCACTGGTGCTGTGTATCCCTCTTTTAGCTGCAGTTGTAAGGGGGCTGCCTTCAAACCCAGCTTCCGCTGATAGATTATATAGGTCACTTAAAACCTTGTGAGTTTGCACTGAAACATCAGTTTGACTTCTGGGCAAACAGCGGTTTTTTCTCACCCCGGACCAGAACACTTCTGGTACTAATGTTTTGTCACTTCAGTTCTCACTGGTTACTCACTAACACTATAAAGCGTAACAGAGAAGTGTTACTCTGACTTGCCTAATTTTGTATGTGTTTTACCAGACTTAAGGTAATGCTGCCTCAGTAGCAGGAGCTGCCATCACCTTGTGGGTGTTAAATACAGCAATTGCATATAAGTGGATCTGGAATAAGCAAGGTTCTCCACTGTAAATTTCTAAACATTAGGACTTCAGTGTCATTTCTCTGAACCTTTCCATTAACAGATATGCTATGGGAATACCTTAAATGCTTACATTATCTTCCCTTCAAGCACGCTGTGACATCTTTAAATGGTTGCCCAATTGTGCTGAAGGTTTGTGCTCTGGATTTTTTTATTTTTAATTTAAGGGAAAGGGTAGTGTGAATTGCTGCACATGTGGGCGTAGGAACACAGACAAGAACACTCTGGGGAGTAAATGGCTGTGGTAGAAAGTGGGGGAGGAATAACCACTAAATTACAAATCAACTCAGCCAGTTACTTGCAGGTTTCAATGGTAATGCATTCGACTTAAACATAGTACGTCACTTCACTTTACTGCACAGTGATGCCGTGTATCAGGTACATGCTGAATCATCTGAATTTCTGTATGGAAAAGCCAATCTTTTTTACAAGTGAATGTGGGTAGCAGATACAATATTTAGCAGCCCTGAGGCAGAAACTAATTCTGCCTTCTGATGGCCAATAGTCATGAGTAGGAGGCTGGAGTTCTTTTCTCCAAATAGGCCCTCTGCAGATAAACTTACATAGACAGTGGCTATTTCTAAACTCAGTTTTCCTCTCCCTTTACAAAACAACCACTGGTGTAAAGTTACATTAGTTGTCTATAATATCTCTTGTTCCTGTAACATTTGTTAAACGTTTAAGCAAAATTAGACCACCTCCCATTAATGCTCTTTTTCCCTAATGTATCATGCTGGTTAATCTGTCTGCTGCTATTGTTGACCACACACAGTAGCGGATTAAAAAAATTCTCACTTCGGTCACATTCATAAAATCTGCTTGATACATCAGGCCCGTGGTTTCCTGACTCCTGCCTCATTCTCTTCTGCCAACTTTCCAGTAGCTTATGTGTACAGAACTGTCCATTACTCTGATGTATTAATGGCACTCCTTTCTTCTCTGCAGAGAACAAGCGATATCAAATTATCAGCATCTCATGCTACAAAACTTGCAATCTGTGCATCGGTCTTGGAAACCCACTCCATCATCTATCAGGAGGCGCCTGAGGAGGTTCCGGCACGCACCTGGCACTTGGAATGAGATGGCCTTAAACAGTATTAACAATCTCTGAGCATATGAAGGATTAACACTATATATGGGGCTTGGTGGGTGTATTTTCTGTTGGTTGTCTGTTCTGGATTTAAGTTCCTGTGCTTTGAATAAGCTATTAATCATTTTATTCTACCTTTCATTTCAGCTCAGGTCTTTCCTCCTTAAGGGTTAAGGGATTATATTAAAAAGTATGACCTGTCAACCTCCTATAGGATTTTTAGCAGTGGAACTGTAAACTGAAGTGATTTAACCAGCCCAAGCATCTGATACGTCCATGGGGTTTTTTTGTTTGTTTGTTTTGTTTTCTCTTCTTTTTTTTGTTTGTTTTTTCATGTGAGACAGACACGTGATCTAGTGGACTGATCTTTAGGGCTGGCCCTAATACTAGTGCATGGCTTTAGGAAACACAATAGCATCAGTGTCCTAACCTGTGAAAGAGGGGTACTTGTGTCTTACAGCTCATTCATGTCATGTTGGAGACTTGCCTTTCTGCAGAGCCTTGGAAACTAGAAAGTGCCATGAGGTTATGCTTTTCCAAAGTGCATAAAGGTAACTGAATTTTAATAGGGTTAGTGGCCTAAATCACTTCAGTGCTTCTAAAGATTTTATGCTGTGTGCTAAAAACAGCAAACTCTACAAAATGGTGCCGGACTCTTATTTCACTTACAGTGGGGGGGGAACGAGAAATCATGGAATTCTGTTGTTAGCATTATCCGTGGAATGAAGATAAATAGAATCAAGCCAACTTTATTTCTGAACAAGTGTATCCACACAGGGATTTGACACTGTTTCACAAATCCACTTTAAATTCATGCCTTTGTTAACTCAGATTAATTTTCCTGATTGTGCCTATGTCGTTAAGCCCTGGGTGATGGAAGTCACAGTCTGTGACCCCATACTGTTAACAGGATTCGCCTTAACTAATGCCTCTCTCCCATTTTAACTGGTTTCATTCTGAATGGCTAACAACTGGGCTTCACTTCTCTTTCACGCTACTGCTGGAAGACACTGCAATGGCTCAGGTAAATTTTGCTTTTGAAAAATGTGCACCCAACTTATGGTGCTAACAGTTAATGTGCTAAAATTGGAAGAAACATTTGTTGCTTAACATTATAATGTTGATATCGTTGTGCAATGGCCATAGGTATTAAGTATGTTTAACCTTTTAATGATGGCTTTTTATGCTAACATCATTTTTATATTAAAATAACGAGGTCAGGTGCTCAGACCAGTATTCTATGCTAGCAAAATATTAATTCGCTAACATTTCAGCCAAGTGAAGGGGTCCTGTCTTCTTCCATAAACCTCTAGAATTCAGCACCAATACTGTTCCTGGGGATGTAGTGTTGTTTGGGTTTTTTCCAGAACTCTCTTCGAAAGAGAACAAGTAAAAAAAAAATTGGTGGGTTCTCTTTAAAGCAAACTGAATCAGTGTGCCCCTGCCAAAAAAGATTAGAATTTTTAAACAATTTAGATTTAAACAATTTAATTTTTAAAACAAGTCCATTGTCCCTTCCTGGTAAATTTCAAGTGGTTACAATATCACCCTTCTTCTCTAAAATACTCTAGGGGCATCCAAGTCCAAATTTTCTATGCAATTGTCCACAGATGCCTGAACGTTGCTCTTGCCTACATTTTAAATTAAGCTTAACTTTTTTTTCCCCTTTTGCCTGTTAACAAACCACACTGTTTAAAAGGTAATAACATGTAACAATGGGCTGGAATCCTTTCCAATTTGGATTTAAAAAATAGATAAGTTAGTTCTTTTAACACTATGTTAATGTAGAGCTGTTTGTTTTTCTTTTGTTTTAAGTTTTGCTTCCTTGTTCTAATCCTCTATTAAAAAGCTATATATATTATCTATCTATATATATATATATATATATACACACACACACATAGGATTGTCATAAGCGTGATTTCTTGTTGTTGAAATTCTATTTGCAGACTCCTTGCCGCTTGTCCCATTTTAAGAAAAACCTGAACCATCAAAGTGGGAGAAATGTTTATTCTTGCCATTTTATACTCAGTGCACACAAAGCTTTCATATCAAGATAGCTTCAAATGCTAGACCTAGCACTTCATTGTCTCGGGACTAACGAGGGGTGTAGCCGAGCGGGTGGGATTTGACCCTGTGTTCCCAAATGGAAGTCTGGTTTGTTCAGCTGATTCGCCCTGGGCCCTATTTAGCGCTAGAGACGGCCCTGACAAAAAGGGAAGATTTACTACAAGCATCGGAGTACGGACTTGGCATTATGCTGCGATGCTCTGTGCCATAATGGAGCCTGCTCCATTAACAGAGGTGTGGCATGGTAAAGACTCCACTTTTGGTGGAAGAAATGAGGCTGCCCTTCTCAGAAACCCTTTGTTAAGGATTACAGAGCACCTTAAGGAGTGGGTCCTGGAGATATCCATGGAGGGTTTGCATATCAGCAGTCTGTTCCAGGAGTGACCCTTTGCAGAAGTTTATCTACACACAATAACAACATCCTCTCCCAACCAAAAATCTCTAGTAAAAAGGGTTAGAAGCCTGACTGCAGGTATAAGCACAGCAGTGAAATTAGATGAATGCTCTCGCCAGAAGTGCCTTCCCACGTGCCTTGGTGAATGATGCCATCCTGTGCCCGGCTGGGTTGCTCCAGGATGACGAATGGGTCCCAGCTGGCTGGGAGAATGGATACCTTGCCCACCTGCCCCCCTGTGCTCCTCATCCTTATCCATAGAGGAGTCGTTATTCGTCCTGGACTGTGATTCCTCAGTGTTATTGAAGTTTTATGGGGGCATGGTGCTGCTGGTCACCAGAAAGAACTGCCTGCAGCTCGTAAAAGCGGCTTGTCTTGGGTGCTGAGCTAAAATGACTGTTTCCCTCTGTAGTTGGCTGATAGGCTGGGCTTGGCTTTTTGGCTATGTCAAGCTATGGCTTGAAAGTTAGGTCAACTTAGTCCATACCTACTCTAGGCTTCCATTGTCAACTTAAGGGGCTTCCGTACATTACTTAATAAATTCCACGGTTTGGGTCGACTTAACAGCTATGTCAATTTTTTAAGACCTAAACCCGGTGTGGACACCCTAGGTCAACTTAGTTCTCTAAGTCGATCTGTGGCTGGGGATAGGGGAGCCATGGCTCCCTTTTGCCTGGGCCCCCCGATGGGAGTGTGTTCCCTTCTTGCAGGGGTCCTGGCCCGAAGGGGGAAGTCCTCTCTTCTCCCCAAACTCATGCGGTCTGGGCAAGAAGGGAGCTGCTGTGCTCTGCTGACAGGGATCCCTGAGATTCACCTGCCAGTGGAGCGCGGGGAAGGCAGCTGTGCGTCCCTTGGGCTGGGACTACGGTTCCCTTCTCAGCGGGGAGCTGCAGCTATGTGCACACTTAAAAAGTTAAGTTGAATTAACAGAGTCAACTTAACTTTTTAAGTGTAGGCAGAGCCTTTGATTTTAATGTGGTGCTACTTTGTGTCCCTCTTCAACTATACCACACAAAATTGTTGTGTAGATAGCAGCACCCTTGCAAGCTGATTGTTCTCAGGGTTGATGGGGGACAGGAGGTGTCTGGTGGGTCTAGCGCCCCAGGGGCTCGCGTGAGCTTTCAGCATTGGGTGAGGGACCAGTTACATCATGAAGACTACGGCAAGTGCTCTGAGCAGCACCATTTCATGCTTCCTTCAAATAATTGTGTTCCTCTGTAAACTTTATTCCCTTCAACAGCTTCAGTCTATAGGAGCCAGCGCTATTTTTTTCTCATTTGAAAGACTTGGGCTAGTACGAAAGGCAATGAGCTGATGTAGAACACCAGCCAGCTAGCGCCTGACACTCGTGCTGAGAAGGAGGCATTTCAGAGCTGATGTTAGAAACACGGATCAGTCTGTGAAAACTAATGCTCCCTGTTCACTTACACACTTAGGTGATATGCTGCTGGGCGCCCATAGAGCAGAGTAAACTGTCCGTGCAATAGGAGGAAAAGTAAAACATGAATGAAAATTAAACTTTGGCGGAGGAAAAGAAAGAGGGGCGCCTCCCCCAATCATAGACACGGAGCCTGCGCCGTGCACTGTAAGAAGAGGGGAAAAAAGCGATCGGAGTCTCGCAACAAAGAAGCATTCGCGGAAGAGGAGCGCATGTGCATTGGGGACCGGCAAAAGTTCCCCATTGGCTGGGGCCCCAGCCAATGGGGCGCGGGGGGTGGAGCTACAAATCCGGAAGTGGCTCATGCGCGCTGAGCGGCGGTGGCTGCTGCATCCAGAGCCATAGTAGAGTGAGGAAGGCGGACAGAAGACGCAGCAGCAGCAGCAGCAGCCCGGCGAGCGGTCCCGCAGCCCCCAAGTCCGGCGAGCCGGCGGCCCTATTCTACGGAAAGAGAGACGGGACAATAAAGGTCACAGAGCAAAGCGGAGCGCGGCGCGGAGGGAGCCGGTGGGTTGCGTGGGGCCGGCCGGATTCGGGCCCGAGCACGGCTCGGCTGGCCCGCGGGGAGGGACCGGGGACCGACCGACCGACCGCCTGGGCTTCGCTCATCGCCTCCTTTCTTTCCGTCCAGGTTCGGATCCCACAGCCCGCCAGAGGCCGGCACCGGACGCCCGGCCCCGGACAGCGGGGGAACCGCAGCTGCTGCCGCCCCAGGTAGGTGCCCTGCACTGTACATGGTGGTGGGACTGATCCTGCTAAGGCAACTGCTTCCTCCCTAGCTTGTCTCTTTTACTAATCCCTATATCCTGCCTTTTTCTTTCTTCCCTATCTATCTATCACTTCACCTTCTCTTTCTATACAGCTTTTTCTTTCTTAGACATATCTTTCTTTCTGTTTCTTCTCTTCTACATCTTTTTTTTTTTTTTTTCCTGTTTCTTCTCTTCTACATCTTTCTTACAGAGAGATCTTCCTTCCTTCCTTCCTCTTATACCTATCTATCTTTTCTTCTCTTTTGTATAGATAGATAGACCCTCTTCTACCTATCATCTATGTTCTCATCTTCTCTTTCTTCCTTCCTCTTTTACCTATCATCTATCTATCTATAGGAAAGAGAAGATAAGTAGGGAGGTATAAGAGTGTCTATCCATCTCTTCCTTCCTTTTATCCCTCCCTCTCTATCTCTCTTCTCTTTCCTATACATAGACAGACACTCCTCTTATCCCTCCCTCTCTATCTCTCTCCCTTCCTCTTCTCTTCCTTCCTCTTATACCTCCCTCTCCCTCTCTCTCCCTTCCTCTTCTACCTCCCTCTCTCTTTCTCTTTTCTTTCTTTCCTTTAGACAGACAGACACTCCTCTTCTACCTCCCTCTTTCTCTTCTCTCTTCTCTTTCTTTCCTTTAGACAGACAGACAGACACTCCTCTTCTCCTTCTCCCTCTCTTCTCTTTCTTTAGACAGACACTCTTCTTATACCTCACTCTGTCTCTTTCTTTCTTTCCTTTAGACAGACAGACAGACACTCCTCTTATACCTCTCTCTCTCTCTTCCTTTCTCTCCTTTAGACAGACAGACAGACAGACACTCCTCTTATACCTCTCTCTCCTCACTTTCTTTCCTTTAGACAGGCACTCCTCTTATACCTCTCTTCTCTTCTCTCTTCCTTCCTCTTATACCTCTCTCTCTCCTCTCTTTCTTTCCTTTAGACAGGCACTCCTCTTATACCTCTCTTCTCTTCTCTCTTCCTTCCTCTTATACCTCTCTCTCTCCTCTCTTTCTTTCCTTTAGACAGGCACTCCTCTTATACCTCCCTCTCTCTCTTCTCTCTTCCTTCCTCTTATACCTCCCTCTCTCCTCTCTTCCTTTCCTTTAGACAGAGACACTCCTCTTATACCTCTCTCTCTCTCTCTTTCTTTCTTTTAGACAGACAGACACTCCTCTTATATCTCCAGCTCTCTCTTCTCTTCTCTCTTCCTTCCTTTTATACCTCTCTCTCTCTCTGTCTCTTTCCTTTAGACAGACAGCACCTATCTACCACCTATTAATCTCTTATATCTATCAATCACCTATTAAGCACCTAATCTACCAATCTCTCTTATACCTACCACCTATTAAGCACCTACCTATCTTCTCTTTCTTGTACCTACCTATCTCTTATACCTATCAGCTATTAAGCACCAATCTGTCTTCTCTTTCTTGTACCTACTTACCACCTATTAAGCACCTACCTATCTCTTATACCTACCACCTATTAAGCACCTATGTCTTATAACAGTGTTCTCATCACCGTGGCAACTGAGTGTCTCGAAGTATTATGGCCTTCATTTTATTGATGGGGGTACTGAGGCATGGAGAAGTGAGGTGACTTTTCTGGTGTCACCTGTGACAGAGCCAAAAATTGTACGCGGTCTCCTGAGCTGGCCCATTCCTGCGTGTCCACAGGGCATGGAGCCTCGATGCCAGGATGAGGTGGCGTCTATAGCGGCATCATGTTGATGGCATGTGTTCTGCCATGTGACTCAGCTGTTTCCTTGCGTTTTCAGAGGGTTTCACAAAAGATCCCACTCAAGTGAGGGGCAAAATCCTGCAACCCTTCATGTTGAGATTAATGAGCATTCAGGCTGTAGGACTGGGCCTGGATCAGATCTCACTTGCATTTCTCCTCTCCCCCAGCCTCCCTCACATCAGTTGACTTGACACTTGAGTTACAGCTGTGTACAAAAGTCCCTGTTGCAGACGGGGCGGGGGGGGAGGGGAAACAGCTGTGCACGTCAACGCACCAGCGGGCAGCCAAGAGAGTTCGCTCCATCAGTATAGCCCTTTCCTAGGACCTTGCCATTTCCACCTTGGCCCGTGCCTCAGGGCCTCTGCCGAGCACAGATGCAATATAAAGAGAACACCTCTGACAAAAGCTCTCCATAAAGAGTCTTTGCTCACTCTCTCCCTCCAGGGCAGCCAGCCATCCACAGCCTCCCCTTTCAAACAGGACGTGTTCGTCTACGGCTCTTCTCCCAGCAGCGAGAATCCGAGCATGGCAGCTGTTGCCGCGCCAGTGATCATGAGCCGGAGTCCCACAGGTTTGTAGGATGTGATAGTATTGCACAAGCAGGATGGACACTTGTATCTGTGCGCCGATGTCTCTAGAGAGGCCGGTTGACTAACCCTCTCACATAGAAAGGAACCCGCTTCAGTCTTCTTCTGGGAAGGTTCTTACACTTCCCTTTCAGCACACACTGCTCTCTGTGACTACGCGCCTGTCACATGGTGCGTATTCTCTCGTCTAACCCTCTAGTGCAAGCCACAACCTCCACATTGCTGTTAGGAGCACAGTAGATCCAGCCTTGTGTGTCCAGCAGGTTCACTCCCGCCTGCAACACCGGGGTACCCCCACTGGGCTGCGCAAAGGAAGTGATGAAAAGGGAATGAAATACTAGGTTATTCCTAAAATCTTGGCTTGAAAGCTACATGGCAGGCATGTCTTGGTCTCCATGGTATCCATGTAGCAGACTTTGTATGTTTTATGTTTCTATTCTGCACAGCGGATTTGTTTCTCTCTTATCATTAAAGCGTATTGGTGGCTCTTTGTTGCTGATTTGTTTCCTGCTCTATGGATTGGCATTTCTAGTAGTCTTGGAAACCTACATGTGAGACAACTGGCTCCATGGAAATAAGCAATGACTGGCACTAGAAGTAGTAACCAAGAAATGTCCTTTGTGGCTCACCCTGTCACATGATCCAATCATTTCAATAGAACAACTAGCAAGGTCGAGAGATACTTCAGCTAAGACTGCCAGAATGGGAACCTTTCTTAATTCGTTAAAATAAAAACACTACCACTGTTCGGCGTAGGAAGGTTTTGCGTGTGCAGGTGAAGAGTTTGGGACTTTGGCATCAGATGCTCCTCACACATAGATCTACCACCCTTTTAAATTTCATTCCCCATGTGTGGGAGGAAATTATGATACAAGTGCAAAATGCATAATGTAAAGTTATACATAAAGGGCATTAGCCATTGGCTAAATGCCCATCTCAATTTAACCTTTAGCCAATGAGTAACTGGGAAGAGTTGTAAAAGACGATTGAATGAGAAAAGTGTGAGGGAATCTTTATTGCTTTTCCTTTAGGTCTACCCACATACCCATCACAAGCTCTTGTCCTCCTTGTTCTTTGAAGTCTCTTATGTAAGAACTAAAAGAGCCATTCTCTGGTTTTAACATTTGTTTCAAATGTGTCTTCCCTAGAAAACTGGAACCCATGCCATGAATTTCATAGCTCCTTCATTTATTGTAGTCTTTTGGGGGCATTTCTATCAGAAATATTATGAGCGATAATTAAGGACCAAGATGATTAGTTACTGTGGAGATTTTGCCAAAACTGTAGAAAAAAAATAAGAATGAAATGATCGATCAAACCATCAAACTGACTGGCTTGTTCAGCTGGTTAAGGTGCTGCCAAGATTACATCTTAAACAAATATTGTTTGTTTCCCCCCGTGATAGATATAAAGAGCAGAAACTCGCCACGGTCAAATCTAAAGTTTCGCTTTGATAAGCTGAGCCATTCCAGTTCCAGCACGGTAGGTATATGTTATTTTTACCGTACAGTGAACTACACTTACCGTGTTATGTCTCCAGTTCTCCACTGTGCCTGAGCTGTGCTTGGATAGAAAATAGCAGCTACTGGGAGCCAGTTGCCACTTTCTTCTTCTTAGCCACCTGGCTCCCTCATCCGTTAGGCCAGTGAGGGTCGTACTCCAACATTTGCCACTGGCATAAACTCCGTAAACAACTCAGGTAGAGCATCTCCGCTCCCTGGAATACCTTGACAGGCCCCCTTACGCCACGTGTGGCAGAAACGGCTAGTGTAGGAGGTAGTGGAGAATTCCATAGGTTTAGCAGACCTGAGATGGCAGCCCACATGTAAGAGACCAATACTGGCGAGTCTCTTACATCAGCCCATAAGAAAACAAGCACCCAGAGGAAAATCTCGCTGCTGCTCTAGGACACTGAGCTGACTCAGGTTAAAACATTTTAAAGATCAGAGCTCCTATTTCTGCAGGCCAGGGCAGTGCTTTTACATATTTTCTCCACTCTTTTCTGTTGGTATCGTTTGATCCGTTTCCTTATCTCGTGCACCCAAACGTCACTGGGTGGTCGCACCTTTTTCTTCTTTTGCCTTGAGGTTTGGTGGCATTTCAGTGGCTGCTTTGAGTGCACAAAGGGCATCTTTAGCTTAAGCATTGATCTCTGTGAGATCTTTAAGCTGAAGACTTGGTGTCTTGGCGTGTTTCATTAGAGACCGGGCCTTGCGGTAAGATTTGGAAAAGTTAGGTGAGTGTAACTCAAAGTAGTGCAAATGAGGAAAGAAATCAGAGGAGAGACAGCCAAGGGGCTCTTTCTTCAAAATGACAGCCCCCACACAATTAAGGTCTTCAAGTAAAGTTTTCAGAAGGACTCCAATATTTCAGGAGCTTAAGTCTAGCAAGTCTTAGATTGCTCATCCCTCTCACCCCTTGTGATCAATAAAGATTACGTGGAACATGTTACAAGAGTGCCCCTGGCCTAGGCCAAGCCTAGTATAATTACTTTGGCTCTTTGTTTTCCTTTGACGTTTTATTGGGTATGGAATTCTTCTTCGCTTCCTGTGTGCTAGGCTGTGTCTATACCGAGGGCGGGAGATTCACTCTCCATTGACTCGAGGGCTAGCTGTCAGTTGGGAATGTTAGGCTTTCACTTTTCTACCACTTATCTGAGCACCAGGGTGAAGTAATTCTCTCTAACCTGCAACACAAACAGACTGCTCTTATTACCTGCACAGCACTTCCACAGAAAGCACTGGGGTTCTCTGTCTACAGGCAACAGTGGGGTTTTCAAAAGCTCCTGAGGAAGTGAGCACACAGCAAATTGAGAGTCGATGGAACATGTGCACCCAAGTCACCTCAAATATATAATAGGCAACCCCCTAGAGGAGCCAGGAATGCTCAAGTGCCACATGAAATGGAGAATTTTGTCCTTCCACTGCCATTTCAGTAGCAGAAAGCAAATTGGTTTGCAGCCGAGTAAAGAAACTTACACCCATGTAAGGATGTCCTGTGTAAGTCTCACTGGTATCTATAGATCTTAAAGTGCTTGGCTGAAAAGGGAGGTACAGAAGTCCTTATTTAACGGCTTTTGTGACTTGGGCCTGGGTTAATGTAGCAATGAAGGGTGAGATCAAAACAGCTAGTTGGTATAACTGGGCAAATTACCATCTGCTGAGGGCTTGTGGCAAAGATTTTTCAGCTTTCTTTGGGCCTGATTATAAGAGGCACTCAGCACCTACACTGTGTGGGGCTCAGCCCAACTGCAGATCAGACTTCTAATTCATGGGGCTTTACTGAAGCTCAAAATTGTTTCATTTTTAAATGGCAAAGGTTTCTTTTTCCCAAATCTTAAAGCATGCTTTCAATCTTTTTTTTTTTTTTTTTTTAAATCATGAATGTAGCACTGTACAGAATCCTGCAAAGGGTTTTCTAAACTTTAGAATGTGACGAGAGGTAATAGAGTGGGGGAAAAATTCTTAATGAAATGTATCTGACAAAAATATTTTCTTGTAGAGAGGCAATGCTTTGTAGAGTTTCTGGTTGCCTATGTTTGTGTAAATAATGTACATTTAATTTATTGCTATGGTAGCATATTGTATTTGTTACGTATAAAATTAATTCTAAAGGTTCAAAAATGTATATTTTGTTGCTTAAACGTGTCTTTGCCAAGTTCACAATAAATAACATATTTTGTGCCTGTAAGCGTACTGTGATTTCGGTGCCCCGAGAAAGCGGCTGGCTTCAACTGATCCTTGCAGTGCTTGCTTGCCCTCTCCTTTGCGCTGGAGTCATTGGCCTACGAGAGCAGATTCAGCTGAAAAGTCATGTCAATGCAGAGCTCACCCAGCGAGCCAGCTCCCTCCACTGTGTAAGTAGGCACACTTCCACTGATTGGAATGACCAGTTTCCATCACTTGACGCTCTTAACCTAGTAGTTACGTTGGGAAGGATATTTAGTCTTTAAAAGTGCCAGCAGACTTCTTGTTTGTTTAGCTGAACTGCACTAACAGGGAGCTTGTCGTGTGCTTAAAGTTAATCCTAAGATGTCACTTTCCAGTGCTCTACCATATGAACAGCTAGTCCCCTTGCAATTCAAAATTCAAACAGGTACCCAGTGCCCTTGCTTTTCACGAGAGCAGTCGACCTCCAGTAGATTTGCCAAACCGGCCACCTCAAAATGTGATGTTCTTACTTTTAATGCGGTGACTCATTTACCTTTTTAAAAAATGCACAAATAATGTAATGAATGACACCTCGGACCATTGCCAGGCATTATGTCTCTTCACAATATTAAGCTCCAGAAAACTGTTTATTTCAGATGAAAAAGCTAATACAAAGTGAAGACTTTCCCCATTTCCTGCAATAGCAGTCTTGACTAATAGTGCCCTGTAGATTCTCTGGAAGTAATAGTATCACGGCGGTCCACACCTCACATGTGGCCAGTGTTTTTGCTTCATACAGTAGGGGTGGGCTAGGCTAACTCAACATGAAAGGCAGATCTTCAGCTGGTGGTAATCACCGAAGTTCACTTGACTTTTTGCTAAGTTTTACCAATTATGAAGCTGGCTCTTACATCCCCCTGCCACACAGAGCTGCATTTAGAGGGTTTTTGAATCAGAGCAACTACCTTCAAGGCTTATCGTAAGTAATTTAGGGTGATAGTGTTAACTGTCTTTGATTCTCTCCCTCTACTCAAACCGCATGCAGAAAGGGAAAGAAGCAGCAATTCAATGAGTCTAAAACAGGAGCATTACAGCATAGCTTGCCACCAGGATTCCTCCAGTCTTGAAACCATGAAGAAATTTTTCCATGCGCAAAGTATGAAATTCAGCAAAAGTCCAAACTCCTTTAAAGGCGTGTAGTTTGGACAAGCGCCCAGATCCTTTCCCCCTGGAGTGCTCAGCAAATTAGCTGATGTTGCTTGGAGGCCACATGACTAGTAAAACTTCTTTTGCTGAATGAACAAAGAATGTTAGCCGGTGTTCCTCAAGCTTTAGGCATTTTAGAAGGGACTATCCTAATTTCACTGCACTTTTCCCCGCCTCCAATAGCGTTAACACGAGTGAAGGGGAATGAAGAAAACCAGGAGGCAGAATCCATCTTCCTTGATGTACAACTCAAAGATAACACAGGGGTAAGTGTCATGGGGAGTGATCACATCACAGCATCTTTCCTGTGGTTTCTGATTCAGGGGGCAAGCTCCAGAGAACTCTAAAGCTGGGGTTTTTGAAGAAGCCAACCAGAGACGAGTCTCACTCCCTTAGCCTGAGCTGATACTGGCTAATAATTGCTGTGCATCAGGGTCTGTGGTAGAGCCATGATGAAGCACCCTGGTGGAGGGATTTGTGCCTCAGAGGGGCAATCTTGCAGTGTCCTGGGATTTTACCACCCCGAAAGGGGATGCAGCAGGTGTTTTTCAGCTGCCTCATCCTGGTCAGCCTGGGATTGGTCAGCAGTCCTTGTTCTCTCTCAGGGAAAGGCTGCTGCTTAGGAAAAAGGTGGGACAGGGTCTCCAGCAGCAGCCAGGTACCACCTTTGCAAGCAGAAGGTAACCCTTGTCTGCTTGATAGGGAGAGCAAAATTCTCACCTCATGTAAGTCAATTTCATTATGGCCTTTCAGGCAGTGGCATCAAGTGTGACTCCAGCTGGTGTTTTCTGGAAGATCACCTAACCTTGTAATGCTTGACTTTACTCATCCGAAAAATAGTTCCCTCCCTTTTCTTCACTGTGGACGGCAGTTCTAGGTGTCCTCATTGATCTCACCCTCTTCTTGTTTCTGATCCTCCCAGGCCTTGAGCAAGTTATGCCCTTTCCTCCCCCGCCTTCCCCATCCGTCAACTCGTGACCCCTCCCCAACCACGGCGGAATCCGTCAAGCCAACCCTCTGCAGAATTGTCATCTACTTGCAGAAGGAGATGTCTGGGGTCAGGTGTCTCACCACCCTCTGCCACTCTTCAGGAGCCAAGCCCAAAAGCTACAGCTTTAAAGGGGGGAGCCTGGGCGACAAGTACGTGCGGCTCAACGTCGGGGGCTCCTTGTACTACACCACCGTGCAGGTGCTAACCAGATGCGACACCATGCTGAAGGCCATGTTCAGTGGCAGGATGGAAGTGTTGACGGACAAGGAAGGTAAGGGAGCGCCGCACGCGTGTCTCAGACCAGGACTATCAGTGCGCGGGATGTGGGGGGGGATGGTCCTCCAAGGCACCAGGGGAGTTAGGCGGTCAACTCCTACTGGCATTCAGTAATTCTGCCCCAGCTTGCCTTCAGAAAGCCACCCCTTCATTACCAAAATTAGCAGGAGCAAGTTACCGTTTGCTCTGCTCCTGTCGTGGATGGTTTGGCCTGCTGTCAGAAGATGTCTAAGTTGCCAGTTAATGAAATCGTGGTAAAATGTAGATAGTGATATTTATAGGTATAAATACCCATTATATTTATATAAACTGAAAATTAAAACTGAAATGCGGTGACTGGACACATCTGGGGAGGGATAAACCTAGTTCTCAAACACGGGATGATTTCACAAGTTACAGAACATCTCAGTAACATCTAACTTCGGTTTCTCCCAAGTCTCACTTCACCGATACCTTTCCTTCTAGTTCTGGATACCCCGGAAGGTACCTCCGTCATTTGTACTAGGGAAGAGAATAAATGTGTTTGGATTTTTCACAAGTTCTTTATCTGCTTGTGCCAAACGGCGAGCAGTTCTTTGGCAGCGTATCGGGGGAGGTACTTTTGCCATTGTACGCTCTGAGCGGATCGCCTTTTGGTTACTACACAGAGCCATCTGGGGGCTGCTGCAATTCACCTCGTGCTTCCCGAGGCCTGGGAACCCGGGGCATATCTGTTTGATGGGTTAACGAAGGGCTCGGGGGCAAGTTACAAAGCCCTGGGGTGGCTCATTTCTCCTGCTCCGGTGTGAGTGATGTAAGAATTGTAGAAAGTCAACTGGCAAAGGGGTAGAGGGGCAGAAATCTCCTGAGTGAGGTAGGGACATTCTGGTTTTCCCAATGAATATCATGTGAGGTCTAGAAATAAAAGCCTGGGGCCACATTAGTGACTAATACTGTTGTGAAATGGGTGCACAGCTACTCCGTGAGGGGTTGTGTGCACGCATATATAGACAGATATTGAAAATAAATTCTGCGTCAGTAACCGGCAAAGGTGAAAAACAGGTTTTCTTCCAGATGGGAGGTAAGAAATGGGAAGATCTCTGTTAGGATGTAAATTTAGCATTTTAAATTAATGCATCCAACCCTGGTTGTATTCAAAGTCAAACGTGACTGAAAAGATGAAGTCGAGAGAAGAGGAGCACGCCTGGACCGACCGTGGCCTGGACGATTATCACACGCCGCGGTGAAGACGATGAACGTTGGAGGTATGGGGACAGAAGGCAAAGATGACGTCCCTTCATCTGGCACCGAGGAAGTGAATGGACGGAGCAGGTCGCAGGCAGGGGCTGCGGGGTGAGACACTTAGGTAAGGAGTGATGTTTGTTGTACGCAGAATGACTTGCAATGAAACTCTGTTCATTGATGATACCCTTATTCTCATTTTCACTCTGACTGCATCTCCGTCACTGTGGTGTCAAGCATAGCGCCGGTCCTGAATTGAATCTCGCAAGCGCGTTTATGTGGGAACCGTGGGCCTGGCGTGCATATGACCGACAACGCTCAGTTAAATAGCGGCTGGGCCCCACGTGCCCCTTGCGGGCCGTGGAGAAAACGTGTCGGGCACGAGCCCCCCGGTTCCGGTGGAGTCGGGGACGTGATATGCAACCGCTATTGAGGACGAGGGGCTTCCCGTCTGCACTTGTGAGACCAGAGAGCCCAGCTTGCCCCGGGGAGTCACTTGCTTTTCAGAGCCTCCCCCTTGTCTCCTGTTCCCTAACCCGGGGCCCCCTCTGCTGTAATCTTTCTCCAGTGCGGGATGGGAGAGGGAGGCTACAGATACCCCCCTTGGGGGCAGGGCAGGACCTGGCCTTGGGTGCTGACAATGTACAGTTGCCATTGCCCCCTGATCTGGGATATTTTCTGCCTTACTGCCGCTCCCTGGGAGTGATTCCCAGTGTGGGGGTTTGAGTATTGCCGCTGCCCCTGAACGGGTGGGCTGAGCTCTGCACCCGGAGCCCCCTCCCGCCACATGCACCGGGGCCCTGGATCTTGCAGGGTTTGGGCGTTTATCCCCACGGGCGGGTCGGTCACCCGGGCAGTCAGTGCGGGGCGGGGCCGGGAGCTGATGCACAGGCCAGAGCGGGATCAGCAAAAGGAAAAGCCCCTTCCCGGGCCCGGCCCCTTCCCTTAGTCGTAGTCTGCACCAGGGTCCCGTTCCCCGGGCGGGGCGGGGCGGGGCCTCGGCCGGCGTGGAAGGGGCGTTCGCGGGTGGCCCGAGGGGTTCCGGGGCGGGGCGCTAGGACCGCCGCGGCCATCCGCGAGCCCTGATCCCCGGAGAGCGAGAAGGGGCGCGCGGACGTCAGTGATTGGCTGCCGCCGCGGCCAATGAGGGGCAGAGGCGGGGCTATGAAGACGGAAGCGGCTCACGTGCGGTGAGCGGCGGTGGCTGTTGCATCCGGAGCAAAGGAAAGGCCCCGGCGGCAACACAGCGCGCGCCCCCCGCAACCCCCCCCCACGGCGGGGCGCCAAAGAGGCCGCAGGCGGCGGCCATGTTCTACAGGGAGAGAGACGGGACAAGAGTGGGCGCGGGTCGAAGCGGGGCGCGGGGGGAGGCGCGGGGCGGGGAGGAGGGGGGTAAACGGAGCCGCCCCGGCCTCACCGCTGCCGTGTTTGTTTTCAGGCCGGACCGGACCGGACCGGACCGCACCGCCGAGAGGCCGGCACCGGAAGCCCGGCCACGGACTGCATGGAACCGACCGCCCAGCCAGGGCCTCGCCCGGGGAGGGGCTGTCCGGGGGGGGGGCCCTTCGGCCTTCCTCCCGCCTGTCTCTTTCCTCCTCTTCCTCCTCCCGCCTGTCTCCTTCCTCCTCTTCTTCTTCCTCCCGCCTGTCTCCTTCCTCCTCTTCTTCTTCCTCCCGCCTGTCTCCTTCCTCCTCTTCTTCTTCCTCCTCTCTACCTATTCTCCTCTCCCCCTTCTTCTCCCTGGGGACTTGTTTGCCATCTGTCTCCCTCCTCTGTCCCTTCTTTTCTTTTGCTCTTCTTCAGTTATCCCCCATTTCTTTTCTCTCCCACTAATTTCTTTTTCTTTTCTTTCCTTTCTCTGTTCTTTTCAGTTTCCCCCTTTCTTGCCTTTCCTCTTTCTTCCCCCCCTTCTCTTTTGGTCTCTTCCTTCTTCCTCCCTTTTTTGCTTTCCTCACCCCCCCCCGTGACCCTTTTTTCTCCCCTCCCTCTTTCTTGCCCCCCCATCTGTTTCTTCTGTCTTTTTCTTTCCTCCTCTACT
Organism: Pelusios castaneus; assembly: GCA_007922175.1. Classification (NCBI taxonomy): domain Eukaryota; kingdom Metazoa; phylum Chordata; order Testudines; family Pelomedusidae; genus Pelusios; species Pelusios castaneus. The sequence goes on from ML685879.1 coordinate 2,850,924, forward strand.
TCTTTCTCTTGTTTCTTGATCTCTTTTGCTTTCATTGTGTTTCTTGCTGACTCTTTCTTGTTCTCTTTTGCTTTCTCTCTTGCTGTCTCTTTCTTGTTCTTTCACTCTTTCTTTTTGTCTTTTTTGCTTTTTCTTGGTCTTTCTTGCTGTCTTTTGCTTTCTTGTTCTCTTTTCCTTGCTCTTTGTCTTTTTGCTTTCATTCTTGTTCTCTTTTGCTTGTTCTTTCTGTCTTTTAGCTTTCTCTCTCTCTCTGTCTTGCTTGCTTTCTCTTTCTCTTTCTCTGTCTCTGCCTTGCTCTTTTGATTTCATTCTGTTTCTTGCTGACTTGTTCTCTTTTGCTTGCTCTCTCTCGCTGTCTGTTTCTTGTTCTCTTTCTTTTGCTTTCTCTCTGTCTCTCTTTCTTGCTGTCTTTTGCTTTTTCCTCTCTGTTTCTTGTACTCTTTTGCTTGCTCTCTTGCTGTCTTTCACTTTTTCTCTCTCTTTTCTCTTTTGCTTTCTCTTTGTTTTTGTTCTTTTTCTTGCTGTCTCTCTTTCTTCCTGTCTTTTGCTTTGTCTGCCTTGTTCTCTTTTCCTTGCTCTGTTTGTCTTTTGCTTGCTCTCTCTCTTTCTTGTACTCTTTTGCTGTCTTTCACTTTCTCTCTGTCTTGCTGTCTTTTGCTTTTTCTCTCAGTCTCTTGTTCTCTTTATCTCTTGCTTTCTCTCTGTTTTTGTTCTTTCTTGCTCTCTGTGTTTTGCTTTCATTTCTCTTTTGCTTGCTCTCTCTCTGTCTTTTGTTGTCTTTCACTTTCTCTTGCTGTCTCTTCCTTCTCTTTGTCTTTTTGCTTTGTCTCTCTTGCTGTCTTTCTTTTGTTTTCTCTCTGTTTTTGTTCTCCTTGTTCTCTCTTTCTTGCTGTCTTTTGCTTTTTCTCTCTGTCTCTTTCTTTCTCTTTTGCTGTCTCTTGTTCTTGCTTGCTATGTTTCTTTTTGTCTTTTGCTTTTTCTTGGTCTTTCTTGCTGGCTGTTGCTTT
>ML685879.1:2856000-2982668 GCA_007922175.1 Pelusios castaneus
TGTACCTACCTATCTCTTTTTCTTGTACCTATCTACCTACCACCTATCGCTCTCTTGTACCTATCACCTATTAAGCACCTATCTATCTCTTTCTTGTACCTACCTGTTAAGCACCTATCTCTCTTATATCTACCTAGCACCTATCTTTCTTGTACCTATCTATCTCTTATATCTACCTAGCACCTATCTATCTGTCTTCTTTCTTGTACCTACCTATCTCTTATACCTACCACCTCTCTTTTTCTTGTACCTATCTACCTATGAAGCACCTATCACTCTCTTGTACCTATCACCTATTAAGCACCTATCTATCTCTTATATCTACTTAGCACTTATCTGTCTTTCTTGTACCTTCCTAGCACCTATCTCTCTTATACCTACCACCTATTAAGCACCTATCTTCTTTCTTGTACCTACCTATCATCTATTAAGCACCTACCTTTCTATTATACCTACCACCTATTAAGCACCTCTTATACCTATCTACCACCTACTAAGCACCTATCATTTATTAAGCACCTACCTATCTCTTATACCTACCACCTACTAAGCACCTATCTATCTTCTTTCTTGTACCTACCTACCACCTATTAAGCACCTACCTATCTTCTCTTTCAGCTAGGTAGGTAGAAGAGTGTCTATCTTCTCTTTCATATAGATAGATCGATACTCTTATACCATGTTTTCTTTCAGACATATCTATAAGAAAGATGACAGATATGCATAAGAGGAAGAAAGGAATATATCTATGTTCTCTTTCTTATCAATATGTGGATGGAGGCGAGAAGAGGGAAACAGAGGAAAAAGGAAGAGCCAGAGAGAGAAAGGGAAAATAAGAAACAGAGAAGGAGCAGGAGAAGAGGAAGAGAAGCATATAGAGAAGAGAAATGTAGAGAGATGGGCAAATAAGACAGCAAGAAGACATATGAAGAGTGCACACTGGGGATGCTAATTACTACGGAAAGGCGGCTTTCACCTTCTGTCATTAAACACCACACACACAAGAAGGGTTTAAGGTCTTTTATTTCACTGCGTATGTCTCAGGTGACCAACCATGCGGCAGACAGGACCCATCTTCCCTTCCTTCTTTGATCCGCCAGGCGGTGCCGGAAGCAGACCGGAAGGGAGGCCTGCAATGAAAAACAAAGCCGCGCGATTAAAGCCCGGGGGAGGGGGGGGGGGGGCCTGCGCGCTGAACGCCCCGGAGAGCCCACTTCACCAAGCGCCGGCCCTGGCCCGGGGGGGCCTAAGTGTCCGCAGCCGCCGTCCGGTGCGGCTCCCCGCAGACCCTGCCCGCTGCCCCAGAGCACTTGGGGCCCGGGGAGTCGCGCGCTCAGGTCCCGCCGCTCTGGCCTTATTTCGTGCTCTGGATGCAGCAGCCTCCGCCGCTCCTCGCGCATGAGCCGCTTCCGCATTTATAGCTCCACCCCCGCGGGCCCCATTGGCTGGGCGGTGGCTCGCGCACCCACGCAGCCGCTGAACGAGCGGCCGGCAATTGGACTCGTCGCAGCTCTAATGCGCATGCGCTGCTCTCTTCACGTGTCCGGAGCCGCGCCGCAGTGAGGCTTTCGGTTTCTGTCCCCTGAGGCCGTAGTGTCTTTAAAAGGGGGACCAACAAATTTTCTCCGTCCTGCGCTCGCGACGCAAGGACTCCGGGGAGCAATGCGAGCACCCACAGCGCAGGGAAGGGGGGAGCGTGGGATGAATGGGGGGCGACCTCACAGGGACACAGCCAGAGGGGAGGAAAGAGAAAGGGAGAAAAAGCAAAGAAGAGTGGAGGAAAGCCGACGAAGAGGGGACAAAGTGGGAAAGATCAGAAAGGCGGAACAAACGGGAGGCAAGAAGGGATAGACAGCAGAGGAGTAGAAGGGGGGGGGGAGAAGAGAAAAGAAACGAAAGTAGGAACAAAGGGGGAGGAAAGAGAAGGGGGGCACAAACGAAGAAGGGAAGAAAGACACCGAGAGAGGGGAGGAAAGGCAAATGGGAACAAACAAAAAGTAACGGAGAAATAGAGGAAGAAACAAAGGAGGGAGAAAGACAAACTCAGAAAAAGAAATGAGGGACAAGCAAAGTAAGAGGTAGAAAGAGAAACGGGGAGGAAGGAAGAAAGGGGCAAAACAAAACAATTAGGAGGAGAAAAAAGAAAAGAGAAATTGGAGAGAGACAAACTAAGAGGGAAAGAAATGGAGTGGGGAACAAAGAAAGAGGAAGAGGAGAAAAACCAAGTAGGAGTGAAAGAATTAGAGGTGGGAACAAAGAAAGAAAGAGAAAGGAGGAAAAGCAAGAAAAGAGGGGAGGAAATGGAGTGTGAGAACAAACCAAGACAGAGGAAGGAGAGAGGAAAAAACCTAACGAGAAGAAACAGAGGAAGGAGTAAGAGGAAGACAAGAAAAACTGGGAAAGGAAAACAACTAAGAAGGAGCAAAAGAAAGAAACTGAGGGAAACAGGCTAAGAGGAGAAAGTCAGATTAAAAACAAAATAAGGGGGGAGAACAAGAGAGAAATGGCAGGAGGGACGTAAAATAAAGTAATAGGGGAAGAAAGTGAGAGAAATGGGGGAAACAAAATCTAAGGAAGAAAAGAGAGAAACAGAAATACACAAACGAAGAGGAAGGGGAGAAACAGAAACAAACTGAGAAATAGGTGAAACAACAGGGGAGAAACAGACTAATAGGGGAAGGAGGAGGAAAGGGAGAAACGGCCCCGGGGAGGGGGAACAGACTGACACAGTGGAAGAGAAAGAAACATACTAAGGGGAAGAAGAAGGAAGTAGAGGAAAAAGTAAGAGGGGAAGAAAGCAAGAGAAATGGGGAGGGAGGACAGGAAATTAAGAGGAATAAGGAGGGGGAGAAACAATATGAGGGGAAAGAGAGAAACCAGTGGTGGGGAACAGAAACAAACAGAGGAAGGGGACAATCAGCAAGCAAGAGAAATCAGTATTACTTACCTGTTGGCTTGAACATTTAACCAGCCCCCATTTTAGCCCACCAGCAGACGAAGACTTGTCACTGGGGATTAAGCACCCCAAACCCAGTAACTTTCTTAATGCATAATATCAATTTACTGTCCCAGCAAGTTCTGTTCGGCAAGGCTGCTAAAAATTTTCTCTGAAACCAACCAGAATCCAGCGGACGCTGTCTCATTCCTCATGGTTCCAGTAAGACGCCCACTTGATAATGCAAAGCAGGATTTATACCATTCAGTGCCAATCTAAATGCACATGAAAATGAGAAGAGTTGAAATCTGTCAGTAAGGTCCATGGCTGGTTTGTCCAACTGCGTGCGTGTGGCCCTGACAGAGCTGCCTTACGCGCTGCTTCCTTACCTCCCTTGCCCTGCCATTTGCACACACCGACACTTCCTGAAAAAAAACATTAAACGTAACCCTTTTCAAGTTTTCACAAAGTGTGATTTATTAACAAGGGACAATTCATTGTGTGCAGTTATGAAAGTGACACTTACCTAAAGGCTGCTGTAGAGAAGATGGATAATAAATGCAAGTTTCCACTCTTACAGAACCAAACTGAGTTTGTAAATCAGTATTTATTTTTGGACTATTAATAGCAAGATCAATTTCCAAGCCTTATCTATCCAAAATTTGCTCACTGGCCCCTGAGGGAGCCAAGAATTGCAGTGTGTCCAACTCACTCAAAAAGGTAGAACGCCTGGATGTAAGTTCTGTCTCTCTCTCCTTTTTATTGTGTTAATGCCGCCTTACCCGTGACGTAGCTCTCTATTTTCACCAAGTGCATTGCAGGTACCCAAACAGCGCAGTTAGTTCGGTTTTGTGCAACGGTATCAGCAATGTAAACCACTTTAAACAGCTTATAACGTCGGGGTGCTTTCCCCCGCCAATGGAAAGAAAAGCCCACAGTGCCCTCCATGGAAAGGCAAAGAAGGTTTTTATTTAAGTGACTCCTTTTTTTTTAATAAGATTTTAAAAACAAGCGCACATCAAAATCTAGCCCAGTTGTAAAAATCTTACTCCTTTAGTTCATTTTTTTTAAGAAATTCATTATTGTACATTTTTTTAAATTTTTACAAGGCAGCCATAAGAAATATAAACATTTGTCACCATGGATAGAACCTTCCCACTGACACACTATTTAAAAGTATACACTTAGTAAAACTGTAGACTCAAAGAACATATACAATTTCAAGTCTCACAGGGGTTCAGTTACAAGTAGACTTTTTCTTCTCCCACGTCAATAGAAAAATAAGTAGGTGTTAGGGTTGGGGGTTCAGCCGTGAAACTGCCATTCCTGACCTTCTGACATCCCGTCTAGACAGAACACTCTCTTCCAGTTGGTAAGAAAAATTGCACATTAAAACTAACTATTTTTTGTTAAGCACTATAACTTTTCCTTTTTAGTGTTCCATTTTACATGTAAAGATACTTATATGTAGTGTGGACGGAGATCCAACCCCGCGCCGCTCTTCTGCGTAAGCAAAGAGAGGATAAAAATTTTCCACCCTTCCCAAGGCGTGCCCGGTTTTAAAAGAATGCCAAATTTTACAATAATTACAAGCTAGATCACCCCCTTTTCATTGATCTGAGCCAAAAGCGGGACTGCCGGCTCTGTGTTCTCTGAGCTACCTTCCAAAGTGGTCACCGCAGGGAAATCAGCCAATTACCGTACTAACCCTGTTCTGTATTTAGAATTCACTCCTGGTCTCCCATGGAGAAGCTATGCTTCCCGGGAGACTGAGATCAGAGCTAGCAGTTCAGAAACTGGTATCTGTGCATTAAGAGGCCAGAAGTCTACATCAGTTCCAGGCAGGGTGAAAAGGGGCCACTCCCCAAAGGGAATAATCAGGTGGAAATTCTGTGGCTCCACATTTTCGGTCCCTTAAATAGGAAGAAGCTGGAGAATGAGTTGATCCCACATACCGTAAACACGTTTCTTGCCTCTGATACTAAACCCTTCAGCTTATTGTCAGGGTAAACCAACTTGCTGGCTGTTTCGTCTTAGGCTTGGGATAGAGGAAAAAATTGCTTTCAGTGTTGTACGACAGGGAAGTCTTGTTCTTTACCAACTGTTTGATCTTTAGATTTGAAAAAATTAAAGGCCTCTTGTGCTCACAGATTTTTGTAAGCAGCTTCTAAATTTTGGCCACAGGTAAACAAGTTCTTCCAGAAACCAGTGTGCTAACATCCATTTTTTGTCCTATTTGGGATTCTGTTTATTACGCAGAGGGGCTCCCGGTTACTTGCAGGTAAGCCGGATTGTAGTTTTCAAAGCAAATGATTGTGGCTTTGTTTAAACAAGCACACTGTGTAGACAGCTAATACTGTATAATGAAATCTATTTCAACAAATTAAGCTTTCTTAACTTATTGCTTGTTCTGCCTCCCCATCACCTCTGAACTATGGCCTAGCTACTTTGAAAAGAGTGCCAAATAAGAGGAGGCACACTTGTTCTTTCACTCATGCCCTCTTCTAAAGTCTGAAGTCTCTCCAGCCTGGAAAGGCTCATGCATCCTCAGTTGTGTGGAGAATGGAGGGTGTTGAATGACCTCATTCCCCTCTAACCAGATCACAATGGCAGCTGGCGCCCGAACCCCAGTGAGAGAGAGGGACGGCGGATGTTGTGTAGTTCTCACATAGAACAAAATAGTATGCTGGCTAGATAGAAAACATGCCACAGAATAAACAAGATTACTTTGGTCAAGCAAGAAGATTTTGTTCAGCAGCACTAGTGTAGGCAAACACGTACTTGGAACGTTTCTTAGTGACATCTCACGGTTACTATACATGTCAAGGGGATAGTCTGCACTCGCCGCAGTGCTACTTATTGTTTTCCAAACTCACCTAACAGAACAACAAAGTAGACCCAACAGCTAGTGTAAAAAATGCATATTGATTACAAATTTGCTGTGAAAGCTGAACCAAAACGTCACAGAGGGATACACACACGCACACAACACACACCACGGCTGTCAAGGTGTCTTTTCACAATAGCTCCTAACAGTCCACTTCTGGTAGTTAATTGCTGAGATATATATATATATATATATATATATATTTAGAGTAAGAAAAACCTGGGTCCCTTAACATGCAGAGAAATAAGTGTTCCTGCTTTCCGTGTGCATTTCGCTGTGACTGCTCACTAGACCACTCCAGTCCATTTTACAGGTCCCATGACCCCCTAGTTTGCCTGGCCAGAAGACTGTTCTCCGCCATATCAAGCAGTCAGGAGGCACTAAGGTGCAGAAGTTATTTACGTGCCCACCCTGGGTTCCATGAGCACCCTAAACGTCCACTGATGTCTTAAATAAACGCCCAGATAATATTCAGTATGAAGGACATCGAGTGGTAATGTGATACCAACAGAAACCGGTACCCAAAACCCAGGCTGATAATGAATGAGTCTGCTAGTCCCCAGACTGAATGAAGACGCATCTATTTTGAAATTCCACTTTACTCAAGGGCTCTAAATTAGGAAAGTCTGCTCCTCACATAAACTTTGTGCCCCGAATGTAAAGATTTCTCAAGAAGCAAATGCTTTGCTGATAACAGGGATTGACAATTTAACACATATGGTCTGACGTCACAGCCAAAAATGGGCTACCCTGGTAGTGTATGGGGCAAGTGTAAGTGTGAATTTTAATATGGTCTTCCCAGATTTCCAATTCCATAAAACATTTGTTTGTAGCCCTAACCCAGAGGGACAAACAAGGGGTTCTGTGACACTTTTATCTCCAGACCCAAGGTGATGGTGTCGAATTTGCATATGAATTCCAACTTTTGATGAGGTAGATATTGATGAAATGGAATCATATTCACAAAAGCTCATGCATGAAATAAATTAGTAAGTCTTTAGAAGTGCCACAGGACTCCTAGTTTGTTCTGCTGAAATAGACGAACACAGCTTCCCCTCTGGAACGCGTTAAGAGGTTCCAAGCAATTAGTCATATCGTTTTTCTTACCATAATGCTGTGCTCAGCCCTGCTGCAATATCACCACCATTTTAGTGACTAGTATCTAGCGCAGAAACCCCCCAATGCGGTCATCATCTGAAATTTTGCAACACCAGCTTCCAGCTGGTATGATACATTAATCTCTAACTTGAATATCTTGTGAGATTGTTTGCAAAGGTGCTCAGTTGGAGGGCCAGTGAGCAGAAGGTAAATCATTCAGTCCCTGAGCAATAAGCAATATAGGAGTTGGGCTAAGGACACAAGAGCCCCAGGGTCTCATGGAAGAAAGTGGGGGACTTTAACGCTGTAAGGAGTAACTTTTAAAATGCGGACGCTCTTATTGTGTACACAGACTAGCACTTATTTCACCACTTAAATTATAATACTGTTACGAGAAGCAGAATGGCTGTTAGTTAAGAAACCCAGGTATTAATGAAAAATTCAAGTTAAAAACACATCATCGGAGCTTTCAAGCTCATTTCCCTTAATGATGGGCACACCATTGCAACTCAGTCTCATTCTAGAATGAATCGGTTTTTCTCTCTGGGATGGAAATCTATAGGAGAATTAGATATACAGGATAATTGGTTTGGAAGCCTCGTGGCTGGTAGAGGTAGACATTAGCTAACGCAACAATAGCTTTGAAGTGAACAGCAGGCACAATCATTACCAGCAGTGTACATGCTGTAACACACGGCTGCTTTAAAAATGCGAGTGTGAACTAAACAAACAATGTCACCTGTAGCTCTGCCCATCAGATTACAGGTAGGAACTCAGGAGACAAATCTGAAAAGCCTTAGGCTTCCTTGCCTATTCAACTTGGAGTAAGCTGAAAACAACACTATCCCAGAGGGTTTGCAGCAAACAGTGCCTAAAACAATTGGCAAATACTGTTCCACGGCAGTAAAAGCAAGGGATCTGCTGGTGATCAGATGCCGATCACTGGGAACAAGCTTTTGCCTGGAGGTTGTGAGGATTTTTTTTTTTTTTTTTTTTGTTAGTACCTGTTAGTCAGATCAGATGCATCAAAAGGGCCTGAGCACGGAGTAAGCACCAATTAGTCTTCTATTACTTGGTTTTCCTGTCCCCTAGAGCAGCAGCAGAGAGCCAGATTCAGCCCTGCACTGAAGTCTGTGGAGCCACGCATGCCTACGCTAGCAGTGACTGCCATGCAGGTAGCCGATTCCTGTCCTGCTTTCCAGCCTGTGTGGTTTCAAGGTGGAAGAAAAGTCCACATTAGGGAAGAGCTGATAAGTACCACAGAAGGCAAAGAGAGAAGACGTACGCAGTTCAAGTGCGGTGTCTTACAGGACTTGTGACATTACTCAAAGACCTGTGTAACCCAAAACACTACTTTCAAGTGATATTCTTGGAGATCTTAACTTTTAGCTTTCGTAGCCACATGACTTGGCTGCGCATGGGACAGAAATAAACCAGCTATTTTAAAGTACCCGATCCTAACTAGTGTGGGTTTGCAAAGCAGTTAGTCTTCATTTTCACGTCAACATTCTAGTTTAGTTTCACAGAGAAACAAAAAAATTTTCAAAATCAAATTAACGTAGCAGATTTTTTCAGGAAATTTGAAGCTTAATTTTGGATACGTGCGGACGATAAGTGTAATACAAAAGAGCGGGTAACTGTGGCATTTCTGTGGTGGGGCCACTCTGCTGCTTTCTTGGGCAGGAATCACCTATCTGAACCTCTCATAGCTCCCTGGGAGTTTGGGGTCTGCAAAGAATGCAAGTTTAGGGTTTCCCTCTACTGCCTTCTTGAAGTTTCCCCATAGCATTTCTTGTATGTGCCATATCACAATGAGCTCCCATGAGCCTGCATCTGGCCTGCTTTAAAGAGGGTGCCGTTATTTAAACTCTCCCAGGCTCACAAACCACTTTTAATTTTTACAGAAAGTTTTCCTGAGCACTTACAACTTTGCTTTCCAAGATCTGTTTCTTTCCTTCTATCCGACACTGACTACACTCTTTACCTTCAAAATGTGAACATTAGAGCAGTTCCCATACATTCTCCTCCAGTGGAGCCTTCTAACTGAGTTGAGACAATCTGAACAGAATTTTAAAATCAATAGAAAATTAGTACTTTTACCTGGCATCTAGTTTCTTTAAACAGCAGTGAGAAGGGGAAAATGACCACTCTACAAATCCGTTCACTTTCATCCATTGTAAAATTCTGGAGAGACTGTAGAAGAGGGGTGGCTTTAGCTTACCTACTTAGGATCCAGGTCCTAAACCACAGAGTTAAACCCATCTTGTTGCTTGAAGCAATTCGAACATTTGTACAGGCACCAAGCTCCACAAAAATAGTGTGTGATCTTTATAGACAGCAACACTATCTCTCCTTCAGACTGAAGTAAAGACTTTTTTTTAACATAAAGCATTTACACTTTATGATTTGGTTCATAAGTAGATTTCTCCACCGAGTATTTTAAGTTGAGCTACCTCACTCGTACGATGTGCAGATGAGAACTTGAGTTGGTGCGCATTCATCAATGCTATAAGCCAAAAAGAAATTATCTTGGGTTTAAGGCACCCAAAGAGTTTTGCCTTCCACATCCCATGTGACCTGCACTTCCCTTCCGTGGGTAACAGTTTCTCAAGAGTGCAGCAGCGACTGATACAACCATTAGTGTTTTAAAACGTAAGCCTTCGCTTTACCTGCTTATGCTCTTTCTAAGGTACACTATCACTCCTTTAACAATCTTCCACTGAGGAAAATCAACCTGTTACTGCTTTTTTCTTATTGCACATTTCATGATGTGCCAGGTTAAAAAAAAAAACATTCTAAGCAATATTTTGCAGTGTTGATGTTAAGCACTTGAGATAGTTTTAGATCAGGATTTGAAGTTTCCTAATAGGTGTGTTAAGAGGAACCACCGAAGTTTCCCGCTTGGTTTAAGAAGGCCGATTTGGATGTAGATTTCCCACCTCTTACATTGAAGCTGTCTAAACACTATCTTCAAGACATGCCTACAGGTTGATTGGCGGACACCCAAGACTTACAGCTCCATGCTTCCTAAGGTACGGACTCAAATTTATGGACCCCACCTCGCACCCAGGCGATGGAAGGCAGATGCCGGTCATGATCTTTATCTGACTCAGGCTGGCTCTGGGCACGCTCCGGTTTGGGGTTTGACGAAGGCGGGTCCGGCTGCTGTACAGACATAGTTCTGCGAAGGTGAGTCCTCTTCCGGAGAAACTCGGGCTGGGAGTGTAGGCCAAAGCTTCCTTTTCTCAAGATCATCCGGGAGTTGTTTTTCTTGGGCCGCGAATGGAGACTGAACTCCAGTGAGGCTAGGTGTGCCGCGTAGCCTGCACTGAGGAACTGAAATGGAAGGAAAACAAAAGCAATACTGTGCATTGCGATATAAGGAATGAACCAAGTGAGCAGGTGCCACATCAATGAGCAATCAGCCTGTTTGGAAGGGGGGCCAACAGTGGGCCTGGGCGGTGGAGAAGCATCCACCGTGCACTGCTCCCACAGCCATGGCCAATGCCTTCACAACAGCTTCCTTTCAGAAGTGATCCTTCCAATTCAGTGTATCTAGCTAAGTCAATGGCCTGAAAGATCAGACTCCCTGGGGTGGAGGGAACGAAATGGCCGTTCTAGCACTCGCACTTATCTCCTCAGACTCTCCCGTAACGAAGGCATGGTCCCGGTCCTCTCTGGAATCTGGCCTTTCATGCTGAAACACAAGGACCCCCAGTTGGGTAACACACTTGGCCCATGAGTTCAGCCACAGAGCCGCGTGAGATTCAGAGTGACGACAGAATGAAAGCTCCAGTGGGGTGGAAAACTACACTTTCGTGTGACTGCCATCTTGGTGATTAGGTTTGAACCACTACGGCTGGAAGATGCTAGTATTACAATAGAGCTGCGTATCCTAACTTGCTCTTGCCATTTGGTCATTCAGCAATTCGATTGTTCACTATTGCACGGAAGTGCCCCACCTAGAGCCTGCCATGGACACTCAAGATTTCCCTTCTCTCTTCATTGACCGGTCAGGTCCCAAAAGACTCTTTAGCAAGAATTACATACCTGACACTGAGTCTGGTATTTTTTTGTCGGACGTCCCACTATGTAGATCTGGGAAGGCGACAGACCCAAAACGTTGTACACGGAAATATCCTTCATTGAGCCATACGCAGCGCAAATTTTGATATAGCACTAAAACAAAAAAAAAAAGGCAAATATTGTTTTAATTGCACATGCCTGCCATAAGATTTGTGGGCTAGCCACTCAGAGCTTGCTGCTTTTTCCTTTTTGGTATCGAAGCTCCAAATAAACTGATGTTACCGACTCAAATTTATTAACTTCCCATTGTTAAAAACATCAGACTTCTTGCCAGTAGAATTGGCAAGATGATTGCATGTTTGGGTTTTTGTTAAGTAATTAATTGCTTGGACTAGGGTGAAAGCCAATAGGAGTGGGTGTGCCTCACTATTTCTACAAGCTGTACAAGAATTACGCATTAAAAATGAATAATGTTTCTGTTTGAAAGACACATATATGAACAAGGGATACTTGGGAAGCTTTAACTGCAGAGGTGCTACGCAGCCACATCTTCCACTGATTTCCAAAGGAATGAAAATGAGGCCATATTGTTCCAAGTGGATATGAATCCAAAACCCAAATATGACTGGCTATGTTTTCAAAAGCAGCATACCCCTAGTCTGTGCCTATATCTGTTCCCTTCTAGGACACCTAGAGTCTTTAGAGATTTCCAGTCTTTGGGGGATTTTGTTTCATCATGGCACAAGGAATGGAATTGAAGGTTTATTTTATAAAAGTGAAGGCTTAGTGCCAGGTTCATGGCTATTCATAGCTACTGGATTGATTTATGTGCATCATCAAAATGAATAGCCTGCTCCAAGACCCTCAGAAGGCAGCACAGCCTTCTTTGCACCTGTGCAAAACACCTTGTAAGAGACAATGGTGTCTTGTTTCCAAGAGGGAGAGACCCGCCCCTCTGGCACTGACAATATAAATCTGCCCTTCCAGCAAGTGACTGCACAATTTCAAGATGTACACACAGTCTCTATTACCTCTTGCATTAGATTCCGGAGGAAAATAGTCTTTTGACGTAGAGGATCATGAACAAGCCCGTCTGAGAAGAAAATCATCCCTTGAGGGAAATTGTGCTGAGATAACCACGAGACAACTCTCTGCTTTTGCATATCAGGACGGCCAGTGATGTAGATGATCAGGTATCCCAGATCCTGCCAGTGCCTGTAAAACGCAAAAGCAGCATGGATGTGTACAGAGCATGGAAGTCACTATCCACCTCGACATTAATGAACATCCTCACTGAACGCGGAGGCAATTTGAGAACAGCCAGGCGTCATCTCTGAACAAGAAAAAGGCTAGCTGGGTGAGATCAGCTTTCTGATTTTAATTGGCTAACATCCTGTTGCATTCATTGATAATTAGCATGCCACAAGGAAAAGGAGGGAGAGGAATAGGCAATCTTGTACGAAAGAACGGGGACATTTCAAAACGTATATTCTCTGGAATATTCGGGTGCTGGATCCAGTCCTGCTGTGCTGGAAGTGGATGGGAATTTTGGCTTGACTTCAACCAAAGCAAAATCAAACCCTGCGAAACTTTGGCTCCGTTTTCAGGAAGGTTCATGGGGCACTGAGTCTAAAAAGATCAACATCACCACCTTGCCCAATGCAACATTCACTGACTTCTTAAGTGAAGAGATTAGGTGGTTCTTAAAACTCTGGGTCTCACAGTACTTTACATCCAGAAGGTATGGCATCTCCCCCCCTGATTAAAATTCATTATTGCATATAATCCTTCTAAACTCACCACCCTTTGTGATAATCAGAGAGATACATGGAGAAATTAGCCACTGACTCCATACACCTTTAGTCTGTTTCCTAGAACGTTGATGCAATTTACCATGCACATCATGAAGTTGAACATCTATGTGCTATAAAATGTGTACATTTCTGTGGAAATCAGAGAGAAGTAGATGGCGGAGTGAAACGCAAATGCATCTGCAAAGTCTGGGCCTTGAAATCCATACATTTTGTGAGCAATCTATTATTTCTCCCTTCCAGTTTGACCTCCTTTTTAACAGAGGAAGGAGGCAGGAACTCCAAAACCACAAATGCATACGTGTCCCTTACCGGACCACATCGACCGCTCCAGCTCGGACCTTGGGGTCGCTGCCCATGATGGAGACGCTCGCTGCAAATGAGCCATCAATGCTGAACACCACACACTCCATTCCCCGGGGAAGCACCGTCAGGTAGCTGAGTGCATTGCTCTGGTCGCCCCTGGAGAAAGAGAAACAGAGCAAAGCATCAGAACTCAAACGTCATGAGTTGTGGTGAAAACCAGAAACAACATCTGTCCGCAATAAAGCATTCTGGACTCCACCTGTCCAAAGGGAGTTAACTAGCCTGCTTCCAGTTTAACTAGAAGGTGGGACTCCTCAAAGTGCGCTGGGCTAAAGCAGCGAGATTTGCACAAATCCAAGTAAAGCATTGGGGGGGGGGGGAACAAACCCCAACACCAAACCAAAAACCACTGACAATACAATGAAGCCCTGTAGGCTTTGTCCTTTATTGCAGCTTAAAAATAGAAACGAGCCTTGATTTTTTAAAAAAGTGGTCTAAAAATATTGGGCATCCACAATGATATGGGGCGGGGGGGGGGGGGGAGTGACGTACACCTTCTGTCACTGCCTGCCTGCAAAAATCAACCTTACTATGTAACAAATGGACAAAAATTGTCCATCCCTCTGTCCCTGTGTGTTGGGCTGGAAATTCTGGTCTGGAAGAGTTTAAGCAATTTACAAAAGGGGAAGAATTCCAAAAGTAGGTACCTGCTTCCTCACACTGTTTTTCTCATGCAGGGCTCCGCCAGCTGCAAGCTTCAACGTGTGGAGTTTTCTTTCACTGAGGTGCACATCTTAGCACACCAGAAAAAGGCGGAGGGGGGGGGGGTGTTAAGGGAGTCTACAGCTTCCTTTTCCTTTTCCCATATGAACCCTAGTACTCTGCAACTCTGACTCAAACCCTCCCCCTTTGTCACAGTGAGTATTATAGCTCCAGGGGACATTATATTTGCTATTACAGGTAACATTTTGCAGGATGGATTTCTGCTCGGAAATGTGCTTGAATCACTTGTCAGGTCTACACACGATCATTTAAAGGTAAAGAGCAGACTTCTTCCATTCTAGCGTGAAGCATATTAAACCCATAATCTAGGATGCAGATTGGCCCCTGAAACAGTGGCAGACTTCCCTGAATAGACCTTAATTTGGTCTTAAGCAGCCCCGTCTTTTTAAATTGATTACCTGCTATTGTACAACAGAATGATTACTAATTAAATAAATAGATACATGGAGCTGGACAGCTGAGTTTCCATTAGATTAGCTGTGAGGATATCTTTTGTTTCTTTTTTCTTTTAGAGGAGACGTTCAGAGGGGTCTGCAAGTTATTTCCCAGGTGGCCATGAAGTTTAAAGTGGAGTATTATATCAAAGTGTTTAGCGGGTTTCTTGCGAAAATGCAAAAAAGCTTTAGAAGCACAGTTGCCCCATCTCTGCACTTAGGCAGATTAATTTTTTTCACACATTTTTCCTCTTTATGCTTGACGCAGCAGAGGGCTTTTCATGAAACTCTTGAGAGCGAGGAAAGAGTCAATTGATTTCACTTCACTGAATTGTGGCTTTAAGGCTGTGTTTTTCAATTTAGAATAAGCATGGCACTGAGTACAGAATTAAAGGGATTCCTTCCGTCAACCTGACAACAGCAGACGAACTGAACTGCAGCCTTAGCGCAAGGCAATACCTTCACCGTTCATTTCAACAGGGGAAGCTGGTCACACCCTGAAAAATGCAGATCACCCCTGCCGCAACCAGACTCTTTTACCCAAGCTACATTCACTTGAAGCCTTCAGCTGGGCCAGGAAATCACTAGTTCTTTAACCTGAGGCCCTGTATTTAAAAGGCTAAGCACTAATTAGTTGTCGGTGCAGCCGAGATCAGGGCCCCATCTGGATGCGCATTGTACCAACACAGCACAAAATTCTCACTGCCCCACAGTGCTTAAGACAGAAATAGACAAGGCACACGGAGAGTGTGGGAATGGGAACCCCGTGTCTGTTTTTCTATCTGGGAGATGGGGGCACACACACGCACACACAAAATAAAGGTGAAGGTTGAAGCGTCTTGCTCAGGGTCATACAGAAAGTCTACCCTAGACACAAAACCTTCCTCTCTCCAGCCTCTTTATCACTCTGCACTGATGGCTCACGTCATGGGAATGACAATCACAAAGTGCGAGGGAGGCTTTCCTGCCACTGAGGGCCACGTGGCGCCAAAAAGCATTTTGAGTAGATGAATAGTTTTACCCGTACAGGTTAGCATGTTAATCTTAGCAACTAATCAAGTCTAGAAGGCAAAATTAACAGGAGACCCATCACACTGAAAGCACATCATCCGCCTTACTTGCGTTAATTAAAAAGATGTGGTTAGAGAGGGCTGCCAACCCTGGAGTTTATTACCAGCTGTTTATTATTTATATTGCCGCAGCGCTGAGGAGCCCCAGCCAGAGACGCCACCGTTCTATGTGCTCTATAGCACAGCGGTTTTCAAACTTAGGGTCGGGATCCCATGCTGGGTGGCAGCCCCTGCTGCCGCCGCCAAAAGACAGAAATGCATTGCTCAAATTGTTGGGTCATGGACATAAATGGTTTTTTTCAACTGGAGCCCAAGAAAAAAAGTTTGAAAACCACTGATCTATAGCACTCAGCGGTCTCTGCCCCACCACGCTTACAATCTAAGTAATCACCTCCCCTCAGCTTCTGGCCATAGCTGACCGCTCTGCTCATCTTTAGCGCTGCCCTGGCTGAGTGCAAAAATTAAAACACCTGTTCAGCAGGGATTTGTCAAGGGTTCCCACCTCCCAGTGCTGATATTCTGATCACATCATCCCTTTATTGGTACTTGCCCTAACTCCTCTGTCTACACAGCAGCATGCATTCCACAGCTGGAACAGGATGTGATAGAGCTCTGAATGCCCCCTCCTTCCAGACAAGGGCCAGAATTTAGCCTGTGTTGTCTAAAAGCACTGCTTCTCTTTCTACATATTGAGCCCATAATGGTGGAATAAACATATCAGAGCTGTAACTCCTCATCCATGTGGACAATCAAGAAGTGTTCCATTTGAAGAATGGCACTTATGCAAAATGTAATTTTCCTGGTGGATTTTTTTTTTTTTTGGTTGGTTGGTTTTTTTACAGCAGAATTCTAGGCAATCCCACGCCTTAATTATCCAACATTCAAACCTGAAAATATTACCTAACCACCATTTTGATCGGATACACGCCAACTCTAAGCCTCTTCTGCTTGGGTATGTTATAGGATATCCTGCCGCTGTTATTGGTGATCTCGGTGTCAAAATACACCCACCTTCCCGAAGAGGGTTCAGTCATAATAAGGATATCAACCTGTAAAATTTCCACACACGCACAGACACAAAAAGTAAATAATATAAAATTTGTTAGGATACAGCACACATCAGACTCGTAGAAAATGGCAGACTGGCACACCCCAGTGCTCTGAGTAACTATCCTGTCTCTGACCTGTGCAGGACAAAATGCTACAGAGAAAGGTTCAAGAAACCCTGCAGTAAATGGTTATGGGATAATTCCTCCTAACCTAGAGGGCGTTTTATGTCCTGAGGCATAGGACATAGGCATAGACACTACTTTTTAAAAAAAAATGACTGGGCTCACTTTTGCAAGCTACTGAATCTTCGGGATTAAGTGCCCCGCTTCAGATCACTGGGATTA
The DNA here is from genome assembly GCA_007922175.1 of Pelusios castaneus. Taxonomy (NCBI): domain Eukaryota; kingdom Metazoa; phylum Chordata; order Testudines; family Pelomedusidae; genus Pelusios; species Pelusios castaneus. Next base: position 2,872,745 of record ML685879.1, read on the forward strand.
CTCCTACACTTAATGGTAAGCAGATGCTGAAGTGCTGAGCAGGATTGGAACCAGAATGCTCAGAATGAAGCTCCTAACTCTGGATATTCTTATCCATATAGATGTCCAGTTCTCTTGCCGTGAATACCACCTTGTAGCAATGACGTTTGAACGCAATTAAATGCTAAAAACCTGACAGCTGACAATGGAAGTGTTATCAAAATCTGCTTCTCTGGCTTTGTCTAGATTTTCTGAGGATTTTGTTTCTCTGAGTCCTGAAATTTTCTGTTGCTCACACTGTTCACTTTGCACTCCAACTGGATTCTGTATCTGAATCATTCAAATGCCCCATTAATGGAAGGAATGGGGAAAACATCTGAAAGTTTTGCTGACAAACTCTACAGACAATCTTGAAAGGAATAGTGGCTCTCTAAAGAAAGAAGTGATGGATTTTCTTTAGTGAATTACAGCTTGAACTTCATTTTATCCAACCAGTCAGTTCTTACCTTTCTTTTTTTTGTCAAGCTGGGGAAAAAAATATCTTTTTATGTTGTTTAAGTAAAAAGCAACTTTGCAGAAAAAGCAAACCCACAAATTACTTTGGTTTGCATCAGTCACTCGCCCACAGGTCTTATCCATTCCATGTCAAGGATGTTTTCATAAGAAGATAAAACACTACAGATTGCTATTTCTATTGACCTCGGTCAAGTCACAATCTCTCTGTGCCTCAGTTTCCCCATATAAAATGGAGATAATGATGCTCGCCTTCCTTTGCAAAGTGCTTTGAGATCCTTAAATGAAAGATGTTAAATATATGCACAGAGTAGTACTTTTCATTAAGAAATATGGCAGCCCCCCACTTTAATGAATCAGTGAAAACTCTACACCTCAAATGAGTCCTTCAGGGCTGTCCAAATGACAGTCATTAAATTAGTAAAAGTCTTAACGCTTCTTCTGAACCATTCAAGTTATGATGTTCTAAGGACCTTTACTAACTGCAGGATTTTATTCTACACACACACCCTGGCTTTCCCCATGGCTGAAATGCAGCCCCTTCTAGGGGGTGGTTCACAGCACAACATGGGGAGGGAAGTGTTGTTGAAGGACAAAGCCCCACACTCATTAAAGCCCTTACAGGAAAAAATCCACACAACATATACATAACCTCGGCTGGTTTAGGATTGCTTTTCAAATCAAGGCATTTGGTTGGTTTTTCAAATCAGGGCCAGGTTGAAACCCTGGAACTGGGACCTCTCGTGCAGGAGAAAATAATGGGATTTAGGGTTATTTGAACAAACAGAAAAACTCCAACATTACCCAAAAATATAGTCAGACGGTGTGTAGCCAATCTTAAACTATTTATAGCACAAGTTCCAAAGGGGTGGCCGTGTTAGTTAGTGCAGAAAAACAAACAGAGTTCTGTGGCACTTTTAAAGACTAATGGATTTATTAATCACATGAGCTATCCCACCTGCAAAGCATCTGACGAAGTGGGGTTTTCTCCCATGAAAGCTCAGGCGATTAATAAATCTGTTAGTCTTTAGAAGTGCCACAGGACTCTGTTTATTTATAGCACAGTGCCCTTCCTCATATTACCCCGAGCCTGCAGAAAAATGCATAATGAAAGAGACACTGGAAACAAATAAAATATGAATAAAGCACGTTAAATGTCTCAAACCTTCCAAATGAGGCATCTCACTGTGATTAGAACTGCACCACCTTATCCCTCACTCCTCATCCCTGCATGAGTTTGTTTCCATACACGTCTTTATAGTTGATAAGTCTTTCCAGGTTAGTCTTTTTATTTCCCGCTCCCACCCCTATACTTTAGGTTACACCAGAGACAGACACTCAAATGGCAGTATTAGTTTCCCAGCCTGGAAGAGGAATAAATTGGAATGCATTTTCAATCTAGTAAGTTTCTTGCTTGCGCTTGTTAAAAGCCAAATGCGTTCACCATTTCTGTTATGGCAGAAAGCCAATGGGAATAGAAATGAGCAGTCTGGAAAAAATCTAAATGGACTCTTCTGTAGCCCTTCCTGGGGCAGGAACACAGCAGCAAAGCAGACCACTGGTTCACAGCACAATGTGACGTGAGGAAGTGTCGTCGAAGGACAAAGCCCCACACATTAAAACCCTTACAGGGAAGAATCTGGTGTAAATCAGCATAGCTCCACCAAAGTCAATAGAGTCAGGCTGATTTACACCAGCTGAGAAGTTGGCCCACTTTCACCTACAGCAGCTGCGGCTAATGCCCCTTGGAAAAAGACGGTAGCCGTAGGCTACAGGACAGTGCCTGGCATTGGGCATCTCGACTGCAGTGTGAGGTTAGCAAATATCCAGCCTATTTTACAGATGGGGAAACTGAGGCACAGAGCTGCCCCCGTGGCAGACCCACATTTCGAATCATGGCTCCCAGTTCTGGGTGCTAATTGGGAGGGCCTGTTACCAACATCTCACAGCGACTTCTCTAGTGCATTTTTACACAAGAGGTGGAAAGGAATTGTAGCTCACAGAGCCTTTTCTACTTCCAGAGGAGAGCAACAAAGTGAAGCTAACTCCATCTGATTCCCAAGTCACGCATAAATTGGTGCTTATGGAGGGCTCAAATCAGCACGGGATCCAGCTAATTTAAGAGTTGTGTCCGCTTCTCCCCCCAGCTCTTACTCCGCCTTCTCATGCCTCTAATCAAAATCAGAATGAGTTATCACTGACTTTGCTTTCTGTTTCCACCACCTTTGAGCCATTAAGAGGACGGGAGAATTTACCACAATAGTGTCTCTGGCTGCATCAATTCTATTTGGACACAGCCTGCTCTGTTCACTTGCATGACAACCCCCAGCTCCTGGGTTAGGCACAGGAGGAGGAAGCAGATCGAACACTTAGGCCAGACGATTGCAAAAGCATGCCGCAGAAGGGAATAGATGGTCCAGAGAGCAGCCGGCATGCCAGTGATTCTGTTCTCAAAGCACAAGCAAGGGGCGGGTTAGTAAGATCTCAGGCATTCTGCACAAGAAAGGCCCCCCCACCCGCACGCCCACCCTTCCAGCAAAGCCATGGCATCAGCGGAACTTAGATTACATCCTTTTAAAGCGCACATTATTTGCTGTTCGTGAAAATATAGCCTAGAAGCAACCTGCCTGCCTCAGCACCGGAAACATGCACGTGAGTGCAAATGCCACAATCTAGCTCAAGGAGCAGGTGATCCGATGTATGGGGCACCTGAGTTCCATTCTCAGCTTTGACTGTGACCAGAAATTACTTCACCTCTTGGCTTCCTTTCCCCTCCCAACCCACCAATGTCTTGACCATTTAGACTTTTAAGCTCCGTGTGACAGGGATGTGTCTGTTTATTCAGCACCCGGCATAACAGGGACCCCGTCTTACCTGGGGCCTCTAGGCTCTACTGTAATATATGCGGTTGGAGGTGGTTTATTTACTTCACGAGTGGCCAGAAGTTGTAGGCTCCTTGAAAGCATAAATTAAGCCTTTTAATGCAAAGCAAATATACCCTTTGGGATTTTGTTGCTCAGTCATATCTAGATAGGTTCAAAATGTCAATTAATTCCACATTTGAGGAATGATATGCATAGGAAGTAATCAAGTTCTGGAACAATATGGCTTAAGTGCTTCTCTTAATAGAAGGACCACCCCATTTACCTCCCTCTCCCAGCTTTCTATTCTTCACTGTGTCAGAAGAACCTTCTCTTTTATTTTATGTATATAAACGTGATCAGAATAAAGAGCAGTTGAAAATCTAATAAAAGGGCTATGATAAAAATCTGCAATAAAGTTTGAGCAAATCCGTGATCTTATCCCATGTGTTATCTCAAGTAACAGAGCTGTTTTAGAGTTCTTACAAACCGAAAGAGACCAGATTTCAACAGCGATCTTAACTAAAATGTAACCTCACCGCACTCTGACAATTAAATTTATATTGGCACAAGACGGCTACATTCTATGGTGAGACCACAGCAGTAGCACATTCCTGTAAATTGTGGAGAAAAATAAAGTACTCTTTCTGACGGAAAAATACGTGACACGCATTCTATTGGATTTGAAGTCAACGTAAGGAAGCAAATTCACCTCTGCTGTAGCGTAACTAAATTCAGTGGAGTCACTTCCAGGATGCATTTACTCAACTTCCACTGTGTCAATCAACCAAGAGTTTTCTCTGGCTGTGGTAGTAAAAGCCACCCATTTTTTGCCTTTTACAGTAATTCATTTGGGAGGGACTGTGGTGTCGATTAAAGGCAAAGGTCCCTCTAAGCTCTGTTTCCATATGCAGTGGGATGGGGAACTGACCTGCTTTAGGAGACCAGGGGCAGATTCTCTTTTTTCTCAGACACTGTTTTCTTTTGGAAACACACTTCCAGTCTGCCACCATCTGAGACAATGAAGATTGCTGTATTTGACCAGGTTTGACTATCGCGCCTGCGCACCTCTTGAAATTAAATGGCCCATTTGAATAGTTTGATCTGTAGATGAGCACTATCTTAACCAAAGTCACTAGGCAACCGAGAATCCAGTGCAGCAGGGACAGCAGAAACTCAGGCTTCCTTCTTCTGTCCCTGCAATAGTCCCGATTCTGGAGGGGACAACCTTTAGCTATGGATCTCTGGCACAAAGCAAGCCTTAGCCAGTCTGCTACGTTTTCAGGAAGGCAGCCAGTTGTGCTTTTGAATTCTTTAAGAAGGGAATCCAAATATTTGCAAAGGGCAAGGAACCACCTTTTGCTCACAGCTTGGGGGAGGGAAAGCGCCTGTCTCCAAAGTGCATGAGGAGCACATCCAAAATGGATGATGTGTACACAGTGACTAAATTAAATAGCCCTGGGACAAGCAGGGAGTGCCCCCATCATACCTACAGTAACACAATTGCCAGGCTCTGTACACATTTGTCGCCACGGGCTAGCACAGAAGTTTGTGCCCTGTTCTCCACCCCTGCCTACTTAGCAATATGAGAACGGCAAGGCAGAGTGACAGCTGTTCGCGACCCTCACGCGTGGCCAGTTCTCTATCCAAGGCCGTAGGAGGCAAGGGCAATAATGAAATAGTGGCGTTTGCACAGAACTGGCATGCCAAGCAAGACTTCTTGTGCCTCGTATTACGATTCTCGCAGTGCTGTGAGGAAATCGCAGCAGAGGCTGATTGAGGCTTATGCCTGATAATTAGTTATGTTTGGCTTCTTTAGCTCATTTTCTCCACCTTCGCCATGCCTGATGCAAGGGATTGTATTGTATCAGGTAAAGGAAAAAGGAAATCTGCCCCACATTTACATTCTATGAAACAAAGAGAAGGGGCAGGAGTTTCCTTGTAGCTGAAGTGTGTTAAACAGCAATGAGATCAGGCTTCCATGATGCGAACCAATTACTAAGAGTGATGATTTCAGTGCAGATGGTTTCAAAAGGCAAAAAATGCCCAAGGTTAGAGAGCAAGCTGTATGTTGTGCAGACACCATTATTTCATTTCTAGGCTGTGATTACATTCAGCGCTTCCTGCCATCGATGACAGACCTAGCGATATTATCTGTTGGTTTTCAATACCTCTGCTACCCGTGCCACCTTTATTTTCCTCTGACACAACAGCGACCTTTATGTCTTCACAGATGGAAATAAAGGCTCATAGCTCATTTAAGGGAACAACTGCAAGGGTTTTTTCCCAAAGCATTAAGCTACGTGCATCTAGAGGGGACACATTTTTCTTTATAAGTGCAGTATAAGTGTGGCAATGTCAGACCTTGCAATTATTTTCTGTTACAGGCACTTGTTACTAAATAAAATTGCACCCATCATGAAATCTAAATATATGACCGAGCTATTTTACTCAGCTGACATACCAATCAGCCGTTCCAGATTGACTGTATTGTATCCTGTGGCCGTATCAGTGTTCTCAACCTTTCGTGGGTCGTGACGCACTTGGCATATTGCAACCTTACAGGACACCCCAGCCCACCCCTCCAGGCCAAATCCAGCCATCTCCCCGGCTCTCCGCAACACCCTTACTGCTGTGTGGTGAGAACCGCTGGTCTATATTATAGGCTTATTAAAAATTCAGCCATTACAGTGTGCCTATATTATAATCTGTGCCATCATTACAAAAATAAACACTGCTAGTATAATGTTTTTCCTCTGCTGATCTCAAAGCACTATGCAACGTTATCAGGAACAGCACCATTATCTGCAGGTCACCGATGAGGGAACTGAGATACAGAAGTGATTTTTTTTACTTTACTCGAAGTCACGTAGGTAGCAAAGCTGAACTGGGGACAGAAGCTTGGTCCCCCGACACGCAGTCTCTGCCACCTGCACAGTCAGGTTGTCCGCTCACTGATATATTGGGGTTTTCTTAGCTATTGTAAGAGAGTTTTGGAGCAGCAGTGGCCCCACATTACTCCCTGAGTGCTAAAATTCATCTTCAGGCTTCCAAGCTGAAGAGAAACTGCAGCTACGTAATCCACAGAATCCCTATAGCTGAATGTCTTATCTGGAGTTTGTCTTCCATGACTGGCTGCTGCTACTGAATTGTTTTCTTTAATTCTTGTTCAGTAGACTAATTCTGTCTCTAACAGGTGATGTGACAGGATGAAATGCACTTCACAGCACACTCGGCGTCAACCTGCTGAAATGGCCAGGAGCACACAGGGAAGGTGAGGGGTGGAAAAGGTCAGGTATGGGGTGACAGGAGATAAAACACGTGCATGGACTCACAAACACACGTATCACAGGGGAGTTAAGTGCGAGATGTGCTCAAGTAACATCGCCACTAAAATTAACTGGAGGAAAAACCAACCAAAGCACTTGCTTTACCTTTTCACCTGTTAAAGCTACCATGTCCAGGGGGCCATACATAAACCGCCCAATGAGGATCTGAGGCCCGTCTTCCACTGCGATGACATCATTAGCTCTATGATTGGCCGTTACATTCTGAAATGAAAGCACAAGTTGAGCATTGCCACGTTTTTATGCCCTTGGTAGGATACAATGCCCATTGGGAGGGTGCTAGGGTGTCGTATCTGGGTGTTAGGTGCTGGGATGTTGTATCCAAAAGCTGGGTATAAGAATGAAGGAAAACACCATTCCTTTCAGTCTGTGAATTCACCCAGTGCATGGGAAAAATAAAAGAACCTCTCTTCCTAACCAGCGTGCAGTACCTCTGAGACATCAAAGAAACAAAGACGGCAGCGATCAATAGCTTTTCTCTCCCTACATACAGTGAGAAACTAACAACAAATGGTGTCTTGAGCGCCAATTCCCGGCTGCTACTGCCACCCCACAAACACACACACTCTCTCCCCACCCTTTTCCCCAGAGATACGTTGACTTTTCAGTTCTTTACTGCACTTTTGCAACAATCACACTTCAGGTGACTGAGGCAAAATTCCATTGCAGGAAAAGACATCTGATGATACGTACTCTCAGCTTGACATGCGTTCTCTTGCGCAGCCATTTCTCTCGTGGATTGGATGGGCTTAGCGCTGCAGGGTCCAAGCTGTCATTTTCCTTGACGTTCACATTTTCATACCTCATCACCTGAAATGAGATTAACATTATTACAAATGATGGGCGGCCGCCAGATTCATCACTGCTGTGCTTCGTGTGGAAGGAGGAAGAACAATGCTGCAACGGTTTAGTTGTGTTCCCTACAGGACACAATAGGAGTGTGGGAGAGAAATGGGTCATCTCGTCGGGACTACGGATGTACTGCAGTGCATTCCCGTTAAGTGTCAAACAAGGATATTACGTGTCTCTACAATGCACGCCAGTAGCTTATTGTCACAAATAAGCAAATTCATTCCTGCTTCAGACTCAGCTCTTCCCAACACACAAAAGCCAGAGCCAACAATGGGACTGTTACATAAAGAGCAGGGAGAGTTGCATCTCCTCCCCCGGGGCTGTGGAAACAAGCCAGCTCATGGACTGTAGTGTCATTCGCCACTACAGTACTTCCCCTTTCCTTTCTGAGCCTGGGGGCCAGCTCCCTGATTCCTCTTGCATCGGCTTTCCACACCTACCCCATGCAAGTGGTTCTAGGGCTCCTGAGCACCACTGTGTACCAAAGATGCCAGCCCCAATTCAATCCGGTAAGTGAACATGCAAAGCCTGAATAAAATACAAGTCTAACCGTACTCCTGGGCAGTTGTGCTCTCTGTGGCTCCAAAAGAACAGTCTACAAACTTAAACAAGAGGAGGTTTGTACTCTCACTAGCTGACGGCCAACAGATTGGAAGGCGGTTACTTTTGGGTAAATGAGCAACTGGCTTAATCAAGCATAAACTTCTAGATCAGGTTCATCCATGAGCTAATGTGAAATAGCTACTGTTGAGTCTTTCAGCTTTTGTATGAATACCACAACACTCCTTCAACATGGTGTCCCAGTTTTCCTCCTGCTGGGCATTTAATACAGATGAGCCAATCTGATCTCCCCAACCTGGTTCCGATGGAAACTAAAAAGTGGCTATTGAGGCTGAGATGTTTCAATTGCCTAGAGGACATGGATGCCAAACATGCTGAAGCAGTTTGGAAAATCTCAAGCTTTGGTTTTCAATATATATTTATGTGCAAGTTAAAGAAACCCACAGAACTGCATGTGCTGTCTCAAAGAAAGGTCCTCTGAGTAAAAGCCTGCTGCATGCACCTCTATGGCTTGCAATTGTAGTTAGGGGCATAACAGATTCACAAACGCACCTGAGGAGACTAGGCGCCTACATATCTGTGTAAATACAGCCCTAAGCGACTTGTTCAAAGTCATGTGGGAAATCTGTGACAAAATCAGGAATTAAACCTAGGTCTCCCAGACAATGGGCAGATCTGCACTGCCTGCTGTTTTCGTTACTTAAAATAACTCGTGTGTCTCCTTTCAACTGCTCTACACCCAGCACGTCCACAGTGCTGAGTTAAAGAGAAGGCCTTTGGGTTTGCTAGAACTATATTTTATGTATGACACGATTTTCAGTAATCCCCATCAGATTTGACTTGGCAGTTTGGGAGCCGGCCAAAGGGCTGGATAGTTTTAAGCAAAGTGTGTTTTTGTCTGCTGAATGCTCAGTGAGAAGTGGTTTGTTGCTGGCTTGGCATATTTTAGGGATGAAAAACAACAGTATTCAGAGCTTTGCCTGCCTCATTCTTTGTAGTTTGCTCTGAGAGGACAACCTGATAACCACAAAGCCACAGCATTCCTTTCCAATCCAGGCTGGGCAGCTATTGTAACGCAATGTTTCTGAGCTTTTGCAGTTTTTCCAGTGGATTGGTTTCTGGTGTCAATGTGCACCATCCATCTCAGCAGGTTCACCTCTACAACCATCTATGGTTACTGGAACAAGTGCTTAATCTATTGATTGTCCACTGTTTTTATCTCACCCGCTTCACAGATAGAGGAGTTATTTTGACCAGTTCCCAGAGAGCTAGTCATGTTAGTCTAGTTCATAAAAACAAACAAGCAATCCTGTTTGCACTTTTAAAGACTAACACATTTGTTTATCGTGTGAGCTTTCATACTGAAGACGCAAGGTGGGTAATATCTTGCAAGAATGGTACTGACTGACTCTGCTTTCTCTGACTAGGGCTTGCGTGGAGCCATTGACTAGAACTCAGTCTTGACATTTATAGAATACAGGCCTGATTTGGGTAGGAAGCTTTTCACGTGAAGTTTACATCTGTGCTATTTGTCATTCTAAAATTCTAGGGGGAAAACAAACAGGAAAATCAAATTTGCTAATGGGAAGACGAGTACATTTCTAAAGCAAACACACCTGCATAAGCCAGGACTGGGTTTCTAGTTTAGAAACTAGCACAAATTCAAGTCACCATGGGCAATGCTCAGACACAGTACTTGGCCCTCCAGAACGTCCATCAGCCTGACTCTGTACAGAAGCAGAGTTAGCAAGATATATCTATATTACCTAGTCATTTATACAGCACTGTGAATCTGTACGGTACTTCAGAGGCATCTCCTCTGCCCCTGAGAAGCTTATAATCAAGTTACACTGGGGGGAAAAAAATCACACGGGACAAGATACAGCATAACAGTTCAGCAGGGGATGGGGAGGGGTGACACTGAGGAGAGGGTAGGAAAGATTGCTGGGAGAGAAGTGGGATTAGGAGGGATTTGCAAGGGAGGAGGGTGCTTGACAGCTTTTAACAGACTGTGATAGAATTATTTCTAGCAAAGTTTACTTAAATAGGCCTTTAGAATACCCCAGTGGAGAGATCCTCTGACTAAGTTTGTACTAAGTCCTGATAAAGATAGCAGCTAAATCTCTCTTAAATCTCTCTACCATAGGTATTTTGAAGGGGCCCACTACCTTCATATCTAAGCAACAGATAAGGATGTTATGAACACTGGATCTAAGCCCCTGATTTTATGAGCAAAGGGTGATGGTTCTGTGAGTGGCTTACTTTTTAGTCATTTCCTATAGTAAAATCCACAAATATAGACTGACCGATGGAGAATGGAGATTGGATAGGACTGCCCAGCCTGTTTCCAGAGCTTCTCTCTGGCTAATCCACATCACTGGCCATCATCCAGCACCAGCGGCCGTCGCCCCCCTAAGTGGACAGGAGGCAGGATCAGCCACTGAGACTCTATTCTCAGGCGCTGAAAGGACAGCACACATACGGAGTTGTTCATCAGAGTATGGATACACAGTTAGAGAGGAGTAAAAAAAGACTCCAATGACATCAGCTCAGAGCAGAAAAGAAAGAGAGACATCCTAGTCCCTAAGGTGGAGGATGATGGGGAGAAAGGCAGAGGGAAAACAAAAATCTCCCAAACAATTCCATCAAGGAAAATCACTATGCAGCTCCCTGCGTTACTCCTTCTGCTGCTTGTTGGGCAGCAGCTGTTGCATCTTTCTCTGGATGTTTACTATGGCTTTCGGTTTATTCCAAATTCATCTTTAGATATTAGCTAGATTACCATTTACAGCATAGAGAGGAAAAAAGGAAAGACTGGAAGTATCATGCTCAAGAGTAGAAACCTCTCTTCTTCCTAACAGATGGTCACAGTGTTTTACACTCAGAAATTAGAATTGGACTTCAGTGAAGTACAGCATAACTCAAGATGTCCGGGTCATTACCAAGGAGATAAACACGTGCAGCACAACTTCCTTAAGCATAATATCTCACTCTTGACTGCTCGTAAAAACTTTCCCAAAAATGGAGTGAAAGTTGCACGTTGCAGGTTGCAGTATCAGACAGATAATTTTGCTAGAGATATTATGAATTCCACACTAGTCTGGCACACAGCTATGTATATGCTAGGGATGTGCACAAATTTATCTTACATCATTTTCAAATCACTCAAACCTCGGAGTAGGGGGAAGAGAACACTGGACTTTGGGGAGGAAGGTTTACAAACCCCCAAATCAGGGGGTCTTCAGAAGTTGAACTCTGAGGCTGTCCATCTCAAATACATGTGACAACTATGCAGAATATAGATAAAGAATTATAAGGGCAAACACAAGAAACACTCCCCTCCTTTGTTCAGAGACGATAAGTGGGTGAAGTCTTTCCATTGACTTCAAAATTCAGATTGGTTTTAGACTAAGCCCAAAATGTACCTATGTTGCAGCTGCCTGGGCTCTCCAATAAGGACCAGAATCATGATAAGTTTCATGGTCACCGGTTTATTATGAAGATTGCACAGGACTGTGTTCCAAACAATGGCACAAAATTACCAAATCAACCTAAACTGTAGCTATTTTTACGTTCTTTCCTCCTAGGGAAAAGCAAGGCTGATGAGAACACGTAACACTCACTTGATTCATTGATGGGATAAGGAGAACACATTACAAATGCAAATATTTGCAGTAGCTGCCAAGGATTATGCAAATCTTGGACTGGGGTAGGCAGAGTGAACCCGATTAGAAAGGGTAGATGCTCTCCCAAAGACCAAGAATGATATCACAACACTGGGCCTGGAGCCCACATTTTCTCACTTCTTGTCCTGTGCTTTAGCTCTGAAAGCAACTTTCTCACAGTATATAACAAGCTCGCCTCACTCGTGTGAACACAGACGAGGTGACCACCACCTAAGTCAGTAGCAAAACACAACAAAACTGAACAAACGTGAGATGCCCCTGGGCACAGCTGCAGAAAGCAGGTGTCCCTGACTCCCAGTCTTATCCCAGACAGTGCCTGTCCCTCTAAAACAGAGGATCACGTGACGTGAGCCCACCCCGCATGTTGCATTTGTGGCCCTTGAGTGGCCTTAGAAAATGCAATTTGGCCCCTGGCCAAAAAGAGGTTGTACACCTCTGCTCTAAAAGGATGAATAACTTCGCAACTCTAAAGTTGCTTTGTAGTTTACTATTCTGAGGAGTCCGCTGTAGATTATTACTGATTTATACCGAGTTTCCCTTTAGGGAGACATAAAGATAAAGTTACCTGTCTTAACATGAATGCTACTACATCAGTTGATTCCCAGTAGCTGGCGTGGAAGAGATGTGGTAGGGCCACAGTTGGGAATGCTGTTAGGACATCTGGGCAGTACAAGGCGTAATCTATTCGCTTTGTTCCCCACCATTTGGAAGTAACTGCAAGACAAGAAAAAAGTAATGCAGCGCACATTGCTAACAGATACCCTGTTAATAATCTCTTACTATTTTTTGTTTTAGGCTACTTGGTTAAAAAGAGTCTCTCCGGGTGTTTCGTCTCAAAATGTAGGTTCCTGTCAAAGGTATTAGAAAACCTAACACTAAGTGGAATGTTTTCATTAATCAGACAGTGTCATTTGCTGTCAAACAGTTGCTCAAGCATATTCTATGCAAATTGTGCCATCGGTTGCAAGCTGCTTGTCGCCGGGAACATCTCTGCAGCTCACATCACAACGAGACCTTGATCGGATCTGAGGGCTCTGCAGACTACCGTCGCATAAATGATGATAAACTGTAACATATGAACACCCTGCATATGAAACTGACTTGTCTAATTTTTTGGTCATTTTATATTAAGAATACACTCACCAATAGTTCTTAAAGGGTCACTAATCTTCGTTTAATAGATGTTCTCATAAAGAGTCCTTATAGATCAGATATATAATAGTATTGTCCAGCAGGCCAACAGATTGCTTACAACTGCCTACGGCACTTCTACAGATGTTCTATCACCATCTCTAGCACATACTATTGTTATGTACTTTGTTATGGGTTGAGCTAAAATCCCATTGAGACTGATAAGTGTGACTTTGCCGTTCAATTCATATAACTTTAAGCATAAACCCCACTTGAGATTGTTTTCGTTGCGGAGGGAGAAAAGAGATCACAAAGAACAGAGGTCAGCCAAGAACAGATTGAGGCCATGTCTACACTACAGACTTATATTTGTAGAACTACATCAGTCAGGGGTGAGCAACACACTTATACCGACTTAACTCCCATCGTGGAGAAAAGCTCTTCGTTCGGTGTAGTAGCGCCTTCACTGAAGTGCTAGAGCGGTGCAGCTGCACCCCTATAACACATTGTACATGAAGCCAAGGCCTCAGAGAGAAAGAGCCTTAGGAGCAGATGAAAGCAGGGTGGCTGATTCTGTAAGAAATTTGGGAAGAGGTTTTCAGGTACAAGCTGAAAAGATAGTTCTCGTGATTCCCTCTGCATTCAAAGACACACGACTTTTGTTAATACAAACCTGCATCAAAGAAATAGCTGACAATCTCTAATTTCTGTGCCCAAGTGTGGCATCCTTGGGACTCCAAACTTGGACTAGTTGCTTGGGTCAAAAATGGGGTAACAGTATTCATGTCTGGAAGATGCTGATAACACTAATTAAATATTTATCTACTCCTTATACATTACTTATAAAATATGACCTTAATTTAATGGTCTTATCTGAGAGAAATGCAAAAAATGATATAAAGAAAGGAAATTAATCTGGGGCAGTTAAAATTCTAGTTGCTTAGGCTCTTCACAGCATTGCTAGAATTCCTGGAAAGAAAAGATTTCTTCTTCAAAACAAACCTCCAGAGGTCTGATGTACATGGAAACACTGACATTGTACCAGAAGTAAACATCACAAAGCCTCACTCACTATTGGAGATGTTTGCTGATGGCAAGCTCTCTGTCGACCCTGAGGTTTCGCTGTTCATGCTGACCAAGCTTGTCCTTCTCATCTTCCCTTGTGGCTGACTCAGTGCATGTGGCGATTCTGGAGAGGAAGGTGATATACTGGAGCTGTTCTCAAAGAACAGGGCGCTGTGGCTCTGGATTGTCTCAGCTGCGTGTTTTAAAAATGAAAATCAAAGAGAAGAAGAGCATTATTTGAAAACAACTTCACTGATATCAGTGGGAGTTTGCCTGAAAAAAGATTGATTTAAGGATTAGGAATGAGATTCACTCTGGAGAGGGCCAGCACAAGCTAAGGAGGGAACCTACTTACTTCCACTGGAATTCAATGAAAGCTGCCTGTTTTAGGACTAGATTTTTCAAAAGTGGCTCGTGATTTTGGATGCCTCAATTTTTATGTGACCAGCTATGTCCTCAAAGGGCCTGATTTTCAGATGGTGGGTGCTTAGTTCTTAGAAAGTTTTTCTCCTCTTCTATCTCACACAGGGCACCCAAAAACTGAAGCATCCAAAAATCACTAGTCAGGTTAGGATATCTTGGCTTTACTCCCCTAGACTCCTGTGCAAAACCTTGCCCAATCCCTTAAATTAAGGCACCTGTGAGTCACCTGGTCAGAGGCGTGCAGTTAACCACTCAGATGCCACTTAGACAATGGTACATTATTATGGTTTGTATCATCCTACATGATTCCGTGTTGTCCAGAAAGAGAGTAACATTCTCACACTCAGTGTGGGTTTGGGGTTTTTCCCCCTCCTGTGTTTTCCACTCCCTCTTTAGTTTTAAAGTTTATTAAATCGTAAAGATGCCTTTGCGGGGGAGGAAGGGCACGGAAAAAAACCCTTGCTATGGAATTAATGAAATCCTGATGGCGATTCATTTACTGTGGAAGATTCGGTGAACATCTTTCTTCGAGATTGAATTTTCTGACTCATCTCATACACTCCAAGTTATTGCATTAATGTCCATTAGGTTTGCCCAAATACTGCCTGCTTTTCCACCAAAAATGAATTATAGCAAATAAAAGGACATGCTACGGAGCTTAAAGAATACTCTCTGGGTGCAATAAAAGATCATGAGCAAGTGGTTTTACTGCTGATCTATTCCAACTGAGAAGTGGAGAAAGTTACATTTGCAGCCTACACAATAATAGTAAAATATTGGGTACCAAAATTGTTATCCAAAAAAAAGAACAAACAGGTTTCCTTCCATACATCTTACTACTTTAATTGCTCAGTTGGACTGCCACATAGCATGCCACCTAATAGTCCCAGTTAGGAAGCTAAATATGAAATAGCCAAAATGTGGTGAAGTCTGTTTGCCTTCCTGAGTTGTATGTCTGTTCACACAGGTAAATTTTCGTGCAGACTAATTATTGTAGGACTAAATATGGACAGCATAATAGGACTGCTCTGAAAATGACAACGTGTGTTAGCATTCAGGGTCCTGTTAAGTCAATGGAGGTTTTATCCTTGAGTTCATCAGGGCCTAGATTTCACTCCAATATTAACTAGGCAGTACCTATGTGGAATAGCACAAAGTATAGGAGACTGGCATTAGTCTGTGACGTTGCTTTCTGTATTCCCCTCATGCTATCAGACCAATTCTGTAATGGTGTGACATGGATGTTTAGGCAGTGGACTGCTGAGATGTCTGTTACATACAAAATTCTTACTTCTTTATGACTCCTGTAAAAAGACTGGCCAACCAATGGACAATTTGCCACATATCTGGGCATAGTTAATGTGTATTTATTTAATAAAATAGACCACCGTCTTCCCCCCCACTACCCTTACCCCTATGAAAAAATAATGTAAGTGAAATTAATCCAATTGCAATACGCATTCCCCCCCCCCTCCATCCTTCATACGTCGATTCTCGTCTTAGATTGTAAATCATTAGGAGCAGATACCATTTCTTTCTCTATGTGAGCGGTGCTTAATCCTGTGGGCATTGCCCCAATACAAATCAGAAATAACAGCCACACTTTCCATTAAGGATATATTTATAAATAACTTATAAAGACACCGTTCATTAAAACATCTACTAATCACTTGTTAAGGCTAGTTACAGCTCAACAAGTCAATAGGTTGCTTATCGCAATGGCTTTTAACCTTTACTGATGTGCTTGTAGCCGTCAATAACATACTACCCATGTCTGTAATGCGCTTAAAACATTCATCAACCCTTTGTAATTATGCCATTAATATGCAGTGTGACCAACACCACTTGGTTTGAGGTGACTTGTCCATCTCGAATACACTTATAAAGGGCAGGAATCTTAATGGGGTTTAATGGCTACGAAGTGTTAAAGCACAACTGGTAACCGGTTGGATGGGATTTATGGTAAAAGAGGAATGTTGGTCAAGAGCAGATCAGGTGAGCAGAACCCATCTTGTTTTTCAGTGGACATCATAAACCCCTACTGACACTGGCAAGAATAGAAAATGAGACCTGGTCCAGAGAACAATGGAAGCAGTATGGTATATTGCAAAGAGAATTTGAGAAGGATTAAGGAAACCTGATTTTTAATCCTGTTTCTGACTGTCTGGGGGCAAGTTACTTCTCCTTCCACTCTTTCTTGTCCACGTAGTTTGTCTCTTACTACGTGTTTGCAGAGTGTCTGTCATGCTGCAGCCCTGATCCCATTATTCTAATAGAAATAATACTTATTGGTTTGCCTGCCCATATTCAGGTGTCTTCAACTTCCACTGTACTTAACAGCACCGCTATTTCATCACATCACATTTCTGCAGAGGAACACAATGGGCCCTACCAACACAGTCATGACAGGCCCCAGTTTTTAAAGACACAATAAATATCCCTGTTAAAAAAAATGCTTTTGAAGTTTACATTTTCTCTATGTTATTGGACCTGATAAAGCTTGACAGCATTAAATGGGAAAGAAACACAGCATAATGGGTTTCCTGTGACCACACTGAAGGTGTTTGAGAGTGTCTGGTTTATTCTGATTTCAACCTGAACACCTCAATCAGAAAGCCGCAGCCGAAGAACCCTACTACAATTGAGCCAGGAAAAGCAATTAAATTCTAGCACCAAACAACAGGCGATGAGGTTTGGAGAGAATATACTGAAATGTAGTTTCCATGGGAACGCACACTATTTAGAGTTTCTTTTAATAAAACCACACGGAAACTTTCTTACAGAGGAATCCTGCTAAGGCAGAAGGGCAGGGCAGTCTCTGTGTGTTTAAGTAAGGCCAGAGACTGTGAAAAGATGAAGAATAACTTTGTTATTGCTAGTGCCCCAGTAAACCCTCTTGGTGAACTGGATATCAAGTGTGACTTCTAACAGAATGCCTCTATGAAAGGATGTCAAAAGAAAATTACAGATATTGCTTTATACAGAATAATTGTAGCTGTGTCAGTCCTAGATAAGTTTACCTCTAAGTCCAACAAAGTCTCTTCGTGGATCTAGCCGTAATCCTTTTAGAATAATAGCTGGATTTTGATAGGGATATGAAGGCTTACTTGGCTTGACCCAGCCATTAGCACTTGGGATGCAGTTTACCGTTAGAAGATATATCAGATATTAAACTAACTCTACGTTTACCCTCCTACCTTTTTATATACCATGAATACTGTTTCCCTACCATTCTCCTATACATTTCATGTGCCTCAGTTTCTTTTCTCATTAAAATTGCCCTTGATAAATCAATAGCCTAACAAGGATCATCACATCTATGTGAGCAGTTGTGTTGATAAAAGCAAGCATATTGATAGTTGCAGACAGATGACTAACCAACAGGAAAAAGAATAGTTCTCAAGCTTAGCTAAGCCCCCATGACTGTCAAAAATTCCTCTGGCAAGGATAAGTCTTGATCACCATTACACGCAAGGAGGCAATTTTGCTTTACCTATATTATTAACTTGTTCTTTGCATCTTGCTTGTGAAATAAAAACAGACCCTAGGAAAAGATCAATGCGGGCTGAGATTTGTTCTATATATAAGTGATGTCATACATTAACATTGTAAAATGAATTGAATGAATCCTTGATTGAACTTAGTGATGAATGCTGATCTCTTGATGAAAACAAGAGATCATCTAGATAAACCTGAGCCTCTCTTCCTTAGATGTTTTCTGAATCTAAGAGCTTCATCCTAAGCTAAATCCTACAAACAGTGCAGGGGGCATTAAGTCTTTGATATTCAGTCAGTTGTCAAAAATTGGACGGTAGCCATAGTAAACAATTTTTATCACGTTCTCCAGCTTAATTTATCTACATCCTTCTTTTGAGTCACACCATGAAGTTCATTTTCTGGTGGTAGCTACTTCCTTTGGTTTCCAGATTCATTACCTTTTTCACATAAAGACACCTGTTAAGAATACTAAACGAACAGCTACAATAGAACTGTCCTCATTTTTAACTATGTTCCATTTCTTCAGAGGATCTGGAGAAGACTCTCTTTTCCAATATGATGGGTTATCAGGAACGGATGTTTTGGACAGGAGTATAAACATCATGAAATGCATGCGATCAGGCTTCTCCATAAGGGCTTAATACAATGAAACCTTTCAGTTTTAAGACCAGCTTGCCACAGGAAGGAAAGATCCATGCAATCAAAAGAATAAATCCCCAATTCCTATAGCATCTTTCATTCCAAAAAACAATCCCAAAGCACTTTTATTTTGTTTACATTAAATGAGAGGATTTCGGTAAAATGTGGCAACACCCTAAGCCTACACAGATGTTAAAGCCAGGAGGCGAAGTAAAAATGAAGAGATGCTTTTGAAAAGGGTGAGACAGTATTAAAGAGCAACTCTAATTATTTGCAGTCTTCTCTACTAAGCAGCAAAATAAAACCAAGCGCTCACTGTGGGGAAGAGTCTGCAGGTGAACTTATACTCTCTGAAAAGCAATAGACCTCTCGGGCTGCTGCATCATTTATAATCCTGCCCATTGAGCACAGGAATGCTTTCCAAATCCTAGATCCAAATTTGTGTTATGTTTTACACTGGAGGGAAACAACAGTTGGATTACACAGGCTGCCAAAAACCCAAGCAGACACAACATACATACCCTCTGAGGCTCATCCAACAGATTTAAAAAAAATAAAAATTCTGAGGCACACAGAGGAGCATGATGGGATATATGATTTCATGCCAATCTGGGGGGATGTATGTTCCCTAGCTTTGGGATTGCCAAAAGTACTCAATGACTGTCTAAGTCAGTGGTTCACAACTTCAAAGTAGCAAAACTTTTCCATTTTTTTTGTTATTATAATTCCTTTATCCCTGAATACACATGGTGGCATCATTGACTAATGAAAAACGTGGCCCAGTTTGCTCTTGCTGGGGGAAAGAAATCTATAATTTCAAATGAAAACAGCCTCTAATGATTTAACACTGAGTGTCTCCATGAAATTACAAAGAGTTGACATTAAGCAGTTTATCAAAGCTACACATTAAGTAATGTTCAGAGAACCAGTATTTTAACTACTATACAAAAGTGGATATTAAATCTAGTAACACTTGAGTGATACTAGATTTGACCATCAACCTCTGTGTTATCCACTTAGGTCACTGTGTATGTTAAAGAATCAATAACGGATAAATGGTACTGCCCTGTACTAGTACAGGGTGGAGGTTTCTGACGGGGGGGTGGGTGGAGTTGGACGGGACGGGGATTAATAAATGAAATTCAGTTCATCTGAACTTCTGTTTGTTAAGCATAGGATTGTTTTCATTGTGAAATGACATAACTTCAGATTTGTTGCATCTTCTTAAACATTAAGTTAACCAGCTTCAAATCTGCCACAGCTTATTTACAACTGGGGCCCAGAACATGGCTTAGCAGAGAGGACTGAAGTTGGATTTACAGCTATGTTACTGAATGAGGGAAAACAGGTTTGCACTGATTTGTGTTCTCATGAATCCAAGAGATACAAGTCTGCCAGTTCACTCCATTACCTTCCATGCTATGAGTCTCAAATGGCTTTTGAAATAGCCTGCTGAGGCTTGAATTTATGTCTAGGTTTCTACCAAAAAAAAAAAAAAAAAAAAAAAGGAGAATAAATTATGGGCTATTAATAGTTTTTGCACCATTATCTGTCAGAATGCGTCATCTCAGTGTGACTTTTTCCTACCCTGTTTCCGTCTGAAATTTTCATGAAGTCAGATCTGGCACAATTTCTCCTCTCCACTTTTATGTTGTTCTAGATTCAGTTACACAAACAGGAGATGCATTCTGTCCCCCCTGGCTAAATCATGGTAAGCAATCTAAGTAAAGAGTAATTGCATACATTTATGCTTTGTTCTTTAAACAAACAAACAAGAAAAGAGCTGTCAAATAGACAGTATTTTAGGAGATGTGTTGGGTGAGTCAGCTACAAGCGATATAGCACAATATATCAGAGATACACATGTACATCTAGGTGACTCTTTACTGTTTGGATATTTCACTGGGTTTCTGTTGTACCCAGGTAGGAAGATGGTTCTGAAAAGGATTTTGCTCTTGTGGGCAGCAGCCAGTCTGACTTTAAAAAGTGATTTTGGAGAACTCAGTCATAGTTTATGAATTGCATTGCTCATATGCTGTAAGCAAACATAGTGCTATCTCACCCCACATTCACCTTGGGGCGAACCTGTATCTCTGTGTGTACTAGAGATTCTGCTATGTTTACTGTAGCCATTACAGTTAAGAACAGGGCTGGTCAAACACTTTCAGTCCAAATATTTTCCCCCAAGGAAAAATGGGTTTTCAACGAAAAGAAACAAAAAGTGTTACAAATGTCTGCTGGCCTGAGAAATGGATTTTCCATCAACCCGCCACCCCCACCCCTATATTAAGTTTTTATTTTACAAAAATGATTTTTTTTTCATTTTTGTCAACACTTCCCCCTCCATTATAGATACGGAGGAAGGCTGACACCGAACTTGCAATATAAGTACATTAAAGAAGGGGTTGTGAGGTGGCAGAGGGAGAGGAGAAAAGCATACATTTAAAAAGTCTATATGGCTTTCACGCATCCCTTTGGGCTTATAACTATGAGGTAAGCTAATATCCCTCCTGCCCTAAAGTTAACTATCGTATGTTGCATCTAAACTCCTCTTGAACAGAGCACATGAAGAGCTCAAGAGGCTAACGGGGGCAGGAACAGTGAAATCCAAGCAATACAACATGAAACCTTCATCATACCTAACTGGTGCGATCGCCCATCTCCCAATGGAAATCTCTGGTACCGCGGGACATTAAACGGAGGCAAGAGGTGGAATTTTTTCTCCAAGAATGGCTCAAGTCTGGAGGCAGAGGGATCAGCAGAGTGAAAGAAACTGTACACTTGACTGCACGCTGGACGGACCTGGCACACTGGAATGAGAGAGAGAATTCAGCATTGCATCTTTATGGGTTGCTCACATATCTTCTGCGAAGTCTACGTGGGGAGTGTAATTACATATACAGTCCCTTCATGGTCGTCTGAAAAGAATAGCCAAAACTACACAGACACACTCAAAAGGGCAGAGATTCTTCAACTAAATTGACTTGTGATTAAATAACCCTCCCTGAAAGGTTGTTTTGCATAGGGATAACAGCCTGAGAAACAGGCAGTCTGCTGAGCTTAAGACCAACCTTTGAAATCAGCAGGAGCCAAAAGTCAATAAGGTTTTAAAACCTAAATAACATCACACCTACGAAAGCACAAGGCAGTCTGTGCCTGGAATATTTGACGGCAAAGCTAGTTGATGGGAACATTAAATCAGGACGATTGAAATGGAGATGAAAGCTGGAATGGGTATGTGAAACAAGGCAGATTTAGAAGTTGATTTTTTTAAAGCTAATGCATGAAAATGAGGCTGCAGACGTTAAAACGGTAGAGCACGGCTTGTGATATTTGCTAGGGAGAGACAGCTACTGAGGAATTCAGACAGAAATTGTAAATGGATGTTGGAAAATCACCCACTCACTCAGCTAATGAAGCATTCTTTCCATCTGATGTACAGCACTGAGACAGAGATGTCTCTTGTACTCAAACGCGTGATCAGGGAAGGTGGCTGGGGCCTGTAAACCAGCAGGTGCAGTCGCTTCCCATCTATCCAAACTGTGTTTGGATCACCGTGAACCTCTCCATAGTTAGCGGATCAATCCATTATGGGCTAATTATGCTAATCAACTTGGTATATCAGAGCAACACAAACCCATTGCAACAGTCAATTCATTAACTGCAGGAATAAAGGATTGATTGAAGTCCTTATAAACAGATGTCTGGGAAAATTGTGCCTTCCCTCATTCCATGCCACATGAGCAGGATCAGTCCCTTAATGTTTTCCAATCTGCTGTGCGATCCAACAATCTCTAAAGTCTTTTCTGTTGCAGGTTATTAGTGTTCCCCTGCCCTGATCCTGTGACATTAATAGCATGGATGATACTTTTCTTTAAGGTTCATTTGTTTGTGCAACATTATTCTTGAACATCACCTAAGTGCTGGCGTTGTAAACTTCACAGGGGGAAGAAAACCAATTATTTGGGAGCATTCCCTCCCCCTACCAGCCTTAATATATTTATCCACACAACCCACCTGTGAGTAGGGAAATGTTTGATAGATGGGGAACTGAAACCCAGAGACCCAGCTCCCCAAAGGCTTTCAGGCCCTGAACACCCTGTCGGCAAGACTACACTGCTGGAGGCATCTCCAGCTGTTTGGAGCAAGGCTATGCTGTTGGCGGTTGTGTGAGTTTGATTGAGCATCATTAAGGATGCGTTCAATCAAACCCAGAATTAGCCAGAGGCCCATTTATTCAGGCCTACCGAGCAACTAGCATAGTGCTGAGTCAGCGGGAAGGCATTTCCTGTCGACTCAGCACTACACCGTGCTGAGAAGGCGTTAGGCAGCTGTGCGAGTTACTTTAAGTAACTTGCATATCTCCCTCTTTGATTGCCACCAAAATTCTCCCCTTCAACCTCCCAACCCCGCAGTGTAGACCAGCCCTGAGTTACTTTCCCTTGCTCACACAAGGAGTTTGGAGTGGAGCAGATACTTAAACTCAGGTCCCCAAATCCCAGGCCAGCATCCTTACCACTGGACCATCTTTCTTACCTCAAGTCAGCTTTAATAGTCAAGATGAAAGCTCCCATGCCCAGACACTTCTTCTGAAAGGGTTCCCAATGAAATAGGGTAATGAGTATCAGCCTTCTCTGTCCTGTGACCCCACCTACAGCAGAAAACTGTTTGGGTACCTCTCCTCACCTCAGTTTGGGTAACTCTCCTCACCTCACAGTTTGGGGCACTTCTACGAGTTGGCCATCAAGAGACGGAACAGAACCACGGCCGAGAATCTGGCCCCATGTTTCAGAAAGAGGCCAAAAGCTGCTTTTACCTGGAGGGGGAACCCACATGCCAGACTGATTAACTTGAGAGCTCTTCTGACAGAACCCGCTTCAGCTCAAATTAGTCTGTGTTGCAGCATTTCCTGATGGAGCGTGTCTTAGGACTAGAGCCCACTCTTCAGAAAACAGGCTCAAATGAGGGAGGGAAATAAATACACCACACAGGTCCTTCTCAGAAGTTTCATAGGGTGGCAGTTGACGTGTTCAGTGGTTCAGGCACTGCACACTTCTCAGCCATATGTGCTCTTTTTGAGAGGAATGGAAGAGCTAAGATGGAAAACACTGACGCTTGACAGGCTTTGTAAACCCACCTGCTGATAGATGGGCTTTGAAAATCCATGCCACAGAAGCTGCAAGGGTAACTGGCATTTAGGGCCGAATGATGACGACAGTGAAGACAACGGAACAATGATCTGACCCTTAAAAGAACCTCTATGACAATCAACTCTGCTACAGGGAGACTGTAACAATAGCTTCCGGTAATATTCACTTTATACAGGCGGGATGCTGTAACCCAAAGAGCAGGGCAGAATGCCCAAACATATCCAGCACCCTCACCATCAGCTCTTAGAGTAATGAGAAAATCAAGTTTTTAAGTGTTCTTCTAAAAACAGGCTGTTAAAAATAATGGCTCATGAAGCTCCAGTTCACAAATGTCTCCAGCTATAGGCATGTGAGTAGCTAGGCATTTACATCCCGGAGCTGGGGCCCAAGTTCTTAAACTATGTCTACAGTGTACAGAGCACCTACCAACTGTTCTTCCTAAGTTAGATCACATTCAACATAAACCAGATTTCTGTTCACTAGGGCTAACCTGAATTAACCAGCCAACTTGCACATGACTCAGATAACCAAGCAATTGAAAAATTTACCCCATTCGGACATCTACAGAAGTGTCAGTGGTGGGTACAAGAAGTAGTTCACAGATTGACAAATTTCTAAAATACAATATAGGCTTTTACTTCACCCCTTCCCTTTAATGAGCTCCCTAGCTTATCTTGAGGAAAAAGACCCTAATCTCTTGAGCTGTATGTCAACTCTTGAGCTCTATATCATGTTGTGCTCTCCCTAGAAACTGCTAGGGAACTACCCTTCCCTCAATGGGACACCAATGTTGATCCAGTTCTGGCAAGCAGTGATATTTATGTCACTGTGAATTGATTATATATCACGTTCTACATTCACCGACTCACTCTGGGGGTGATGGAACATGTTCAGGTGTCTTGTCATTAGATTAAAAGCCTTCTTTGGGGTCTTTCAGTTAAACTTTAGCCCTTCCCAAATCCACTTTGTAGCATGTCGATTTTATCATCTGTTTCCCACCACGGGGTGTCCAAGACCTGTTCTGATGTCTGCTGCTTGTTTATTCTAGCTGGACATTCCCCAAGCATCAAACAGCAGGGACGGACAACACTTCCTTCTGAGGACTGACAACACTTCACATTGCATATAGACTCTGCTTGGGCTGGAAATGTCTTGGAAATACTGGTCAGAAAGCCTGATCTCAAAAGCAACTCCCTGCAGAATTTTTGAGGGAGATGGAAGTAAGAGCTTATTGGAAGAAATAATCTGTCATGGTTTGAAATGCTGCCTAGTAATTTAGCAGCATCTTGAACTCAGCACCCAGAGTGCCAGAAGTGATGTCAGTTGCCCTGTTCCAGCCCAGCACTTGAATGGTGAGGAGAGAAGAATTAAAGGCAATAGACATTACAAGACCATGACCCTGATCCAGAAAAGCATATAAACACCCAATGCAGTCCCATTAAAGAGAATAGTGTATTAATTATCCTCCCCTCTTGTGGTTTAAAATTGAGTTTCAGGGCCTTCTCTAATGCCTGTTGAAGTCAATGAAAAGACTAACATGGAATTTATATCAGACCCATAAACTACTGTGGAGGAAGATAATGCACGTTGCCTGTCTGCCTTACAATCTCTCACAATACTTTTTAGTTTTCAGCTTTCTGCAAATGACAGTATTTGAAGACGTGCGTGATGGACCTTCCAACAAAAAGGAAAGGCTTGTATTCCTGGCACTTCTCAGGGATACATCTCATTTGTCACCGGCTACAGAGCTCAACACATTATTTCCCACATCACAGCATGTAAGTGTCAGGCTACCAGAACCTGACGCTGTGGGAAGGTTCAAAGGATGCAGCGTATCTCTTAGGAGAACGGGGCAAGTCACCAGAAACAGTGGAAATATCCAGGCGGTATATTTTTAAAAACATTTACTTCCCTGAGCATTGGGCCATCACTGAAGAGAAAAAGAGGTTTGTGATGATAAAAAATAAGACCCAGATCCATCCAAATGTAATCTGGAGTCAAGGATACAAATCACATGCAAGTATCTGGGCCAAATTCAGAGGTGAGTTTTCAGGGACTGTTCCTACTTTACATATACACCCGTTGCACCATGACACAAACGCGTAGCCAGCAGCGGTGTGAGTTACAGATGAGGTGAGAATGGGTCAGAAAACAGATCCAACTGGTGCAGTACCATGCCATGCCCCTGTTTGGCATGATCTGTACACAAAAGGAGTGCCGCTTCCATGCCAAGAGAATAAAAACCAGCTGTGTCCAGAGTGAAAAGCAAGTCAGAGGAGGTGATGACAATTTACGCTTGCACCGTTCCTCAATACCTCTGGTCCCAATCAGCCTGAGCCCACTTATACTAGGGGCTGAATTTGCTGCCCCTGGCAGACGCAAATGATGCAAGTTGCCCTTTAAGGTCATATTCTGCTTAGTTGCACCAGCTTCATTAAAACTGCTCTGGATTTACATGGGTCCACGGGAGAGCAGGGTTTGGATCCTCGTGTACACATACTGTGTCCCAAAATGGTGCAAGTTTCGCTGCTCTGCAACTTACAAGACAGCATCAGCGACTTAAGCCAGCATTTATATTAGTGCTGTATGGGGACCTTTGGCATTCTGCTCCATTACAGGGGAGAATTCATCTGCAGTCCCCTGTCTAATTTTGCATACAGCACAGCATACACCTCTCTTTGCCTTCACTGGCCATTAAGCAGCCAGTATTCTAACCTTGAAGAGCACTTACCCTCCAGTCCAGGCAGAACAGTGCTCCTCATGGCCAGGACTAAACCAAGCGGTGAACCAAAGAGGAAGAAATCTGAAACTTCAAATTCAAACCGTCCCAGGCTTACTTCCGAGAGACTGGAGCTGCTCACAGGAGGAAAGTCTGCATCATCCTTCAGAACATGCGAGTGGATACTGAATAGGGAAAATGCATCAACTTAACAATAAACCAGGGGTCCCTTTCCATCTCTACTGCAAACAGGGATGGCTTAGAAAACCCCAGTCTCTATCTGCAAGTCCAAATTTTCTGCTTTAATGAGACACTATGATAATAGAACTCAATCCTAATCACAATGGCTTCCCAGTCTCTCTGTTAGTCATTCAGAACTTTTTTCTTATGAAGATACATCATAAATTTGCGACCTTCAAAAACCATTAATCCCCTGCAGCTGGCACAGAAGACAGCTGTGTGGGGGCATGCATGATTCAGAATTACTTCTTCCCCCACCCCAATAATTAAAGCCATCTACAGGAATTCACTGGCAGTGTTTGCTGCAAATTTTAATGGACCCAAGTTGTATAATAATATGCCCCTCAAAATGTCAATTGTTCATGGGTGGTTTTGGTGTGACAAGGATCTTCATGTCCAGGGGGGTTTCCCTGACTTTTCACCCCCACTTTGCAGCTACTTACTTAATGATGATAATCTGGATTTTCATCTGCAAAGTGATTTACAAATTTTAGATTAACCATCAAAGGTAGGTGAGTGTCACTATCCCCTTTTAAGAGAAAACTGATTCTCTACTGACTAGTATTTTAGTTCAGTATTCGTGTCTGTGCAGAGTTGGTGTGACAAGCACACAAATCAGATGGTGGGATGCCAGGGCCAGAGAAGTCAAAGGCCTGATTTTAAGAGGTGCAGGACATTCTGTCTTCCAAAGAAGTTCTGGGTGCTTATTAACTTTTGAAAATCAGCCCTCACTCAAATAATTTACCATCAACCACATGGTAAATTAGTGAGATTAGAATTTCAGGAGTAGCTGGCTCACAGTCCTGTGCTCAGATCAAAAGACTAGGCCTTTCTTTCAACCTCAGAACTTAATGATACTGTCTTGAGCCCATCAATGTTGTACCTGAGCGTCTCATGGGTAAATGTGATGAAACAAGGTGCTCAGAGCTAGGGACAGAGTGGAGCACCCCTGCAGCACAGAATGGAATGAAGCCAGGAGCCAAACTCATCAGCTGCCAAAGCAGTGCAGAGTTTCCACTCCATCCCTACATGGCATTATTGGTCCATGGGGTGTCATTGCACCAAGTAGCCAAGCCAAGCATGTCAAAGTATACAAAATGAGACAGTTTCCATGCCTAGGAGGTATCCTCATCACCTCATTATCCAAAGAGGGATAGCCTCTCTAAATTCAAAACCAACATTTTTACATAATCCTACATGCAACCGCTATGTAGAAATCTGTAACTATTTAAATTGCTGTACGTGTTTGGGGAAAATGCTGATTTTTTAAAAACATATCTCAACAGAATAGTCTTTCACCCTCAGTCTGCGCATTTCCAGCTATTTCCATGCTACCTTCAAAAAGGTTAGTGCAAAGCTGGGGTCTGAAGAGGCAGACATCTGACTGGGGCGTATAATTTTCAGGGAAGGTTTAAGCGTAGGCAAAAATCCACTTACAAGTTTAGTGGTTTTCAGTTTAAAACAATGATAGATATCTAGAAATGGAAAAGTTGAAGGTATAAGGAGGACAGTTTTCTTTCTTTTAAATGATCTTTTTATCCCCATGAGTATGAAATATGTTTCTTTAAAAGACCCATCTCTTTGCTACACTTCTGCCACAACCACCCGCTCCACTCAAGCTAAAATATATAGGGATTCTACTATTTAAGTCAGCCAGATTAGGCAAAAATTACAGCAAAAAGATAATTCAGTGTTACGTGGTTACTTAACATAATTAATGCTAATCAAATGAGCCTCTATATTCACATTTCATACTCTGTTATGTTCCCTTTCATATTTCTGAGCTAATAAATCTCTAGAAATGTAGCATGTCATTCATTGTCCGCTTTTGATGAACAAAGACTGAAGATCAAATGCTTGTGACTGGAACACAGGCATACACTTATTTCTAGCCTGATATTTTTTGAAAAAGAAAGATGGGTTTTTCTTTTCTTTGGTGAAAGCATAAATGATATATTTGGGTTGATTTTCTTTTATATATTTATTTTGCTGGTAACGTGCAAATATATTCTTTAGGTATTAAGAAGAGTGGCAATATTCTGATGTTTCAATCTGTAAGCGAGAGTGATCAGAAGCCAAAACCTGCTAAATTAGTTCAGTTGAGCCAGATTCTATTAGAAATGGTTTGAATGGAGAGTTCAGATTAGATAGCCTGGGAGTTTCTTTACACTACACAGGGAGCTA
The DNA here is from genome assembly GCA_007922175.1 of Pelusios castaneus. NCBI lineage: Eukaryota > Metazoa > Chordata > Testudines > Pelomedusidae > Pelusios > Pelusios castaneus. The sequence goes on from ML685879.1 coordinate 2,901,593, forward strand.
AAAGCAATGGACTAGAATTCTTGACAAATTCTCTGTCACAGACAAATGAAAAGAGACACACTGTTCTACTGAAGTGGGAAAGCACTTTAAAATGTAAGGACCTGGTATCCGGAAAGGAATAGCAGCATATTGATGTGAAAACCAAACAGAACAATCTAGGAACCCAAAGCAAAGAATGCATTGACTGCAGCCAAAAAGATAGAATAAAATTACCTTGAGCTATTACTGACAAAACAGGAAGCTGGATACAGCACAGTTGCAAGTTTGCACTGTACCTGAGCTCTCACAGAACTGAAACTTGGGAGCACACAATGGGGCTTTTCTCTCTATCGGCATCACCCCAACGAAACAAAGGAAGGAAGAACAAACAGAAAGAAAAAATAAAGCACCAGGGATACAGATACTTAAGCAAGCAGTCAACTAGGTAGGTAAAGACAGAGAGAGACAGACAAAGGAAATGATGAACCTCCCATGCTAGATATAGTGTTAAAAAGATTCTCTTTTAGGATTCAGGGAAGCTAATTAAGCTTCCTTTAATTTGGAGATCACTTTTTTAAAAAAAGTTAATTTAAATTTGAAGATTTAAATGGAAGCTTTTCAAAAAAGCTTGAATAGTTTATAGACAGCTGGGAGCACCAAAAGTAAATTTCCCAATTCTCTGGAGAACAATGCAAAGCCTCTAATGAAAGTTAGATGGGGCTAAATAATAAAACTTTCAAAAATGTCAAGTCTCTATTTGCTTAGATTTCTGAGAATTGCATTATAAACGTTGTAATTTTTTGCTTTCAAAATTCATGCTAATCAAGAAAGGTTATATTAAAACAACAGGTGAGTGGATCCAGAACATAAATAATTAAATGTTTCTGGAGTAGCAGCTTGCAAAGGCTTAAACTCAGTCTGCATAAACATTCTCTGTGGGTCACATAAATGATGCCATTATTCTGGCACTGATTGTATTAATACTCCGCTTTCAATTGCAATCCTATTGTTTTTAGTGAATCAAAGAACTAGTTACCTAGACAGGAAAGCGTGATGTTGGGATATAGTGTCACTGTCATAAGTAGATGAGTCGCTCTGTTTCCGTGGCAACGGTTGCCTTGGCTCCTCATCCTCCATGATTCCCGAAATGTCAATATTGCTTTTGCTTAGGCGTTTGCTGCCGCCCAAACTGGATTCCTCTGCTAAAAGGGGATTACCCTTCAAAAGAATGAACAAGAGGGAGATTAAAAACCAACCACAGTATAACATAGCTAGTATGAAGCAGTTCTATTTGTATATTTGTCTTGCATTGTCCAAGTGAGGGTGGAATTGTTTGTTTTCATCTCTGTGAAGGTAAGAATGAGAAGACTGAGTGTTGGCTGAGCATCACGCAAACTGGGGAAAAGGCAGATGATGGGAGGGTCGCTAGTCTGACAACTTTCACTCTTGTAATTCCCTGCCAGGTCTGAATTCCATTAACGTCAGTGGTCCTTTGAGTACTCTCTAAACAGACAAACATAAGGGGCCTTGGTCCAAGTGTATGGAATGGATTTAAGAGCATTAATGGAATAGCTCTCCGTGCCTCCTGGATAAAAGGCCTGATTTTCAAAGATACCAAACACTTGCTGTTCACAATGAGGCAGAGACCACTTTACGTAGGACTGGACATGAATCAGAATTGTTCATTTCCCCAGCTCCTTTTAACAACATTCTTTCCCGTGAAATCCTTCTCTGACCCCGCATTAATTTCAATGGGCAGTATATTGCACGCAGGCAAAGTCATGCTTGTCAAACCAAATTCCAGTGGGCTGAATCCTGCAGTGGACACACGAGAGATGCCTGTGTAGGGCCTACAAGGATTTGGTGCTATGCAATTATTGTGACAATCAAATTTCATCTTTTTTTTAAACTTGGTTTCAACAAACAAGAGCATGTGAAAATCCCCAACATCTATTTTAACAGAATTACAAGCATGTGAAAATGGGCACAGTGCATCAAGAAAACCTTCTGATACAAAGAACCTCTTGTAATTGGGTAATTATCAGTTTTCATCCATATCCTATTAGCTCATATTATGCGCCATTAGCATTCACGGGCTGATACGATATAACCAACATTATCATCTTAATGAGTTTTGCAAAAGATTAATTTTGCACCAGTGTGGTCACAGAAACAATTAGTCCTGTGGTACAACAACTGGAAATCACCAGTAATCAGAAATCACATGCAATGGGGAGTCTTGGAAAGCTTTCCTGTTGACTGCATTTCATAGCAACTTGCAACAAAATTCAGACAGCACCAAGTCCACTGTTAAATTTCTTTAGGATCTACAACACTTCCAGCTTAAAACTGGAACTATCTGTAATGCCATAGCTAGCCCCATCTCATAAGTCCAGGGTAGAGGAGCTGCGATGCGTGCATGGGTAAGTTCCCAACAAAAGAAGATGATTTCAAAGGGTCTCTCTTCCCATAAGAGTCCAGCACGTGAATGCTTATTAGAAAAGACAGCTCCTTCTGCAGCTCTGGTTTATGTGATTGGTAGTTATGAAGTTAAAATAAAATCTCATCTGCTTAACATGAGCTTTTCGTGGGTTAATTTTGAGAACAGAGTCCCCGCTCCATTTTTATTATGCCACCAATCATGTTTCAATCTCTTATCTGCATAGCCACTCAATACACAATGAGACAGTGAAATTGGTGCTACTCAAAGTACTTTTAACAATCTAAGAACAGTAAACTTTCCAATGTCAAAATGGGGGCGGCTGGATTTACAAGTCCCTTTTGCAGCACTTTTTAACAAGCAGCAACTCTGAACAGCAAAGGAGTTATTGCTGTGGGCAGCCCCTGAGCAGTCTGCGAATCTCTCTTCTATTCCTGTTGATAAAACTTTTGTGAATAATCAGTCTGAGATACTCAGGGTCTGGTAATTCAAAAATATTTACCTAGTAAGTGCTGTGAACAGCCCTTGCACTATAGCTTATCCACAAGCAACAGTGTTGTGAACAGACAACATATTTGTGATTTACTAATTGGAAATTTGCTTCCCACAAATACGCTACAATCTTTGCTTAAACTTCTCAATTCTGATGAATGCTCCTTTTTCTTGCAAATCATGCTTGCAAATCAGCCTGGATTTGCATATAGATGGGAGGAGGGGCTTGACCTCGAATCAGAGTCAGAACCCAGGCTTCATGTGCATTGCAGACAGTTCCTAGAGGCCTGAGTCACTCTGTTCTGACTACGTAAAATTAGTTAAATTTATCTTGGATCCTTTTTTCTTAAATGGTACATACAAAAATGCAATCTAAACATTAGCGTAATAGTAATAAAAACCTGATTCTGCTCTTTCTATCACCAACTACTTTCTAGGGCAGATTTACATCTCAAAAAATTCCCTGAATGTATAGTTCCTCATTAAACCAGGATCCATTTAGAGATTCCAGAGTATGTTTAGTGATCCATTCACACACTCCTCAAGTGACTCGTATTCCCCAGTGTAATCAAGGTGTGCTTTCCATGAGCCATTAAAACACGCTCCCAAGAATGTCTTAAAGAGCACTTGCCTCCAGCAGCAACATTAAGATTTCCAGACACTCTGGGGAAAAATAAAAACCAGCAGATTTTAGCGTAGACAGCAGCGGACTGAAATAATATGGCTTGAAATCATAATTAGGGATACACTGAAGGGCGCTCCATGAGCCCACCCCATGGATTTGCCAATACAACATTTGTTAATGACCTGCAAGTATCCTAAACCTGAAGTTGGGAAAGATTTCCTATACATCCGACAATTTTTATTTGAAAAGAACAGCTGAAGTATTCAGCATGACTGCAGTCTGCCAAGGACCCTTTGTATTTGTTCTCGCAGACAGCTGCTCTCTCCTGCCAGTTGGGTTCCATCCAGGGAATTCTCCCGGGGGTTTTACCTGTATGCTGCTGAGACTCCCTCTCCTGCTGCTGTTCTGACTCTCACCCATAGTGCCAGCACTATAGCAGATGGCATCAAACCCCAAAATGCCTCCCACACAGTCACCGATGAGGCACACCTGCAGGAAGAAGAGATTTCACGTGAGTCAGTCTGTGATATTTATCCAACCAGAAACACTTTCTCAAAACAGGAGGCCAGGGAATGGGGGCTCCATGATTGCTCTGCAGCAGCTGAGGTGAGAAAGTGAGAACAGCAGGGGGTTGCAAAGTTTCCGTGTAGCCCATTACATTGCAGGATAGGCAGAGCCGCTTTGCCACTCCTGCTCTTCTCCCCCACAAACACTCTCCCTATGTCAAAGGCTGGCACACAGGGATTGCCTCCATCAGCTTTCCACCAGATGAGAGTTCCCCGGCCCCAGCCAAAAATCCTTGCTGGCTCCTTCCAGCCAGAATCCAGCCCAAGGCAACCCGTATTCCCTGAGCAATCTGGCTGATTATGCTTCAGTCCATTTAATGCACGTCTTGCTCCCCAGATACAGGTAGAGTTATTCACTTCTTCGCAGACATCAAGATGGCTCTCAACTGGATTGCTCGTCAAAACTTGCAAGGAAAAATACACTGTGGTTCACCAGTCAAAGCAAATGAACCAAATTGTTAAATGAGGTGCCCAGTGGACAGATGATTTCACACAGATAGGTCATTTCTTATAGTTCAGTTTCTACGTTAGGGTGAGATCGAAATGTTGCAGGAAACTGAATTCACTAGCATGGAGGTAGAGATCCGTGTTCTTCCTACATCTCTCTCACCCCCCGCCCCAAAAATACGTAATTCAAAGAGTTTAGATTGTTTGAACGTATTTCCCACCCACTGCAGCATAACCAGTAATCGCATCCAACACAAGACTCACCCCAAAGCGTTAATGTCCCCACTACGCTCATGACTACAGCTAGTCGGATTTTTCAACAAAATGGTTTTGGTTGGGAAAAAAAAAAAAGGATATTCATCAAAACCCAAGCTGTCCGTGCAATTACAGCTGTTTTGACTTAACTTTCATCGAGAAGATTCCTTAGGTCCAGAATGGAATTTCTGGTCAAAATTAGAGAGAGAGAGAGAGAGAGAGAGAGAGAGAAGTGGGGAGGGGGTGACTCTCCTCCCATCCCTAAGAATAGTCAATAGCCTTGTGGTAAGGGATGCAGGAGACTCAGATTAAAGTCTCTATTCTGAACGAGTCAGCACACGGATTTACTTGGTTCTTCCACATCCCTGTCATGGGATGGTCTAATACTTAGTCTTGCAGGGGACTAGACTAGATGAACTCTTGAGACCCCTTCCCGTCCTATAATTCTATGATTGTATTCTATGCCTTTGGTTAGCTTTCTCCCTCTATATAGATATCTAAAATTTCTGAAGGTCTCGGTTTTGTCCCAACTCCGAACAAGAAATTTTATTGATGCCTCAAACATTTTTCCAGAACCAGTTTTGCAAAAACCATCATCTGCAATCATCGCTAACCGTGACACTCTTTCTAATGTGCTCACTTTTGATTTAATAATAGCGTTCCCCTCAGTGCACGCCACAAAGAACTAAAATTCATATGGCTACCCACAACCTTAACTCTACATTAATTGAAAGTTCTAGGGGGATTAATGGCACCTCATTGCACTCACCATGGCAATTCTCATCTTGATGATGTATTAATATTATTAGAGTAAAAATAGAATGAGTGACGGGGATGGGACTAGCCTTCCTGAGTACATGTGTATGGTCTCAGCTGGGCACATAGTCTGGATAGTTGGATAGCTCCTGCCACTGGGGCAACCTTCTCTCATCGACCTAGTACACAAGCTGGGAATCACATTGCCGCCTCCAAGTGTAGACATACCCTTAATGGCTCTGCTCAAAGTGAGATCACAGCGAGGTGCTGTGCTAAAACCTAGGAAGACACAGTTCTTTGCCCAAAGAGTTCACAATGCAAGTAAACAAGAGAGAGAAAGGTTGGAGAGGAAACTGAGGCACAGACTCAAGAAGTGACATGCCTAAGTCACAAAGCAGCTCAGAAACCGACCGAGGAACAGAAGTGAAGGCCTCACTTCCCTTCAGGTTTGCTAGCCACTAAACTATATTGCAGATATTACCTTACTAGAGGTCTACATATTTAAAGGTGAATTGGAAGTTTTTATCCAGTTGCCAAAATAGAGGACTATAAGCAATACAAAGAGAATGACACCAGTGCTTCTCCTGCTTGGCGGAAATACGCAAAACATGCTGAGATCGTTTTACACCCTCCCAGGTGAATTATATATTTTTAAAAGAAAAAAAGCCAGGGGGGAGTTGATATTTTTGTAGCTTTAGCCTCCAGAAAAACAAACCTCTTAACATTCCACTTCTACTGGAAGAGATCTGTTTTTATAATTATCTCTGTAATTGGTTTAATTTTTCTTAGCATAATCTCACCTTTCATAATGTTCTGTCATAGGAGCTGGGTTGGTTTTTTTCTTTTAATGCTCCAAGCAAGAACATTTTATTATGGATATTAAAGTGGCTTCCAACCAAATTTTAGTTTAAAAAACTGATATGCCGCAGTCTAATCCTATTATTGTTATGAAAAAAATCATTTCTTTGTGTCATAAGACTCCCGCTTTCCTCAGAAGATTACATTGTACCCTCAGATTAAATTTTTTTCTTCTTTCACAGCCTTTGAAACCTTGCTGTATGCTAAACAACAGTATCTATCAAGATCTGCAGAAGCCACCCCCATCACAAATGTATCTAAGCACTTCACAATCAATAATAAATGTATTCTCAATAAGATATTATTAACTCCATCTAGATACTATGGGAGAGTGGTGATCCAAACCCACTGAACAAGTCTTGTATCAGGCCCAGAGAGACTGAGTGACTTGCCCATGGCCACACGTAGGAGTCTGTGGCAGAACAAAGGTCTGAACTCTGATCTCCTTAGTCCCAATAAAATGCTTTAATCCTAAGAGCATGCTTCCTCACTTTGATTTTACTGATACTGTGACAAGAGACGGGGACACCAGTACTTAAATGTTTGATTCCATATGGCCACATCAGAGATGTGCTGACGCCCTTTAGCTCCCATCCCCTGCAGTGGGGTTGCATGAATTTAGAGAGCACTCAGGAATCAGACTGTCTGGGAGATAAGATACAGCTAGATATGGGCAAATCTTTCAGTTGAAAAACTGTTTCTGGAGAGAAAATGCATATTTGGCAACACCAAAACATTTCATAAATTTCTGTAGGCTTTGCTGAATTGATCACTTTTTGCCATGGGGAAATGGGGAGAAAAAAATAAGTCAGAAAAAAATAAAAAAACCCTTTTGTTTCTGACATTTACGACTCAAAGCATTTCAATTTTGTTCGACCCAAAACAAAACATTTTTCCAACTTTTCCATTTGCTGAAAATTCAGAATATTTTAGTTTTTGGTCTAATCCAATTTAAAAAACAAAAAAACACAACTTTTCAAAATTGTCTATGAACCAAAAATTCCATTACTCACACACCTTTAGGAACAATATCTTGTATCAACCACATGAGTTGCCAACTCAAACTTACACTGGTCAGGATTCAGGAAGCATCTAGTTAACCCTGGGTATGCCCAGAGGCGTAATAGAGAGGCAAGGTGGATGAGGGAATATATTTTATTGGACCAACTTCTACTGGTGAAAGAAACAAGCTTTTGAGCTTACACAGAGTTCTTCTTCAGCTCTGGGAAAGGCACATGTTGGTTTGACAGGCATTTTGCAGTTACCCCCATGCGAACGCTGCCTCATTTCACCTGCTGTCATCCCCGTACTAATAACTAGATATACTCAATGCCATGGCCTAAAATAATGGAAACCCGGCCTTGCCCAAGGCATTTTTCTTTGATGCAAAAGGAAATGGTCCTACCTGTCCATTGAAACCAGCCCCATCTGGAGACTTCAGAAATTCGTTGTACACTTGGTTGGCTCTGCTAATCACCATGGCAACTGCATCCTGGTACTGAGGGGAGGAAATAGCCAGTAAAGGCAAGGCAGCCAGCGGGATGTGGTCTTCACTACTGCTGAGGCAGTTCTCATCATAGCTGTAGGGATTTAGGCTGGAGAAGAAGATATCATCATCAGGAAAATGTAACAAAAAGAAGGGTAAAACACACAGCTCCAATGTCCGTGTATTAAACTGAAATGTTCCTGGGTTATTCAGATTTGGTACAAAACACCATCGTTTTAAAATAACCTGTTTAAAAGCTAGGCTTTCTTAATCTGGGCTATTGATACCGCCTTTAATTGATATAATGGAAGGAGTTCTTGTAAATCTGATTTATTCTTCACCAGTCATGCTCCTTATTTTTCCAGCAGAAGCCAAGAAATGCGAGAAGGAAACAGATTCAGTGTCTGCCTCTGGTTTTCATACATTAGCACAACACAATTTATGGGCTGCAGCTGCCGCACTGCAGTGAAATACAATTGTCTTCCAAATGCGTGGCTCCCCCTGAAATTCTTTACAAAAATATACAGAAACATTCTATCAATAAGATTTCATAAAAGTTGGTTTGTATACATTTTGGAGAAAAGAGGACCTGATAATATCCCTTCCAAAAGGCAGAACAAGATCAGTCTATCATCTATCAATTATATAAAAGTACTTTTAAAACTTATGTCCCCAAAAAAACATTTAAAACATCATTGATTATCATTATACAAAAGAATGTGATTAGCTTGAAAACTGCTGTTCCGATTTACTAGGATCTGAGGCTTGTCTACATAGAGAGTTAATATGCTCTATGGGGGTGTGATTTCTAAAGTACACAAACATACTGTACATTAATTGGTCTGTGTACACCCTGCCGGTATGCACTAATGGTTCCTCAGTGCACTTTAATGAAGTACTGTTTTCAACACTCTATGTCTAGTCTAGATTTCTACTCTGCACATTTCCCAATACCAACCTATCAGACATGCCTTGGATGATCTTAAAAGTGAACAGGAAAAACAATGCCCAGAGAGCAGAAATTGCAAATCACATCACCTTATGCCAGATTCTTTCAGAATATATTTATGTATCTTTAGAGACTAAGATAAGGCCACAAAAATTAGGCTGGACTTCATCCAAAGCTGCAGAGGTGGGAGACAAAGACTTTATAAATAATATTTTGCATTTCCCATGCAAAGATCCCAGGGCACTTTAATTAAATCTCACAAGACAGGTGAGAATCCCCATCATGGTTTCAGACATGGGGAAACAAGCACAGAAAAGTGTGGGGTCAGATTTTCAAGTGAATGAATTTAGACATTAAAACCAATCAGTATCTATGATCTAGATGGTCAATCCCTGAAGTTTGCTATGATTAATTAACAAAAAAGTAAGAGAAAAGGAACAAAAGAAATCTTTCATCTAAGAAACAGAACTACAGCGGTCAGATAATCTACATCTGGCAATCAGAGAGAAAAAGCAACCGGATCTCAGAGCACAGAGATATGGAGAAGACACTTCTTTCCCAATCATCAAATTATAAAACACTTAATTGCCAGAATTACTGGGATTCTTTCAGCATAATAGCAGGGTTTGAATTGCTGAGTCTTGAAGTGAGGGACAGATGGGGGCGTGGTGGTTGGCCAGTTAATTTCTTATATAAACTTCAAATGACACTATTAATTCTAACACTTTATATGAGGTGGTGTTGTAATCATGTTGGAGAGAGAGAAATTGAGTGAAGTACTATCTTTTATTGGACCAACTTCTCTGGTGGAAGAGACAAACTCAAGCTTACACAGAGCTCTTTCAGGTCGGGGAAAGGACACTTAGGCCTTGTCTGTCCCGGTATTTATGTCAGCAAAACTTTTGTGTCTGAGGGGTGTGAAAAGAACACCTCCCTGAGAGTCAGAAGTTTTGCTGGCATAAGCTCTTGTATGCATAGCCCTGTCCCTTTCCCACTGACAGAACTACCGTCACTGGTTTAGGTGGTTTTATTGTGTCAGCGGGGCAGCTCTCTCCCAGTGATCTAACACGGCTACACGAGCACTCAGACTGGCACAGCAAACCGATGCAGCTGTAAGTTTTAGGTGTAGACTAGCCCATAGAGCGTCACAGCTAAACACAAGGCAGAACAGATTGTTTAGCATAAGCTGTTAACACATATTTCAAAGGTAAAGTAGCCCACGAACAACCCACCTGCAGATGCACTTCTCTCTTCCACTCCTTCCTTTCCTCTCCTCCTCCCTGTGACCAGAGCAGTATTAACGGACCACTTCACCTTGAATAGTCCCTTGAAATATGGGTTAACTACTTATGCTAAGCAATTTTTCTACCTTGTATTTAGCTGTGACACTCTGCGCACGTTCCCCAAACCGGAAGAAAAGATTGGCGTGAGCTCAAATTGACACCATTAATTCTGGCTATTTATGAGCCTCATTTATCAGAGGAACAACATTTTTTTGAAAAGATCCCATGTGTGATTCACCAGCTAGTATCAACGAGGAAAGTTTACGAGAGCAGCAGCAAATAGGATTTTATATCAGTCTCCATTGCTCATTATCTTTCAGAAGATGACTAATTACATTTGTTAGCCACATTGATTTTGAAAAATCTGTGGAGACCTAGTCAAGGTGGGATTTTTTAGAAATGGTAACTGTCTCATTTCTACCTACCACTGAAGTGGGATGAAACCACTCAGAAGGGGTGGTGCAGAATGAAGACTCAGCTGCATTATATTGTGTGTACATGTGGCTGTGTCTGGAGTGTCACACATCACATTCCTCTTTCTCTGTGAGGGAGCTGAAGTGTAACTACATCACAAATATACAATTCTGGATTTTGTACATCCCTCTCCCCAGACCCTCCTCTGGTGCTCATGCGGGGGTGGGGGAGAAGAAACCCTACACCACACACAAAGCAACTAGCCACATGTATATTACCACCTGGTCATTCGGTTGTAAATAACTCCCCTTTCCTTTGCCTATCCCTTCTCTTTCTTAGGGTAAGTCTACACTGCCATCAGTGCGCTCTTCCAGGTTTGACTGAGCGGTCTGTGTAGACGCGCTCAATCGATCCGGAAATCACCATAGCAACTCCAGACCCAGAATCGGAGTACTGGTAAGCCACCCAGAAGGCATGAGGATCAGCAAATTATGAGCTCTCCAATGGTACCTCACCAGGCACCCTTTCTACAAAACCCATTCTAGCTTTGTTAAAAGGGTGAATATAGGAATACAAACAATCACAAGTACCTTCTAGACAAAAGGAGGGAGTAAGAGAATGCATCCTAAATACTCTGAAAATTAAATTCATTACTTAAACATCAGTGGCTCCTTCAGAATGTCAGATGTAGTCCATTAGACACACTGACATTTGACTAAGTGCCACATGATATTTCTCCCCCTTTTCCTTTAATTGTTTCTGGAAAACTATGGCTCCTTTTTACCCAGGGTCATTTGGACAGCATCCCATCCATTTCATTAATTATTTTCGTAAGCTAAACCTCAAAGCAGTTCAAACTTGTTAAACTTTACATTTTAATGGAATACTTCATCTTGAACCTTTTTTGTGACTTAAATCAGTGCTGGGTTAAACATCAAAAGTCTAGGAAACTTTGCTGCACATCACTCCCTATAGGACACCGAACCTTTGAGCATTTTAAAAAATCTCCTGTACACAACAGCCTGCAGCCGTTAGCTATGTGAGTAAACTAACGGCACCAGTTCCATAGGGGGTGGATTCTGCACCTCTGGAGTCAGTGAAGGCTTTGTCACTGATCTCATCAGAAAGCTTTATTCACTGTTTGCTTAAAAACAAGGAATTGTATTAATTTCAGTACACAATGTTCAGAACTGGTGAATTTTAGGCTTAGTGTTATTGGTGCTTTTTAACCACTCAAAGATTGCAGCCTGTCCTGAGGTTTGCAAGATCATTCTGGTCTTATCAGGGCAGCCCTGCACTCTAAAAGTTGGGATTGCATGGATGCCATCAGGGCATAATAGTCAGTGAGATTTTTATCGCGAACCACAACATACCATCAAGCAGGCTGGGTCTCTGAGTGAAAGGTTTTGATGCCAGGTGATGTTGGCGGTCAAAATGGGCATGGGGAGTTGATCTCTTTTTGTTTCTCCATGTTGCATGGAACAGAGAGAAGTATCTTATTCCACACACAGCCCTACTGAAATCAGAATTGGACCCTCGGTAATTGGCAGGAACTTATCCCTGTACATTAGTCATATGGCCTCTGCTATATAATTAGATTGTATAGTAGAACCCTGGGATTATTTGGCATCATTCAAGCCAATCTGTTCTTCATTTGTCCCTGCGAAGTGTGTCGGCATTAGTATCTGTTAGTGATTCATTTCTCTCACACACACACACGCATGCGCATACTTCATTTTATAAAGGAAGAAAAACAGGATGCTCTTCCCTTAACTTCTGGAGGCATCTTATTTCAAACACTGTGTGATAGAAAAAGAAAATGGGAGGTGATTGGTAGAAATAGCAGCTATAAAAGCATACTGATAGAAGGATAAAACATTAGAGAGCCAAATAAGAAGCAGAGATTCTTTCACCTCCATCAGAAAAGGCTTTTCTCCCATTCCTTCCCTCAACCACCTCTAAATGCTGCAAGACATGGGGAAAGGGCAGATTTTGAAGTAGAAGCAATATCCTATCAGTAATTTTGTTCAGCTTCCAGATCTCTGCAGAGCATCACTTCCCTTTGATATCAGAAAACTAACCCACTTTGTAAAATACTGCTACAGCCAACTGTGCTCCAAGACAAAAAGAATGCAAGGCTCTAAAAAGACAACAAACCACCATTTGAGTTTCTAGGGCATCGGGGATGTTCAGGCTGGGGGAAGATGGAGTGTAGCACAACCCAGTTTTTAGGACCAGGAGATCAGGGTTCAAGTCCTTGTTCCGCCACAGTCTTCCTGTCTGATCTTGGGCAACTCATTTAACCTTTCTGTGCCTCAGCTGCCCCATTTGCCAAACTGGGAGCACAGCCCTTCCCTGCCTCACAGAGATGTTGTGAAGATAATGTTTGTGAAGTGCTCTAACACTGCTGTGCTGAGGGCCACATAAATACCAGACATAAGTGGACAAATTCAATCCATATGAAAGTTATTACGAGGTGGGTTGTGGCCAGCTTTACAAACAGGTTCGATTAACTCTTAATTTGCAATTTAAGAATACTCCCAGTGAAACAAAGTCTATGGAACAAATACAGGAGGAGAGATTGCTATTTATTCTATAAGACAGCTGGAAAATCATTCTACTCTGAATGTGTCAATGTACATTCAAACAACACTGTCACTGCGTGGGGTTTTTGCTGGACAGGTTTCTGTGTATTTGAAGACATAACAGATTTTACAACACACTTATCAAGTGGCTGAATCCCAGAAGCCTATTAGGATTAATAAATACCATCCCCCTGGAGCCAACCCACAGTCTCAACAACCCACCCCCTTTGTAGACGCCTAGGACAATAATTAGACCTTGCAACATAACTGGAAAATTCAGTGGACTCAGGCTGTAATGGATGGAGGAAGGAAATCAACTCCAAAGTCAATGTCCCATCTCATAAGATAACTTGCTCACTATCCCACATACGCTTTAACCAGGGGACTGTGCACTCAAATGCCAACGCTGGTCATAATTGCAGTTATATTACAGATGAGAGAGATGAGCCTTCCGGGAGGTCTCAAATCACGCACGAACACTGGTTCCCAGTGGAGCAAAGCACTTAAGCAAGTGCCTAACATTACACACATGCTTCAGTCCCATTGATTCCAATATGATCTAAGCACATGGCTCAAGGTGCTTTACCGAATAGGGCTGGATTTAAGAACATGCCTAAGTGCTTTGCAGAATTTAAAACTGGCTCCCTGAACAGCAACCAGAAACCTCTTCATACTAAGCTCAAATCACTTCAGTACAATACATTGGGCAACTGTCTCCTAAAAATTAACTCCCATTATTCTTGTAATAAATATATTCCAGTTTACACAAGAATCCATCTCTTCTTGAAATTCTAGTCTGAGATTAAGCGCTTTGTACCGATGAGTGTACGACGCTGAGATTAATCTATCAAAAATGTGATGGCTGATCTACATTACAACATCAGTCTTCCTGAGGAGGGAAGAGATTACCCACAAGTAGTACAGCTAGATGAGGCATGTGTTATCCTGGCCTCGCCTCACCAGTGAAGATTGTAGATGAATGTCGCAGGAGAGCAGTCATGCAGTGCAAACGTATACAGGCAGCAGATGTATGTAGCCTCCTGATTTCGGACAGCTGTGGGGAACTGAAAGTGAGTCGTGTGTCGGACCAGCAACCTTGAGCATTTAACAGCTTGTGAGACTCTGCAACGGTGGCTCCCAGTTCCCTTCCCCTTGTATCAGCGCCCACACCGACTGCCACGGGACTAAGGAACAGGCAAGGGATTGCAGGGTCAGAACTGTCTGTGTGTGTGAAAATGAAAATCAAAGTAGAATTCCTTCATGCACAAATGCCGTGTATCTGCGCACACAATACAAGACCAATTTCGTTGACCCTACACAGGACGGTTTTTCTGTTTACCTGGCCTACTTACTATTCCGAAAAAGCAGGATGGAGTTATTAAATACCAGATATAACACTGCTGGTTGATCAGTCATCTGGCACCTCGTGGCTGGAATACTGCAGTAATCAAACACACCTCCTCCCCTACAATTTACTAAATAAGATGTTTATCCATAAACTATGCTGTGTAATTGCATCCTGGAGTTCTCAGCCCTGATTGTTCCAGGTGCAAAACTGCAGAAACTCAAGGAAAATCTGTCTCTGTGACAGCCCCAAACGTGCTGGCTACTCCACACTACAGCGTGCCACAGCTGTGCTGGTATCAGGCCAGACGCTGAAATTAACTGCAGGTATTCACTGAAACTTTTAGTTCAGCTACTGGCACGAGTGCTGAACACTTCTGATGCCCTTTGCTGTAGTTAAGGGGAGGCAAAACAGGAAACTATTAGAGCTCAGCTTATTTCCAGTTTACTTCTGCTGCTGATTTACTGGTCTTCCCTGCAGTCACTCCCATGGCTTTTCCTTTACCCTGCCAGATGGCTGAGCATGGAATAGAAATCAGGGCACACCTAGAGAGAAAGAGGAATGGCCACATTATCCCATGCTGCTGGCTTGCGTGTATGACTCGTCAGGCAAAATGATCAAGCAGCTCCTTTGAGAAGCTGTTGATTCCTCCCTTGTTCACCCCATCCTCCCCCAGCAACCCTTCCACAGCACAGCACCACCTTGTTCACACACAGTCTTGCCTCTCCCCTCTCCTCCCTTCTCTCCCCACAATCCTAAATACATTACTGCAGAACTGTTTAAAATATTCCTATGAGGGAATATACTGTGAAGGAAAGAAATAAATGTTTTCTACCAAGTAAGGATGGAATGGTTATTGTCCTGTCTCTGCAGAGACAGCCTGTGATGGAAATTTAGAAGAGGGAAAGGCAAACATATGCTCACCCAGCACGGGGGACGATTTCATTAACCAGAGACAGTCTCTAGAGAAACAAGGGATAATGCTGAAGTCATACTTCTGGGAGGTCTTCTATCGTGCTTTGCTAATTCCTCGTTCATGCCTGCACTGAAGTCTGCAGACTATGCAGCAATGGTCTTGGAAGACATGAAGCGGAAGAACCCATTGTTTGATGCTGCGGGAAGAGCTCTCATCTACGGAGCATAATGGTGGAGCATCGACCTCCCTGTCAGACTGTGTGGGTATCCGGGAACCATGTGGTGCCAGCAATAATACAGGCTGTGGTATCGGGAGTCTAACAGAACTAATTGGTGATTCAAGCTGATCAGAGACAAATGCATCCCTGGAGAATTTGAACTCCTGGGATACTGGGTGGGCTCACGCAGAAACCTGATGAGCCCCAAAGAAAGAAATCTTCAGTATCAAGCAGGGCACCAACATCGGATGACTCGTCAATGCAGGTGGTACTGACTTTCGAGGTGCAGGGTCCTTGTCACTTATATTCTGCTCATGTTTTGATGGTAACAAAGGCTTTGGTGCCAAGGGAAGGTACCCTGTGACTTAGACAAACTCAAGACGTCAATCTCCAAGTCTCTGTGGAAACCATCCGAAGGTGTAGGACCTTGAATGTAGAAGGTGTGCTAGAAGAGCCTCTCTCTCCCTGAGGAGATTTCCTGGATCCTGAATGAAGTCTTCCCTGAGTTTGTAACATGTTCATCTCTTGGAGCTCTGGAGGGTAAGCAAGCTATGGAGAATGACAAGGTACTGTGTTGACGCAGAGCCTGCAGTATAGCAGAGGGGTGGATCTTCAGGTCAGGATATGAAGCTGAGTAAAGGGACTGCTTCATCATTAGAAGACAGAATTGTATCTCCCTGTCTCTCCTAGAGTGGCCTTTGAAAACTGTGTAGACCTTGCAGTTAGTGGACACGTGTCTATCCCTAAGGCACTGGATATAGCATGAATGGCCATCCCCAGCTGGGAAGGACTCCCGGCGAGTGAGTCAACATTTGAAGCCTGGGGAATTAGCATGCCCAATAACAAAACAGACTTCCTTGAGCAACCCCATCTTCCAGTTTGGGGGTTGGGGAACAGGAGGCAAAACCTCAACTAACTGAAAAAGCACCCCCATCTGAAAAAAGGCCTTGCACCAGCAAACTGACAGAAAGTGTAAACTACAGAACGACAAGATTTATTATGCAACTTTGCCAACATATGTGCATGAACGTTTGCAGAATCGGGGCTTAATACAATACGACCGGAAGCTGCTTCAGCAAAGTATCGCCACCACTGAAATTACCACGAAAAACAAGGTTCCCCCAACAAATCAGCTGACCAAGATGCCACACAGCAGTCATTTTCACTCAAAACCCTAAATCTAAAGACTCATACCTTCATAACAAAACAATAAATAAAAATATGGCTGAAAAGTGCTATGTAAGGGCTTAATCCAACTCCCACGAAAGTCTATGGGAGTCGTTCCATAGATTTAAATGACAGCTGAATTGGATTACACATGCAAAGAGCTCCAGCAGGTGGAGCCTGCATCTCTCAATATATATTAAACCCTCCCTGAAGCAATGGGAAGCACCCAGCCGAGAGAGGAATTCTGCCCTCCCTTTCCCCATCAGACTATGAAAGTCACTCTGACAAGGGACAAGACAGTCTGTGGATTTCACCAGTGGCAGCTGGTGAATATCAGGGCAAGTGGGGCACAGCAGGGAAAATAATTAGAATAACACGCCCACTTGCTCCTGGGCCACTGTCTCCAAACATGGAAAAGCCCAGGATCTGCCCTTTTCACCCCCTATGGCACCTCGAGCCCTTAGCTACCTGGGCCAGTCCTGGGTCTAGATTTCCTTCCCAGGATCATTATCTTCTTCTGCTATTGCACTCTCTTTTTCTGCCTCTCCTTCTTGCCCTGGCTGGCAAGGCTTCCTCCATCAGCTACCTTGCCTTCATTGCAGCACACAGCATTATTCAGCGCAGGGTCCAAGGGCCTCCTGCCCAAGCTGGTCTCAGTGCCTGGCGCGTCCCTGGCACATTGCTAGCGGAGCACTCTATAGCCATGGGATCCTGTGGCTCAGGCAGTGAATCCAGTGCTCCACACCTCGAAGAGGATTTTGGCAGCTTTGCGTCTGGTTAGACCCCTGACTTCAGCACCTGCAAATGTGCCACAGGGGCTGTGGAGAACGCCTGCCTTGTGAACACGGCAAATCTAGCATCCTGCTGCACATTTGCTGAATTTGTGATATGTATTTAGCCTCTCTCACACGCACACATGGTGGTGCCTCAATATCGTCTATACAGGAGCCACCCCGGACTTCACCGCTTACAGAATTCGGACGTCAGTTCAGCAAAGCTCTTACGCATGTGCATAAATGCCATTGACTTCAAGGGAGCTTGGCTCATGCCCTGGGTTTTTCCAACTTACATGGACACAGGCAAATCCCACACAACACATAAACAAAAGGCAAGCTAACCCTGTGAACTAATCAAGCTACTCAGAAAGAAAATATTACTTTTGGGTGCACTCGTATATAGTATAGTGTTGGGGTCTACGTGGCTAGCTAATTACAGAGGTTACTTGACAAACGGTGCTTAATTTTAGGATAGCTACCATGTGCAATAGAGGTAGCCTGGCCAGAGTGTGTACTTGAGAGCTACAATGAAAGGAAATCTGATGATTGATCTTTAGCTGGAAATGGAAACACCATAAAAAAGTCAGTTTGCAGAAGGCAGCCACAGCGTGCGTCACTGGTGCTTTGTTACGTGAATCTCCTTATTTGTACCTTTCGGTTAAAGGTTCCCATCTTCAGGCTCAGAGAATTCCAGAGATACATTGCTCTGGGGTAAGGGCTCTGTGAGAATAAGTGTATTACCTAATATCCCCTCTAGTGAATTTAAAGCGAGGCTTAGGGATATTGTTTGACAAGTAAGTACGGCTGTTCTCAATTGTGTTGTCACTTTCTCTCACTGTTGATAATTTAAAAGGTTCCAGATATTTTAAACCATGAAAATACTGAACAGTAGAAAACAAGTCTATCTTTTAGGTGGGCCATTATACTTCCAAGACTTAGATGTCTTGGACCAAATATAGACCAATGACAGAGCCAAAAATACTCATATTGCCTCATCTAAAAATTCACAAGCGTGTTTGGGCCAGTTTAGATGTACCTAGATGCACATATGTTCTAGTACCAAAAAGGTCAGATCACGTATTCAGCAGATGTAAACAAGTATAGCTCCAATTATTTCAACACAGTTATGTCTATTTATATCAAGTTAGTAACTAAGAGCGAGAGCTTATCAAATAATTATTATAGTATATGTATTACCATGCCTCTCAGCAGCCCAGTCATGGACCAGGAGCCCATTGTGCTAGGTGCTGTACAAAAAGATGATCCCTGCCCTCAGGGAGCTGAGATTTATTGCTTATATTTACAGGAGAAAACTAACTGCCTATTAAGCAATATGCAACACTTTTTGTTTGAAAGGCACCATGGAAACATAAGATTGTATCATGTCCCTGATTGCACGTACAGCGACTGCCCTAGACTGGCCTCCTTGGTATCAAACAACAATCATGATAATTCAGCATAAAGACACTGGAATGGCTGAAAACTCTGGCCCAGTATAGATCCTTAGTAACGCTCCTTGAAAGTAGGCCCAAGAACTTCGGGAGGTTTATCATTTCTTGAGGGCATATCACAAATCATGTAGCTGACTAGTGAAGTACCTGCTCATTATATGTAAGATGCAGCGTTGTCATAGGCATGCTGGTCCCAGGACATTAGCAAGACAAGATAGGTGAGGTAATGTTTTTTATTGGACCAACATCTGTTGATGAGAGAGAAAAGCTTTCGCATTTACACAGAGCTCTTCTTCACGTCAAGTGTATGTAAAGGCAGGCATCTTATTTAGCAATACAGAGTTCACCTTGTCGGTATGAGGGACTCAAATTGGCCATCATTTTACAAAATGCTTGTTGCTATAATATTTGATTGGCGCATCATGTTACAGTATATTGCAATAATGATGCATTTTTATTGGGTATCTCTTTAATAGCACGCCACGGCTACAGCATTCTGAACAGAAGAGGTGCCAAATGGCTGAATTACAAGGACCTTAGATAACTTGGGATACAGACTACAGTGTGGCTGTGGTATGTCACAACTGCAGTTATTTATAAAAGCGTCCTATCACTGTGTAGAAAAATATTACTCCTTGCAATGCAGTTAAAGGCTTGAAACGTCTCATCTTTCTTTATTGCATTACTGTCTGCTCTACTGCCATAGCGTATGCTGCAACTAGGAGTGTATTAAAAATTTTATTCTCATAATAAACCTCTGGGAACTTTTACCAGACATGGGGGAAAAAAGACACACTGCCATCCACAATAAAGTCTTCGCATCGTATTAACGTTTATAAACGAAGACAAAAGGGGAGAAAAAAATCGAGCCCTCGATGGAAGGAAAAAGTGTCACTTGAGGAAAGAGAAATCTTTCACGTGGGTGGGGAATTAAACACTTTCTTGGTTTGGCTGAAAGAGGAACGTAATGTGAGTTCGTAATGTACATTATGGGCCATGGCTTTCAGCCTTACACTCCACTGTGCTACAGTGTACTTACATGACAGTCACTGGCTTTGTTGAACGTATACCTCCTGAGTCCTGCTGTATGCAGTTTGGGTAGCCCTTATAATAGGGAGGACAACTCAGGGCACTGGAGTCCTAGAGAAAAGAGCTCATATTAAAAGCTAATGTGCTTGAGTGCAGAGCACTCATTAGAGGACCTAAAATGCTTTTAAAAATATAAATCAAACATTAGGGCTTTACTTTTAGGACCCGTCATTGTAGCATGTAAGTGCTGCACTAGTAAATTACCTCTGCTCTCCATGGTGGACTTCACAGAACACTGGGCTCTTCTCTCCCTTTTTTCATCACTCCAATTCTGGAGGGGAATCTTTATTGAAAAACGAGGCCTGCAGCTAGCTTGAAATGGCTAAGACTGAATCACTCCAATCCAATGCTTCCCAACCTCCGGCCGGGGACCAAAAGTGGCCCGCAGCTCCCCTCCTGCTGGCTGCAGAAGGGAGCTGCTGCCTAAGGACCCAGAGGGAACACGTTTCCACAGGGCTAAAAGATGGGTTCAGGCTCCTTGGTGCAGCCAAGGGGACAGGAGATCAGCATTCCCCTCCTTCTGCTCCAGCAGAGTGCAAAGTGCTCTGCCTGAGTCCCTCGTTGCTGGGGTCCTTTCTGGAGCCAGAGGGAAGGGAGCACTGATCTTCCATTCCCCTGGCTGCAGAAAGGAGGCATTGCCTAAGGACTCACGTGGAGTGCACAGGGCTATAGGACATGTTTGGCTTCCCTGCTGCAGCCGGGTGGACAGGAGATCAGTAAAGAGGCAGCCTCTGTGCTGAACTCCTTCTGTCTGGCTGCAGTGGGTGTGGGAGAAGAGGAGAGGGCTTGCTGTTGGATATTGGTGGCCCTTTAGGGTTGTAAAAATGGTATCTGTGGCTCTCAAGCCAAGAAGAGTGGGCACCACTGCTCAAATCTAGTCTTCTTTGGAGCCCTCCCAACCAAGAAAGCTTTCTCTGTCCTTCTCGTGTGATTTGTCCTGAGTTTTATTAATGGCTCTGCCCACAGAACTGCAGCCATACGAGCAGGGAATAGAGATAGGTGCAAATGGTGAGTCCTGCTGTGCAATGGACACTCTGAAAGCTACTCCCTGCATTTCAGAGTGCCCTTGCAACTATTCACCATATGAGAAAAGTGATGTGTCTAACTTTGGCTTTCCAGACAAATTACACACTTTAAGGAATCATATTAAAATTCCCCTTACCAGTAAAACACTTCCTGCCCTCTAGGGTAAATTCATTGAATAACATCAAGCTTCTTTATACAGAGAGGCCTGGTAGAAATCCAACACTTCACACTTTCTTCATTAGCAATAAGTGATGCAGAAGGCAGGCAGAATTTCAGGAAAGAGATCTTTACTGAACACGCATAGAGGCCAGTGCTATTGCTGGAGCCCTGCATTTGGCTTGTTGCCATGTGGGGTTGGCCACCAACTTGCATTCCTGAGCTCCACCTGTCTTGAAACCTGCCCTCCTTTTTCCAGCCCCATTCTTGATAACACAAAGACAATACGTCCCATGACACAAGTATAAACATACTACTCAACCTACCAAGCCACAAATGTGGATGCAATATCTGACAAACCCAAAATGAGAGTCCCCATAGACTGAGCCACGCAAGAAAGCAAATATGCTGTGTGATCCATTGCTTTAATTAAAAAGATCCGATACACAGCCTCTGTTCCATGATTCTCTACGTTTGATGTAAATAATTTTCAATAATAAAAATGAAGGGAACACTGATAACTCTTGGAGTTCAAATGTTGCTTGAAATGCAGACCAGTGGAAAGGTAGGATTATCAAGTGTTCTCAGGCATTGTATAGATTTCCATACAGCAAATACTTCTGAGTTTTAGACAGACTGAAAGGGGAAACTTTAATCTGTAGTTTCTGCACACAAGCCTCCAAATGCAACAGAGGATCAACAGGGAGGCTAATTTTTTTTTTAAAAGAAACATACTTTCTGGCTGCTAATACAGCATTGATCATTGACTTGATATGGACTTCAGCCTCAGCAATAGCATTACCAACACCAGGTGCACATGTAGCTTTCCCCAGCTGACTGATCTTTAATGAGCTCTAGGACCATAATGCAGCTAGTTGATTACTGCAGGGTAATCCGCAATCCATCTCAGTCACCATTTAAATACAGAGGTGTTTGGTAAGAATCATCTTAGCCGCATGGCTTTATATGGTCAGGCCAAAAATGGACTGCACTTTTGACATCAAGTCGTCAGGTGCTCTGTTAGTTTGAAGACAAATGTGCTTTAGTTAAAAAGAGGCAAAACAACAGATTGATTCAATACAATCAGCAGCTAATGGCGCGAGAAACACCAGGGGCTAAAAGAACCACCTGCCTTTACAATGCAGTGAATGCTTTCAGCCAGCAAGATACCCTCCCTGCACGTTACAACACAGCAATGATTAAATAATCTACAGCGGGAATTCCATCTAAATAACCTCCGGCCGCAGTGCTAAGGTATGGTTACAAAATCAGGAACACAAAAGCCAGAAAAGGAGAGGGGTTCTTGGACAATCGTAACTCTTCCCCTTTTGCACGTATACATTATGATACCTTCGTTAATGATTCACAGAGAAAACTCAGAGTGGCTGCTATGTGCAAGTCTTTTAATGATTTGAAAACAAAAACTAGCTTATTTCCAAATTTCAGAAAAGAAGCAACTTTTCCATTCCGTATAGACTAACAGCTCTTTTGACTCTGGAATTAGAAGAGCATCCCCAAATGAAACTAGCAGAAAACTAAGGAAAATGAAAGAGAGGAGAGGTATGGGAGTATTGATGAAGGACCTGTTCTCTAGCTATTGATTACCTTGAGGTATTCTTTGCTCTTTTGCCATCATGTGTGTCTTGAAGTAGAAATGTGTTGTCAATGCAAGTGACAGGTTTGCATCTTTCATTGTAAGGAAAACTGCCGAATAACTCAGTCTGGGGATGACAAGAGATTTGTGATTTTAACTATGCCAATGAACCGTTTTTACTGTCTCACAGAATAAGTCCCTTTTCTCTTTTCAGGACCAGGATTATTAATCCTTCCATAACTTGCTCTCATTCTTGTGGAAATTTGGAGGTGGAGAGAAAACAATATGGGATCATAGCAGAAATAAAAAGCAACAACAGAATCCATTAAAGAAAAAGGGCAAGATGAGTGGATATATGTAAAATGAATCTTGTATTCTTTAGAAGGCTTTCACTGACAATTCCATTCGCCAATTACTTCAGGATGCAGACATCGACTGCTTTGTAACTTATAAGAAAAGTTCTCCACTAAATCTATGTATACAATAGTATATTATGAATAACTGTACTGGACAACTTCCATTTAAACATATCTGTTCACTTTTTGTTATTAGAAAAGTTAATTTCTGAAAATTAATCATCTCTATCTATTTCAGGCACTTACATGATCCCTATCACCATAGTATCTGAGCAACTCAATATTTCAAGTATTTATCTTACAACCCCTGTGAGGCAGGAAAGTGCTGTTATCATCATTCTGCAGATGGGGAAGTAGAGAGAAGAGACTAAATGGGATGTCCAAGGTCAAACGGCAGCCTGTGGCCAAGGAGTAATCTGAAATTAGGTCACCCCACTCCTAAACTAGTGCCTTAACCATTGGGCAATCCTTCCTCTCCAGCAGTGACTCCCATATTAAGTAGGCCATTCCGGCTCAGAAAACAGTGAGGTAAAAATTAAAGCAAAAACCATTTTCCCCTTTTCTTTGCACATCTTACAAAGATTTCTCTTTATACAGACTGCAGGGCTGTCTACACGGCTGCAGTTCCCACTCCCAGGGCGCAAATGGTCACTGCTGTCTTGTAACTCCGCTATGTGGATGCTGCTGGCACAAACACAAAGACGGCTTGTTCGCACTGACTTAGCCCTGGTCTACATTGCAAGTGCTTTTCAGTGGCAGTTGAAGGAAGATACGCAAGTTACTGAAAATAAATTGCATATCCCCCTTCGACTGCATAACACCTATTCACTGAGGTGTCTTCAGTGCACTGAGTCAATGGGAAATCCCCTCCCATGGACTCAGCGCTACACTATTTGAGGGGGTGGTATTCAGGGATCAGCTTCCCGGTTGACTGAGCGGGTCTGCACAGACCCACTCTGTCAATCGAGAAGATCAATCTGACGGCGGCGAATTTTTAATCTTTTGCAAGAAACGCTGGCATTCTTGTGATCTGCTTACAATATGTTGATCCCTGACACAGAACACTGATTCTCAACCAGGCGTACACAGAGGTCTTCCAGGAGGTACATCAACTCATCTAGATATCTGCCTAGTTTTACAACAGGTTACATAAAAAACACGATCATAAAAAACATAATACAAACTAAGATTTCATACAGATGACTTGCTTACACTCATTTATACTGCAGTGCAAGTCCAATATTTATATTCCAATCCATTTATTTTATAATGACATAGTGAAAGTGAGAAAGTAAACAATCTTTCAGTAATAATTTGCTGTGACACTGTTCTATTTTTATATCTGATTTTGTGAACAAGCAGTTTTTAAGTGAGGTGGAGCGCGCAGGGCAAATCAGACTTCTGAAAGGCGAACAGTAGTGTTACTGACACAGACGATGGCAATAATCAGAAACAAACTCTAAAACACTTACAATTGCTTTTTTTCTGGTCTAATCTAATGCCCTTGGAAGTCAGTTGGCATTTTTCCACTGGCTGCAAAGCTTAGTTGCTAAAGGTTGACAGGCGCGTTACTGGTTTTTGGATCCCTTGAGACAAATGCACCCGTGTCAGGGATTCAAATAAGGCAGCACAAGTGTGTTACAAGACTCTCATCTGCACTGGCTGGTGGCTATGAATGATGATGCCCCCCCAGTGACGAGTTAACACCAGTGACGAGTTAACACCCTTAGGAGTCCAAGTACCAGCGGCTACTAAAAGAAATCACCTGTAACTCAAATGGGAGTGGCCAGCGTTTTGAGGGTTAAAGAATCGGGTTCTAGCGTCACCGTTCTGTTCACGTCATTTATAGAGCAACAGCGTCCGTTTGCAGCAGGTTCATTACATCGCACACTGCCTTGTTCCTGGCTTTGGCCAACCTGTGCTTAGCTCAAGAGAGGTTTCCGCCACTCTGATTGTGGGGTTGGCCAGTCTGCCCTCCATCATAACTTAGAGCAGCCGCAGGACCGACTCTCTCTTGCACCCAGCTGCCTGTGGTCCCAGGGGCTCTTCCAGCCTTGCTGATTAGTCTTTCAGTCCTGCCCCCACCGTAGGGCCTGTGAGGCAAGGTGGTATGGAGCTGCTATCCCTGATATTAGGATCGCCACCTACTCAAATTTTCCCAGGATCATCCCCTTTTTGAGGTAACCGTCCCAGGAAATCTGTAAGGATGCTCAAGACTCACTGCCCGCTGGCCAGTTGCATGGGTTCAGGATCACCCCAGATGTCCCTGTTTTTATACCTCAGGGGTGGCAATGATTCCGACTGTATTTCACCCCGGAATTCCCCCTTCGCAGGCTGATTTCCCAGCTGGCCCGCTATGCTTGGTTTCTAGCCATTGTGTCTGAAGGGTGATACAAAAGGGCCATTAGCAGAATAGAGAACTAGCCCCATGGTTTGCACCTCTCATTTAATATTACAGGTCGGGCGGTTTCCTAAACCATCTACTTTCCCTCTGCCCTCCTAATGATACTGGATTAACCTATGGCCAAAAAGCTCCACCATTTGCATTCCTTTTGTTTCACATCAAATACAAATGGCCTGTTCTTAAAGGGAACAGGCCACTGTTCTCAGAGTTTACAGTCAAATTGGCCTAGAAAACACCATGTACTGGATTTGAAAGCTACGAGCACAGAAAAGTACAAGACCGAGGAAAAACCTAATTAGTTATTTGAAAAGTTTCTGTCGCTGAATAAATGAATTCCAATGCTGCAAAAATAATGAGCAAGAAAAGGGCAATTAGGGAAGTGGATGTGTTTTGACACGCATCCCAGGCCAATATTTGCAAAGTGATTTTGTGGATGAAACCAAAGAAAAACCATATCATTTATTTCTGAATTCATTTCACCAGACCATGAAAAAGCAGCGGAGAGGTTGTTAAAGGTTTCAATTATGCCCGTTACGGAGCGTTCTATATTTACACAGCTAGCCTGCTTTTTGGAATAGTGCCTGGCTAGTGTTACAGACAAACAGATTTACATTCATAGAATCGGGGAGAAAATAATCAATTACCATTACAATGGTACGAGAGCCAGTCTTACTAAAGTCAATGGCAGCTTTTCTACCAGATGCTAAGGGTGCAAGATTGGCCCCTATTGCCTGAGTCTCTTGGTGTGAGTATATCACATGGGAGGAAGGTTTTGACATGGAGGGAAAGGAAAATCAAATCAACTACAAGCAGATTGCTACCCCCTCACCAAGTCCCATTAACTTCCTTTAGGACCATCAGTGCCTAAGATCATGACCCCAAGCCCACTGAAATCTTTCTGCTGATTTCTGTAGACTTTGTACTACCAGATCTTAAGTAGAAGAGTTCCACCCTCTTCTCCTTCCCCAACGCAGTAACTTTCTGTTGCTGTTGATCAATTTTGTAGCAAAATGAGGCACAGAGAGATTTACTGATTTGCCCAACTCTGTGGCAGATCCAGGAGTTGAATCCAGATGGCCTGATGGCCAGACCAGGCCAGTATATTAACCACAAAAGACAGCTTTCCTCTCCAGAAGGAGATGTTGAATGTCATCTCTTACGTTACACTGTGTTGCTGAAAGGAACACAGATCTAGAGTTACTGCTTTAGTGATGATAAATGCTGAAGTTAATAGTCATGAGAAACTAATACAAGGGGAAGAGCTTTTTATAGGAGCACACAGAATGGGAACTTTAGGAGATATCCATTTTTAATGTCTAGTTAGCAGTTTATGAAGATTGGTTTTTGCTTTAAGAGCACAGTAAATATTGGACTAAGTCTGTCTCTGAGGTGTAATTGCTGAATATCATCTCACTGAAAGTTGCATTTAATTTTTCACAGTGGCTTGTTTTTCTTCTGAAATATTATGCCAGTGTTTTATAACACAATCATTTTCACTGTACAGAAGAATTCCCACCAGAAATCTTAGAAAGTTACTGGCTTTAACAACAATATGATCTGATAGATTAACTGTACAGAGTAGGCATAATACATTATTCTATAGAGAGACGGCCAAGAACTAAAATACCTTTGTGAAAGATTCTTTTAAATAAAACAATTCAACTTATGTTTTCGTTCAATCACTTTAGGATCAGAACACACCGTCACTGCTACCTATACAAAATAATATGGTTCTTCTTCAGAACAATGCATCAGACTGGACCTAACAGCTAGAAAATGTAAGAGAGCAACAAAATATTCTCTTCTTTACACCCAATCTTTGAAATGGACTCTACTGTATGACACATAGTGCCCACAAACTATAGCTCTCACCAGTTTGGGTCTGTGCATAGTTTACATTGACAGACGATTGTGTGACGTACTTCAAAGGACAGGGTTAAACCAGGGGTGGACAAAATTGGCTCAGAGATAGGTGCCAACAATGATACTTTTGGTCTCCAGAGGGCGCTCCTCCATTACATTTCTGCAGTGGAGCTAAGTAACAGGCTACTAAAACTGGTCGCCATGGTGCCCAGAAACATAGATTTGTTCGAGGCCTGCGTTAAACAAAAAACATTCTATTTTTAAGACACATTTCCTAATCTGTGTTACTAACAACATTTGATTAACAAAAAACTGATTTTTAAAAAAACAAATTGTCTTTTCCTTGCTGGGGCTTTTTGGTTATCCTTTGTGTTTTTCTCAAAATAAACAGGAGGAAAAGAACCTGAAAGTGAAAGTGACCAGATACAAAAGTAAAACTGATTAGTCTCTCATTCCCTTGAGTACAGACAACCCATTTGTTAAGTGCACTACAAACTTCACTCCCTGCAGTGGCCATGCCAGTGTCTCCTTGCCATGCCCATTCCCTTTATCACCTCCAACACACCCATACATGGAGGGTAGAGTGAACCGATGGCTGGGATTAAGGTAAAACAACATATGGATTGGAGCTTTGCAAAGCAGTTAGGCATTCTTGCTGGTCAAAGACATAAACCAGCTCAAGATTTCAGCGCACTGTGCTCTTCTTCGCAACATTTGAATACCCTTCTGTTGCGTCAATGGAACCTTTCTGCCTTGCTGCTGCTGTTTAGTCCATTCTTGTTCAATGCATTAACAGGAGCTAAGGGTCAAATCCAGCATCCATTGAAATCAATGGGATTCTTTCAGCATTATTCTCAATGAGTGCTGGAGTAGGCCCATTACATGAATTCTGTTAACTAGGAAAGTACATCCTTCATTTGAGCACCTAATTTGTTTAGCAACAAGAAGATAATCCACTGAAAACATCTAATCCTTCCTAGACTGGAGCATTTTCATCACACCATTCCACCAGGAATATACCTATACAAGGAGGAACTAGAGATCAAAAGCAAATTTTTGTTCTGTAAACAATTAAGTGACTTTTCCCATGATGTTCAAAGGTTACCTTTATTGCTCTAAGCATTGACCTGCATATTCATAATGAGGAATCAGAAACTTTTCAGTGCCACTTCATAGCTAAAGAGAGCAAGAAATGATCCACAAGGGAAGTACCATCTGTACTGTAAATATAGTAATCTCCCAAGCACCATATCCATTTATATCCTAGCAAGAGAATCTGTTAAGAAAGACAAACCCATCGGAGCTAAGGTCTCTCTTCCACTATGATATCCTCCTTTGTTTGGCCAGCAGCTTTCATCATCCAAAGTCAATAGGTGGTCTGAAAAGCGTCTTAACTCATTCAGGCTCTTGTTTTATCTTGCATTCTCACAAGTTAATTATGATAAATGAATGCTGTACCACAAAACACAAGAGCATTTTTAGAATACATGAAATGAAACGCAATTAGCAGATGAATTGACACTAATATTTTTGTGTTTTAGTTGTGTTAGAGTAAAAGCAAACAAACAAAAACTGTTCAGATGTAAGTTCTTCACCAGCAACAAGACTCATAGACTCTAAGGACAGAAGGGACCCATATGATAATCTAGTCTGATCTACTGGACAATGCAGGCCACAAAACCTTACCCCCCCGCCCCCCTTCGTGCAATAAACCTCTAACCTATGACTGAGTTATTTAAATACTCAAATCATGATTTTAAGACTTTAAGATTACAGAGAATCCACCAAGTGAGCCATGCCCCACGAGAGAGGAAGATGAAAACCCCCCAGAGCCCTAGCCAATCTTCCCTATGGGAAAATTCCTTGCCGACCTCAAATACGGCGATCAGTTAAACCCTGAGCACGTGGGCAAGTCTCACCAGCTAGGTTATCACAAGCTACTAATATATGCTAAAAGGCTTCTTCCTTCCTGTTTTTCCAGTGCTAAAAAGAGTTCACCAACGCCAATCACAATTTCACTGTAACCCTTCAGAATTTTCTTTCCACTTCATTCTTAAACCAGTTTAAGCAATAAATAAACCACCTTTCTTAAACAGTGAAAATTATCTGCCAAATTCTTCTAGAGTGTCCAGCACTGCAGCATCTAAACCACAGTCATGTGAGTTACAATTGTCAATCCCAACTGGGGCATTGGGCAGGCGGACATAATGGGCATAGCTTTTAAAGCAAGATAAATGGCGAGAGCTGATTATTCACAGCTTTTGTCAGACATTAGCAAATAAGAACATCTGTGGTCATCCAGCCTTGATTTTCTTCCTCACTGAGGAATGGGCTTTTATTTTTAAAAAGTCATTTGTACATCAAATTTCTTTTAAGAAGTGTCAAAGGAAGTGTGAGTAACATTATATTTCTGTACATAGATGTTGGGTAAACATTTTTACTGGTATTTTTAATCTTAAAGGAGATTTTCAAAATCACCTACGGGATTTCAGAGCACAATACCTTTTAAAAGTCAATGGTATTTGTGTACCTTAATTGCCTAAGTGATTTGAAAAAAAAATATCTCCTGCCTCACACTGACAGATATTACAGCTATAGAGCAGTTAAGTTGATTTGGAGTTATTTTTTGAGCATCCTTAAGAACAGAGTTCAGGATTGGACTCTATGGGTCTGCAATTGGTCAGGATATTATCCACACTCAGGTTTAAACACAACCACCAATAATTTGTTGTGCACATCATAACAACTAAAGACAGCCTGAATCCCAGTCTTGATGTCAGGAGCTAAATAAGTATTGAGATCAATCATTGGAGTTATCCTAACAGACCAGGATAGATGTGGGCAGCAAGGGGCTGAAGACACACATCGGTTACGGCGTACCTACCTTCTCTCACCTAATACCTACTGCACATCACAGCCTACGTATTAGGGCCAAAGATGTGATCAAATTCTGGAGCCAGTATTTCTGCACCAGAGGAAAACCTAGCACAAAGCTGCAGTCACCATTATGTGCTGAGTGGAAAGGCTGAGTCACCTTATAATAACCCTCTTTTCCATCACTGCATCCACCCCAAAAAGGATAGGACCTTGTCCTTACTAATGAAAAGAGCATGAAGGTAAGGAAGACTTGCACTTTTCCATGCCCAGCCAATGAATGCATGATGACCACATAAAAAAAGCTTGTGAATAGCACAGACCTTCGAGGACCACCCTTTCTTTGCAAAGCTGCGCGTTAGAATGCAAATGGACTTACTTGGAAACAAGAGAGAAAGCCTCCAGACAGATGGCTGGGCAGGAGACAAGCCTGATTAAGATGTGACCCAGTGCAGCAGGGAAATGGGCCCGGGTCACCTTCTCAAACACAGAACTGAAGGTGTTGATGTCACCAATCTTGCTGTTCTGGTCCCCTCCTCCTGTATCTAAGATGTTGCCCCCATGTAGGACAAGAATAAGGACATGGGTTTTACAGTTCCTGGGCTGAGCTCCTTCCTGAAGAAAAGAAATACATCATTTGAATAGGCTCTTGTGAGAACAAGCTTTGCCAGAGCAAGGTTGGGATACTTGACATCAACCTCCACAGACAATCAGTGATAATTTTTTCAGGCTTGGGGTGATCTTTTGTATATCTGACTGTGAAAAACATCTATTGAAGTATCTCCGAGCTAGATAGAGCATGTTACATTGTAACACAGAGCCTTTTATGTATGCAGCTCAAATGCACGAGTCAGATGCAAAGAAGATTATGAACGCTTTATTTCCAACGAATTCTATTGGCAATGTATCCAGATGGGAGGATGTCAAAAATCTTGGGACAGCCTAACTAAATGGCTAGCTATTGGGAGCTAGACTAATTTCATTTTGTTGGAATGTTGTTTGCCAGAAAGGTTTCTGCTGAATTCATCACAGTTTCTAGAGAAGAAAAACAATTGTGTGTCAACAAAACTCTATGTCAGAAAGGGTTAGAGTCCAGTGTTCTTGACCTTTTCAGGTCGGGGGCCTCTTATTCAAAGTCAAAAAAATGTCATTACATTCTTCCATTTACTGGAAAACAGAGGCAGTATATGGGGCGGGGGGAGTATGCAAGATCACACCGTTCCCCCGCTTCCCTATTTGCTGCTTGGTTTGTACTGAGCATGCTCAGTAAACTTGGTTAATGCCACTGCTCCGTCTCTGTCCCCTTCCTGCACCAGCAAGCATGAGTCGTCTCTTCTGGAAGGGAATGAAAAATGTATCAAGGAAACAGTGATAAATCTACGTTTTGGTGTGTCTGTTTTGAGAACACTTTACTTTGAGAACAACAATGTGCAGGGAGAAGAGGAGCAAGAACTCCCTTGCTTTAGATTGTAACAAAATGTTCGATGCATTGTGACTAATCAATTGCCTTTCACAACTCCCCCGAAAAGTCACACATCACTAGTTGAGAAACACCAGGCAATGCACAAACAGGCTGGGATCTTCTTGCCATGAATAGCACACTAAATTTGGACTTTGGAACATTTGAAGTGTTATAGCAAAACTATATAAACCGATTTAAATAAAAGAGCAGAGACAATGGCAGTAAAACCTCAGCCATTGTCGCAAAGAACCACCACGGATTACCAGAATGATGGGAATGAACAAGAATGCAAATGTATAATTTAAAGCAAAATGTCAGGGGTGCTGCATCATCAAATATACTGTGTTTATTCTAACAAAGGTAATTTCGGTTTCATTGATAAGATTTCATTTTATATGTGACAGCTTGTTACTACCCTGATCGTAATAATCTCAGCTATATTGTGCTCCAACTACCTGTCTCCATCTGTTGTCTCTTGTTCTATACTTAGTCTGTAAGCTCTGTGGAACAAGGACTTTTTTTGGGTTATATATTTCTACAGTGTCCAGCACAAGGGGACCTGACCCATGACTGGGGCCTCTGTAAAAGAATGGCCATACTTGATCAGGTTAGTGATTAGTCAACCCTGTGCCTTCCAGCAGTGGCCAGGGCTTCTGAGGAAATGAACAGAATACATCAATTATCCAATAATATATCCCCTGCTGTCCAATTCCAGCTTCTCGCCATCACAAGCTTAGGGACATCCAAAGTATGGGGCCGTGGCCCTGACCACGCAGCTAATAACCACTGATGGACTGATCTTCTGTGAAGTTACCCAATTCTTTTTTGAACCCAGTTATGCTTTTGGCCTTCACAAAATCCTCAAAGCATTTCTGCAGTGCCAAGAACAGGAGTACAGTATTCTTTGTAAAAGTACTGTCAGACTCCACCGCACCTCTCCCAGGGAGAAGCAATTACTGCCGTGTTTGCCGTAAGAATTCGCTGATCAGCAAAGTGAACCTTAATAAGGTTCTGTCCTTTTTCTAATTCCCCCAAATGTTCTTTATGCCATGTTCTAATATAGAAACTCAATTTTGCTCAAAGGACAGGATTATTTCCTTCTGCAGCCAACACTAAATTCTCTCTCCTTGATCAGCTGGCACTGCAGAACGCTGTTTGGAGGGTTAGATGGCTCAAGGAATAAGGAAGGAGATGTAGCATCTAGGTTACTGGTTAAAATCCAAGTCAGGTCAATGGGGATAGGAAGCCACTGTCATCAGCGGGAATGTGGGAAGTGAGTTCGTGGACAAAGCCCCATTCCTATTATCACAAAAGCAACTTACAAGTGGATTTAAATGGGCATCGTTATTGGCAGTCTCAGCAAATGAATGAATTGCAGTCTCAGAATGAACTGCATTTACCCCAAAAAGGTGGTCTTTCTCTAAAGTAACAGTGAGGCAATAAAAACACACTGAAGTCAATGAGCTTGTAAGAGTGGGAAGTCTTGCTAACTAGACTTGGTGATCTCTCTTTGGAAAATACATCTGTTGTTCAGCCAAACTAATTATGCAACATCTCCAAAAGCCCATTAGTGATTTCCAGTGACCTATTAGACAGGGGAAAGGATGCACTGAGCCATCAAAACAGCTTATAACGCCATCAGATGTTCTCAGAGCAGAGACAATTCGGAACTTTGGTGCAGGTTTGGACAAATGGAATTCGCTAGCTGGGGCCATGGTATTAGTGAGATGAGCTGTTGCAATTTACAGAATCCTAGAGTTACAAAGCACCTAATTCTGATACTTTTCTTCATGTTAGGTGGTACCTGACTTTGCAAGTAGACTCCATATCAGTGAGGCTGCTCATAGAACAAAGATCTATCCAGAATCATTAGAGGTGGCAGAGTTTGGCCCATGTTCTGCTCAATACACTGATGCTGTTATACTCTGATTTTCTACTCCCAATATAAAGACAGCATTATATCAGTTTGTCATATAAAGTCTTAGCGGGCCTAAGGATCTGCTATCATGAGACTCTCTCCATTCAATTGTGTCGTAACTGCAAAAATGGAATCGTATACTCTGCAACACCCTTCATTTACAAGACCATTCAGTAGGACATTTTCCAGGGGAGTCCCTCACCTTTTGACACTCACTCCCTTTTGTCCCCAAATAACTCTGATCTGTTGACCTTTGTGGCATGTTGCACAGAACATAGGCTTTTGCAGAACAGGTCTGTGGGGAGGAACTTGTGATGTATGTCAGTATTGGTGGGAAAGATTGATTTTAGTTGATACAGCAAGTTGATGGGGTGCACACAGCTGCGAGGGAAGCATTTCGGGGATATTGATAGATTTTGTATTTGTACCAAAAGCACCTAGAGGCACTGGTGAGACAGCTTGCTCCTGAAGGTATAAAATGTAATAAACAAATAAGACAGCTGTAGTACACTATGCTTCTCAAGAACATCCAGAGTTTTAACGTAACTCAGTTAGCTGGACCTTTGTCATCAACAATTATTTCCATGTCTAGTCTTCAGATTCGGAAAATCAGCACAGTTATATGATAGGAAATCATCTCACCTCATTGTCCTCGTGTATTTCAATGCTGCCTTGTGTAGGAAATCTTTGTTTTCTCAAAGAAGCTCTATATAAT
Source organism: Pelusios castaneus (assembly GCA_007922175.1). NCBI lineage: Eukaryota > Metazoa > Chordata > Testudines > Pelomedusidae > Pelusios > Pelusios castaneus. Next base: position 2,936,057 of record ML685879.1, read on the forward strand.
TCACCTGCAAGGGAGAGGGGAAAAAAAGACAGAAACTTAGCACTTCTACATTTGGCTGTCTGAGCTTCTAAAGAGAGCAGTAGAGACGAATCACTAAGGGCTTGTCTACTCTTAAAAGCTTATTCAGATTAAAAGTGGCTCCATGTGTAGACAAGCCATTTAGTCTGCTTTTATTTTGGAAATATTTCTGTTGGCAATCAGACAGAAAAATAAGACAGAGTGTCCTGCAGTTCCACATCCAACAGAATCTTTCATTCTTATAATACTTAGCTCTTGTCTAGGGCATGATCCAATACCGTCTGAATTCAAAGAAAGGAAAGTCTGTTAGTTAAGGCATTGGACTGGGACTCAGAGAGAGCTGGGTGTGGTTCCTGGCTGTGCCATAGACTTCTTAGATCCCAAGGCCAGAATAGGCCACTGTGATCTCCTAGTCTGATCTCCTGCATAATCCAGGACACAGAACATCCCCACAATAATTCCCTAATAAGATCTTTTAGGAAAAACAGCCAATCCTGATGTAAACATTTTCAGTGATGTAGAATCCTCCACAACCTTTGGTAAGTTGTTTTAAGGGTTTATTACTCACACTGTTAAGCATGCACATTTTATATCCAGTCTGAATGTAGTTAGCTTTAAGTTCTAGCCATTGGATCGTGTTAGACCTTTCTCGGCTAGACTGAAGAGCCCATTTGACTTCCTGTTTGATCATCAGCAAGTCACAATCTTTCTGCACCTCAGTTTCCCATATAATACACCTGCCTTTCTCCCACCTTGTGTTTTTCTTCTCAATTTAGATTGTAAACTTCATAGAGCAGGAACGACTCTTACTGAGTGTTTCTATGGCACCTAGCACCTTCCCCTTGGAGACATAGACAATACTGTGCTGTAAACAAGAATCAGGGAAGCTTCTCCCTTGGCTTCAGATGAGTCCTATTGTGCCATTAATTTCAACAAGCACATGTTACTGATATCAACCAAGATATTTTCTCTCATGTCTTATTTAACCCACACGGGTAAAGACAATTATTTCTACTAAAAATACTTATCACATTTTAGCAACAGAGCTGAGGTCTGGGCATCCTGGGAATATCTGTTCCCCTAATTTGCATAAATATATAGCTCTAACACTCGCCATGTAACATACAACAGAAGAGCAGTGAATCCAATTATGTTCTAGACTCAGAATTAAGTATTAAAAAAAACCATCTGGTTACAAGCAAAAACCCCACAACATCATGTACTTCTTGACAGAGACACAGAATATATAAATGTATCAATGTAGGAGTATAGAGGCTTGGTAATAGATATTTCTCTAAATACTTATTCACCATCCAATTTATACAAGAGATATTTCACAGGTTTTCATTTTGTTTTATATATTAACCTTCAAGATTCAGGGCATAGGTCAATCACTATCTTGCTGTGGTCAGGAAGAAATGTTCCCTGTGGCAAATTATTCCAATAAATGTCCATTACTGAATTTCTTGTAGCTTCCTCTAATACTTACTGGTGTCAAAGAGAGGGAACACTATATGGACCGTGGTATGATCGGACACAGCAACACGTGTGTGCATATATTCCACAAGCGACAGACCAGTAAATATGCTGCATTATGCAATATATCCTCCATTCATCCCCTAATAAATCTCTGCTGCAGATACGATGACATTATTATGGAAGTGGTGCTGATGTTTTATAGCAAAGTTACACTATTTCTGCCCATCTTCTGTTTTCAGGAATTGAAGGATGAAACTCATAAATCTCCAGGATCAAAACCGATCATCAGAAAATGTAAATTGGCAGTATTAGCTGCATCTCCGGTAAATAGGCAAATAGAGTACTTATCTTCAAGAAAGGGAAAAAGGAGGATCCGGGGAACTACAAACCAGTCAGCCTCACCTCAATCCCTGGAAAAATCATGGAGCAGGTCCTCAAAGAATCCATCCTGAAACACTTGGAGGAAAATAGAGTGATCAGGAACAGTCAGCATGGACTGACCAAGGGCAAATCATGCCTAACCAACCTGATTGCCTTCTATGATGAGATGACTGGATTTGTGGATGTGGGAAGAACCGGCGACGTGATATACCTTGACTTTAGCAAGGCTTTTGATACAGTTTCCCACAGCATTCTCATCGGCATGTTAAGGAATATGGGTTGGACGAGTGGGCCATAAGGTGGCGAGAAAACTGGCTACATCATCAGACTCAGCGGGTAGGAATCAATGGCGCAATGTCTAGTTGGCAACCAGTAACGAGTGGCGTGCCCCAGGGGTCGTTCCTGGGGCCGGTTCTGTTCAACATCTTCATTAATGATCTGGATGATGGGATCGATTGCATGCTCAGTAAGTTCACGGATGACACCAAGCTGGGGGGGAATGGTACACACAGTGGAGAGCAGGGACAGGATCCAGGGGGACTTGGACAAATTGGAGCCTTGGGCCAAAAGAAATCTCATGAGGTTCAACAAGGACAAGTGCAAAGTCCTGCACTTAGGACGGAAAAATCCCATGTACTGCTACAGGCTGGGGACTGATCGGCTAAGTAGCAGCACTGTAGAAAAGGACATGGGTGTTATGGTGGACATAAAGCGGGATATGACCCAACAGTGTGCCCTTGTTGCCAAAAAGGCCAATGGCATATTAGGCTGCATCAGTAGGAGTATTGCCAGCAGATCGAGGGATGTGATAATTCCCCTCTATTCGGCACTGGTCAGGCCGCATCTGGAATACTGTGTCCAGTTTTGGGCTCCCCACTACAGAAAGGATGTGGACAAATTAGAAAGAATCAGCGGAGGGCAACAAAAATGATTAGAGGGCTGGGGAACATGACTTATGAGGAGAGACTGAAGGAACTAGGCTTATTTAGTCTACAGAAGAGAAGGGGGGGATTTGATAGCAACCTTCAAGTACTTGAAGGGGTGCTCCAAAGAGGAGGGAGCTAGGCTGTTCTCAGTAGTAATAGAGGACAAAACAAAGAGCAATGATTTCAAGTTGCAGCTGGGGAGGTCGAGGTTGGGTATTAGGAAAAACTCTCTCACTATGAGGGTGGTGAAGCATTGGAGTGGGTTACCTAGGGAGGTGGTGGAATCTCTGTCTCTGGAGATATTTTAGGCCCGGTTACAAATACCCTGGCTGGGGTGATTTAGTGGGAATGGTCCTGCTTTTAGCAGGGAGTTGGAATAGATGACCTCGTGAAGTCCCTTCCAACACTTTGATTCTATAATGATCCTGTCATCTAGCTCAATTATGACATTGGGCATGGGTGAAAGTAAATTTAATCATTTTTTAAATCCTCTGTAATAAAGGAAAGCCTTCCTGATCATTTGCAAATCAATTTCTTGCTTGGCTTAATAAAACCCTTCAGGTAAGGAGACAGCTCTCAGAAGCTACATTAACAGACCCTGTGTTTTAATCAAATGAAGCAAGAGCACAAAATGCTATAGAAATGGGGTTTTCTGCATATTATTGACTTAACCTACGTTGGAATCTATTCAACTTTCCATTTTTTAGAAGGCCCTCAAACGTGTGTTCTAAAGGAAAGGCACCTCATTTTGGTGGGACACAAATCTTCAGACGCCCTGCAGTTTCACGTCTCAGACTGGAGTTTGTTTCCACTGTCCCATGGCTAAAGAAAGGGAGTGCTTTTCCAGTATGAACAATTCTGGAAAAAACACCACCCACTCAGATTGTGAAGCCTTGCTGAGGAAGAGAGAGCATCTCTCAAGAATTCCTTCCCCATGGGCAAACCCCGTAAGGATAAATGAAGTATCCCAATGTCCATTTTAGGGGCTGTTTTTCTACAGTATTCCTAAAACCATTTAAGAGTTGATCTGCTGAGGCACTTTCTGGTCTCGTTACAATGCGTTCGGCGCCTTTTCTCTAGCTGTGTGCATCGGTTCCCTAGGCAACAGTTGTAGGATGAGATTTGATTAGCTCTGTTGTCAGCTTGATTGTCACATTTATATAAGGGGCCAACCACCTGCTGAGAATGAAGGGTCACTCCACCCTACTGTGTTCTATGGCATTTATGAGATGCGTGAATCAGAAGTTACCGGTCAAGCTATCTGCAAAAAAGATCCTACGGTTCCCACCCCACCACTTTCCCCCTCCATATACAGGGGAATCTCAGACCCAGGGGGTGCCTTCCTTTCACCCCTGCCATGTGGCCTGGGGGAAAACTGCCGGGAGCAAGCAGGCAGACACTCCAGCTGTAAGATGCTGCTGCAGAAGTAGTCAAAACAAGGAGCTTCTGATACCCAGAGAACTTTCCATGGGTCTGACAGGACTTTCTCTGCCCCATGCTGATTGGCCATTCTCTGCCCTGTGTTCCTGTTGAAAGAAGGAAAAGAAACAGCACCCATTTCCTTAAGTACTTTTGAGGGCAAATAAATAAAATGATCTTGACGTGTTTTCTCTCCTTGGTGAAATCTACTGGCTCTTTGCCCCGACATAAATATATGGGGTTGTACTATACCAGTTTCTATTACAAGATAAACAGTTTTCTTAAAAAGCATATTGGGATTTTCAGACCCTACAAGTCCATTTATGCAAATATTTGCTACTATGTTCTTGGAGTTTCCAGCAAAGAGAGCTGCTGGAATTATTAAAACAGCTCATTAACATTACCTAACACACAATTTTGTTGAAAGCCATTTAGAAGTTGTTAAAGGACAGAGACTTAGGTCCTATGGTATTCCTTGTAGAATTAAAAAAACTTCTAAGGTAGTCCCTGGTTCATTGACAAGGAGTGAAGCTGAATGCAGGTCAAGTAGAATAAGGGGGACATTATTAAATCTGTGCATGACCACGTCTATGTGGGTGAGTTGCTTCTAGCTTAATTCCTCACATTTCCCATTTTCCTGGCATCAATAAAAGTCCCTCTAGGGAACGTGTGTTCATTCATTACACTTCATGATACATCTTCCCTATTTTACAATATTTTAATATAACCATTAAATGCAAATGATGCCCAGACCCCCATCCCATGTCCCTTCAGTCAGAGTCTGCTAGTATGATCAAACTGGTGTCTCATCTTTACCATGGTCTCAAGTGGTTACATAAGTCTCTGAGACAGTTCAATCTCTTCAACAGACAATCTGACTTGAAGATAAATAACGCAAACAACAAAAAAATGAATTTAACCTTTATGACTTGAAGCCTTAACAAGCAGAGATTGCTATTTCTCTAATGACAACAATCTATAGAGACAACCAGGTATTGAACAAAGGCTGAAAAAATCCATTTCCTTTGGCATATGTTTGAATATAAACTCCAGAGAACTCTGGTCAAAGAACTGAGGCATTCTGCTTCATCTACTATTCATCTCCTCAACCATCTACTTCTCTAATAATGTTGGCTCCTATAACCCAAACTGCCATTACTCTCCAGCACTGTCCAAGATGGCTGGTCCACATCTTGCCAGCCGCTAAAGCCTTCTATGTGCTGAAAACAAACTTAAATTTGAGAGTATTAGAGACCACAACTCAAAAAGGAAGGGGAAGTTATGATTTCATCTTAGGCTCTGCATCTCAACCTCAGCCTAAGAGATATCTCACTAGAAGTAGCAAGAAGAGGGAAGGTCTTTTTAAGATCAGAAATGTAAATTGTAGTTGACATGTGATTAAAAAGCCGTCTTGCAATACAATCCTAGAGCATAACAAAGTTAAAAGACAATTTGGCTCTGGCATAACATCTTTGATTTCATGTTCTCAAGGGACTTTATAAACTAATTAAGCACCATAACACTCCAGTGACACAGGATTTCTTCAACTGGAGGTGTAGGTACTCAGCACCTATAGGATAAAACAAAACCAAACCAAAAACACAACAGGTGTTAACTGTGCTTCCTTCTTTTTCTTGCACAGGAAGACTGTTAAATCCCGGGAGATCAGAAGTATATAATCTCTAGTCTCTAACACTTTCTCCTCTGTATCTAGGGGAAAGGAGACCATGAAACCCTTCTGAACATCAAGGAGAGAAAATGTATAATTTATAACTTCAGAAACAGTGTGGTTTCACAGATCCACCTGTTCTGTAGAGAATTGCCTCTCTGAAAGGAGAGCAATGTTTCCTTCCTATAAAACAGGTAGAAGTTAAGGATCTAGCAATGTCTGGGAGTAATGTTAAAAATAAATAAATAAAATGCCATGGGCTTCTCCTACTGAGATGATAAACTCTGTCACTGTTTAGGGGAGGGTCTCATTTTCTTGCATCTGCTGCTATGGGTTGCTGGTGGTTGTTCTAACATCTGTTGAGAAATTTAAGAGGAAAATCACTTTAGGGCATAAGAGCATAGGGGGAATGTAGCCAACATTTCCCATGTTCTCTGTGAACATGGTAAGAGAGAATGAGTACATAAGATAATGCCCAGGAACAAGGCTTGCTTTCAGGCTGCATATAAAAGCAAGAGCTTCTATGACACACAGAAGGCTCTTGTGAGGTGGACCTTGAACTAGAAAGTAGAACACCAGAAGCACTGACTGCCCCTGAAAGAATTAATTGTAGGTTTCACCTTCACATGGAAGAAGCACAGATTACCTGTGTTCATTGCTGGATCCACACACATGCCTCTGCACTCTTTATACCCTTCTATTCTACAACACAGCACTAATCTTATTCCAGGTTATGCCACTGGCATGCTGGGTAAATCCAAGACGTTTACTAGCTGTATCTCAATTTCTTGGTATGTAATAATGCTTGCCTTCCTTTCAGAGTTGTTGTCGGGATTAGCTTTTGTCTGTACTAAAATAAATAAAACAAAACAAGCTGGCAATCCTGAAACATCCACCACACTTCCCTAAATATAAATGCTTTCTGGAAACCCTAATAACATAAAAACCAGCCATGGGTTTCAAAAGCTGGTTAAACTCCTAACACAGCCAGCTACCTCATCAATGTGAGCTGTGTGCAAGCCAGAAAGGATTATGCAAAGTCATTAGCCATGTCACAGATAAGGCAAAATAGCTACTGAGCTCACATTTATCTTAAACCTAAAAGTGAAACAGGAAAACAATGGGCTACCTTGCCAGGGGCGAAAAGCCATCGAATCTTCACTGATAAATGGACAAGATTTGGCGTTTATGTTTCACCTCCACAGCATAATAATATCATGACTCAGTTGGCTTCAGATGGAGTTGGGAGTGATCCGCACTTGGCAGGACTGGGGTCAGTCTGAAGAATTCTACCATTCCCATCAATTTATACCATTAGTGGATGGCATTTTAATTGCTTCACTTTAGAGTACTTGAATAATCGGCATGAATTATTTTCTTCTTCAAGATGCTTGTCACCACCAAACCCAGACCTGGGACCTATCCATGCTGTTTGACAGAGGAGCACTGAGTTGTTTCAGAACACTTTAAGCCAGTAGGGCTCCTCTCTAGGAGGTTGTCTGAAATGTTTCTTCTCCTTGTAGCTTAAATTGCATAAAAATCCTATTCAGCAGCTGAGTTCTTCATAAAAACAAGACTTATTAAAAAGTACAGAGTAAAGGATGTAGAACAAACTGAACTGTTGTCTCAACATACCTAGATTTAGCAAAAAGTTAAATTAGAGATGGCATTCTCACTTTAAGATGCACACAAGGAACTTGGCGTGCTTCAGAAAGCAAACTCTGGGGTTTGATTCCCTTGTTATGGGTTCTGAAAAAGCAACAGCTCTCAGGACCACACAGGCTTTATTGTACAAGCTAAATCATGGAGGCTTACATAATTGGAGGCCTTCTTTGTCATGATGGCAAAATAACAAAAATAGTACCACTGAAGAGTTACAGCTCTGTGGGAGAGAGGATTATACAGCATGACCTACTAGAGAAAATGACAGAGAAATTTCATTAGCCGTTGAAACGAAGCTGATTACAGGGAAATTATGTGTTTTATTATTTACTGGAAGCGTTTTAATGAGGTAAAATAATAATAAGGCTTAGCAGGACCAAACCTCTCTGATGTGATATCAACGTTGTACAGATTTTTTTTTTCTGGCCGTCTTTATCTATGCCATCATTATGGCAATGTATGCTAATTACATCATTATGTAAATTACAGTAACAAAAAAGCTAATCAAGTCCCATACAGAGGCAGAAATCCATGGACTGTAAAGGCTTACATTCTAATAGCAAGGAGGGGGGGAAGGTTAGAGACGGGGTTACATTAACAATGATTTTTTAAAATTTAAACCTGAAAATGAACTAGCTACCAACTGCCCTTCGCTTCTCAAATCTTGAAACAAGCAGAGAAGTCACAGGAATGGGAAAAGATCCTGAAAAAAACATGTTTTCGAGTGAGCACAGCTCCTATTTTGGCATCTAAGTGGCCAGATTGCCAAGAGCTCATTAGCCAGCAGCTGCCATTGTGACTGACCCTTCACACAGGAACTTAATATACCCCAAATAAAATTATTTAATAAGAAAAAAAAGGATTGTTCAGTAAAGCACAACCATTATCTTGAAGGTTGTGGTAGCTATTCTAGCTTATTCCACTTTAATCATCAGTTATGATATAAAATACCCTCAGAAAGGCCATTTCCAGCTTAGATTACTGATGCCAATACCAATCACTAACCCTACCCATCTACTATATTAGATTCAAAGAAGGGTCTTGGTTTTGGAGAGAATCACCAAGATGGTAAATGCTAACAGAAGCGACATAAGACCAAGGACTCGATTCTGAATTGGCATAGCCCTGTAAAGAACAATCTAAGCGTAACAGGCGCTAATATGATTCCAGAGACATGTTAGTTACATATTTAACAGTTATGTCCCAATATTTCCTCCCACTGTCCCAACACACAGGACATGGTAATGGAACAGTAAGCAATTTTAGCCCACATGTTAATAATTTATAGACTCCAGTCAAACAAAGGCAGTTGTGCCATGATTCATTAATATCAGGACATTTCTGGAATAAACAGTACACAGGAGCCTACTCAGATAGGAAGTCAATAGAGTTTAAATGCCTTCCTGAAATTTTGTACACTTTTTCAGCCAACATAGAGATCAGAAATCAGAAAACATTTCTCCCTGTGGTCCAATTTGGTGCATTTATAAGAATGTATGCCTTCCTTGTAAGCTTCTAACTAGAGAATGTATTGGACTAGGTGGACCATTAGTCTATTCTGATATGTCAATTGTTAAACTCACATGCTCTAAAGGTAAGAACCAGCAAAAACTCTTCATGTGCATTTGTATAATTATTTATTCTATATTATTTGTGTTATGATAGATTCCATGGGCTCATCACAGAACCCTGAGTTAGATTACTAGCTTTGGGAAGAGACTAAGTATGTGTTAAGATTGTCATAAAATGAGTAACACACTAGGGCGACTAGGAGTCCTCTAAATTTGCAAGTGAAATAAAAAGCATGTGTGTGTGTGTCCGTGTGTTCCGTACATAAAATCAGGTGCCTCTACTACCAACTGTACCGCTCTCAAAGACAGAGATATAAATGTCTAAAAATGACCTACACATTTTTCCTGTCCCTGAAAATGTCACAGCTGAAGGGTAAAGTCATTTCTTGGGTCCTTCCAGAGTTACAAATGAGCTCTGGGTTCTGTTATAAAGATGGGACTAACCCATTTTCCAATGGCAGAAAGCTCATTTATATTTTTGCAGGGCTGCGATATATCAAAGTTTAAAGCTGTGACATATCCAAAAAAGCTGTATCAGGCGTATAGCCAATCACCGCCTCTCTTTTATAATGAGGATTCAATGCCAACAACCCAACTTGACTACGTCTGTGGCACAGGAGGAGAAATGACGACCCCGCACATAGACCAGTTAAGAACAGACATTTACTTAAGACGAGATATTTGTGTTGAATATTTACCAACAAAGGCTCGTTTTATCTCTGTTTCTTTTATTGCCAACACAAGAGACTAAAGAGAATACCCTGGTGCTTGGGATGAAGTAACAGCTCCCCTCTGAAGCAGTTGTGTTCTCTACGATACTTCCTACACTACTGGAAAGGACAGCTGCAAGGGTTTGCTTTCAAAATAAAGCACTGGGCTGGGTAATCAGTAAGAGCAATGGCCTTGGGCTTTCTGAATTGCTTGGAAGTGGAATGGAAACTCTTCTCAGATTCTTGAGAGAAAGGACACAAGCACCCTGGGGAAAGAGCCAGGTTCTTTAAGAAAGCCAGACTGATGTTTAATCAATACAAGCTGCTCTTTAATAAGGTTCAGTGTCATCTTACAGAACTTAGGGAATGTAGATTTTTAGGTCTTCAAGTAAAAGAGTGTATGAGAAGGCAGGTGCTGTTATTTTGGTTTCAGCCAAAACACGTTTCATATATTTACCTTCAGTGACTGTATAAATGCTTTTCTGAATTCATCTTTTTTCTATCCCCTACTTTCTTTTCCTGCATCTGTTCGAACAAAAGTGGACATCAGAACAGTTTATCTTCATGCACTTTTTGGCCCTGTATGTTTCATTGTGTTCATTTACATAATCAAAATTCAAGAGCACTGAATACTTACACAGTGTGGTAGCAGGGACATTTTCAAAAATGATATAGGAGCCTAGGGTTATGCGGTCTGGAGTAGCTCGTGACCATGTAGCCAACTTCAGGGCGGACTGTCAAGAAGTAGGGCCAAAACGGATGCAAGTTCTATACTTAGATTTCTCCAACCAAGTATCAAGTGTGGCCTTCTCAAGCACAGCAGCAGCCTAACAGGAGTCACGTACACCCCCTCGGATACTCCAGTCTATCTCGCCATCCACACCATCCAGGCCAACTTGCTTTTGTGATAAGATGGTCCCTAACACCAGTGGTTTTCAAACTATGGGTCGGGACCCAGTACTAGGTCGCAGACCCACAGGTACTGGGTCGTGGTGTCCTCTGCTGTCACCGCAGCAAGACTGGAATGTATTGTTCAAAGATGTAATTGTTGGATCATGGCCATAAATGATTTTTTTTCAACTGGGTCCCGAGAAATAAATTTGAAAACCACTGCTTTACACCCAAAATCACCACAATATTCACGTTACTCCCAGTCCCAAATGTTTGTAGCCAATCTCATATTCAACTAACTAAAGGTTTATTAACTAGGAAAAAGAAATACAAGAGTTATTTACAAGGTTAGTGCAAGTAAATATAACCCCACAAATGAGTCACCATCTTACATTTCAAAAAGCAATAGAAGTTGCTTTAATTTCCTATAGGGCCAATCAGAGCCAAACACTTTGGGATCCCTGGCTTATGCTTAGAAACATTGCCATCTCCAAATTTCAAACAGTACAATGATGCAAATCTTTCTGGTCAGAGACTTCTATTCCCTTCCTCCAGCGTTCAAACTGTGATGGGATCACAGGTGTGATTTTTTTTTAACTGAAACAATTAGACCAGTCCATAATGTGGACAAACTTATACCAGTAGGAAAGTGCTTATGTTGGTCTCTTCCTGTACAAGAACAAGATATACCAGTATAAGCTCATTTAGACTACATCTGCAATAGAAGGAGATTGTTCCAGTTAACTGTAATCACAGTGGTAAAATTTGTGCGTGTAGAACAGAACTAACATATTTAGATGCCCAGACAGAAATGAAAGGGAAGTGCGTGTCCAAACTCCCTTAGGCAGCTTTGGAAATCCCATCCAGAATTGCTATGTTCACTTCTAGTCACAATATTTTAAGTGACCTGAAAAACTGAAATAGATTTATAGCATTGCATTTTTTTCTCTCAGCTAAAATTGTCATTAGTTCTGATGCTAAAATCATCCTATGCCTGTTCCCACAGCCCAGTCAGTCAAAAATGAATCCAGAATTCAAGCCATTTAAAAATTAAAAACATATTTAGCCCATGGAATCAGTTTCAGTGAAGATCAGCCTACAGTACACATAGAAATTGAGAAGACACTATACATATTCCCAGTCCTTTGAACTATAAATTGCTGTGTAATGGAGTCTGAGAAGAATCCTTGCAGACAAAGAGGGTGTGATAACACCAGTTCTTCTGTAACTGAAATTCATGGATTGATAATGGGGAGGGACCACATAAAGCAGCAATGTTAATAAAAATGTAAATGAAAAAAACTCCATCATGAATGCATAACAATTTTTCTCTAGCTATTTGAGCCAGTTTGTGTCCAGGAACACACCCAGGCTTTGCTTCAATATTTAATGCTGAACCAGAAACGCTTCAGTGATCAAAGAACACATTGTGCACCGTGAATGCCAGTAAGCATGCTGCAGCAGAGTGTGTATATGACATATAGGAGCATGAAGCTAGCTACTGCGGGGTGGGAGGCAGGGTTAGTGAAGAAATTAACAGAAGTAGAAGGATTTTAATGCTAGGACTGCCTCAAAAGATCATCATCAGGGGAAGTTACTTCCCATACTTCGTTTCCCATAGCCTCCTCTTCCCATTCTATGAGGGCATTTGGAATAGCCAATACTATGGCATCATTACCTAGGAAGCAAATTAGCAAAAAACTTGCAACCCTATAGAGGGGATGCACAGGGCAGGGGAATTATGGCGGGTCAATTTGCTGCTTGGCTTTCACTGAACATGTTCAGTAACATTTACTAAAGCTGCTACTCTCCCTCTGCCCACCCACTATCAGCAGGTACACTTTGTCTCTGCGCTCCTATCTGTATAAACCCCTCTTCCCTCCCACTACAGGGCTACATCCAGAGGAGTAAAGGTTTGCACATGGAAGAGCAGGATCACAGAAGAATCCTGTCTCAAAGGTGAGATGGGCAGGATGACAGATGGTGAATAGCAGACTGCAGCAATTACTCATGAGTAATGTCCCCTTGTTGTGTACTTCTCTCTTCTCCCATCCTCTGACAGGCATTCTGGACAGTCCAGACATGTAGCAAATTTCCTTTTTACAGTTAAGATGCAACTCATGGAGCCCTCATATTTCCCCTCAGCTCCAACACACACACACACACACACACACACACACACACACACACACACACACACACACACACACACACACCTGTCCTACCTAACTAAATTGACTTTCCCTGTAGATGGAAACATATAAACAAATCAAGTTCAACCAGTGAGCTATATTTCACCCCACACTCACTCAGGCCCAGATCCTCACCTCATATAAATCATTCTAGCTCTACAGAAGTTAATGACGCTAAGCCAATTTGCACCAGTCAATGATCTGGCCTTCTACAGGCACTTCTGAGCAAGACAGAATAGTTCATCAACACTACAATTGCCTGAGTGACAAGGCTAAGACCTCCTGGCCTCAGTCCTTCAACTAATCCGTTATTAACCACCAGGAAAATAAATGGATAAATTGAGCAGCTTTCTACTGAACTGCGATTAGTTTGTTAATCTGCAATGGCAGACCTAATTTTGAATTCTCTGAAACCAGTGTCAAGTGGTTTCTAATACACTGACTGATACGTAAGAGTAGAGCATCTGCTTCAGTTTATCATGCTTGGCACACATTGCCAAGGTGTATTCAATCAATCTTGTTTATGCCAAAACACAACAGCATTGCCTTTTAATCTCTCCTCACTCAAAAGGCCCTCTTGGCTTGGACCTGATGAAGCTGTTTTTCAAACACGCACACATACACACAATAGTATTTCTGCATCAACAAGCCCTACATTTATGTACTGTGAAGAAAAACAGGTGGCGGTAATGCACAAGGAGGATCAAAAGAAGAACTGGTGACAGATTACAATCACTTAATTTAACACACTTAATTTTTTCTGCAAGTGATTGAAATAATAAAGCAAATACTATGTATTAAGAATGGATTTGTGGAATTTACACTGTTGGCCCAATCAAAATATTTATATGAAATGACTCAAGGGAAAAAAACCTCTTTAGCATTGATTTACAAATGGCCACAATTTTCTGAGGGACTGACTAATTTACAGGTGCTCTGATGATTTGAAAGCTTTCATACAGAAGGCTTAGAGACACTTGAAAAGCTAATTTTCTAAGAGAAACTAACACAAATCTCACACAATAAACTACTTAGACTTTTTAAATCATGTTGCACCAATTCTGCTAATTAAAGAGAGACAAAGAACTTTAAACTTCTTCTTTTACAGTATTGACCAGACAAACTCAAGAAGAAACGGAACTTTTTATGGTAATTAGCCTGGCCATTACAGCCAAGAGAACAAGTGAGGGCAGCCTAAGATCATTCAGGAGGGACTGAAGAGGCAAAGTGGGCTGTGATGGCCCTATGGGGAGGACTTTCCATGTGGGACGCCAATAGTAACTCAAGCTAGTGGCTGCAGAGTCTCTATGCAGACAGACAGGGGCCAGCATTCACAGGGACAGTGACTGTATCAGGGCAACCTGGCAGTGAGACAGATTAGCATCTCCTTTCCAGGAACCATGGCAGCAGTTAAAGCTGCTCTGCCTCTAGAGGAAACCACCAGAGATGACAGCAAGAACACACTGAAAACCCTTTATTACCAAGGCGAATCCCTACCTGCAGTTCAGAGGATTTAAGACGGGGCAGTGATGTGGAATTTTCGGAACTGCATCCGACACACTCCATAATAAGGAGTGAGGGAAAGGCGCTACAGAAAAAGTTATGCAAACAGAATGGCTTCTGAAGAGAAAGTTTTCTAGTGTTTCACCATCAGCGGCACTTGAATGATATTCTTTCACTGAGAGTGGTCTAACTCTCCTCGCTTCCACAGAATTCCTTCTGAAGGCACGTCAGCACTTAAAACATTGCATCAGCTCTCTCGCTGCCAAATTTAATCTACCTCCCTGAGAGGCAATAGACATATCAGCAGGACAAACCCACCCACTGCCATCACACTGTCTATACAAGGGGGTTAGGTTAATGCTGGGGTTGGGGGCCGGTGCCAGCAGGGAAAAGGAGGCCCCCGCGCATGCGTACTGCTCCCCTCCCCTGCTGACCCAGCTCCCCAACTGGAGGGTGGGGCCAGCAGGGAAATGGAGCCCCCCCTCCGTGCATGCATGCACACGGTTCCCAACCCCAGCAGCTGCTGGGGGGTGGATGGGTGCTGGTACAGGGGCCAGCAAAGGTTGCTGACCCCTGGGTTAGTGTAACTATGTCATTATGACGGTGTGTAGATTTTTCACATCCCCAAGTAATGCTGTTAAAACTAAGTTACTCTGTAATTTAGACGAGGGCTCACAACGTCTGTTAACATTCTTCCCATCTATTACACAAGAAGATCTCTCCTGTCTCACTTACGTCAATTTCACAAATGGTTCTATCTCGTTTGTTGGTTCGTGTTGACTGCACACACCTGTGTGACGGGATGTTCACATGCAAAAGGAGCTAAGGACAATATGCATCAATAACCATTAACTGAACAGCATTCACTGGAAACTATAACCGTGACATGGCATCTCCTCTGCAAACTGCAGCTACTGCCTGGCAATGGAGACTGATGCTATCATATTATTCCTTGATTGTTATCCAAACATCTTAAGTCGTCAATCTTGAGCTGAGATACAATCAAGGAGAAGATGTAAGGAGAAAGGAGCAGAGGGAAAGATAGGTGGAGAAAATTCTTTGGGTCAATTTGGTATTCCAATGCTGTTTGGATTCAAGGAGCCATATTAGTGGAAAATGACAGAGGGACAAAAAGGCATTCTTGGAAAAAGATAAAAGCAAAAGATTATGAAGATCTGAAAATGTCCAGCCTTTCAAAGGAAGGAAAGACAGTCAAGCTGTGTGAACAATGATCTAGTAAAAGCTTTCAATAATAGCTTCCCTGAGGATTCAGTCTCCGGCTGACTCTATTCAAGGTTGACCTAAATATAAACAGGCATTGTATGCGACAAGCAGCTAGACATTGACTGGGTGTACGATCATATCTGTAAAAGCATGCCAGATGCAGCTCAGCAACGGGATGCAGGGCTTTATTATAGAATAAAGTACAGGCATTTGCAAGGTGGCAAAAATCTCACTTTCTTTTTTTAACAATAGCAAAACTGTGAATCTGTCAGTTATTGGACTGGAGTTTTCATATATCTATATCTAGACAGACACATCCTCCATAGCAAATAACTCTCTCTCTGCTTTTACCTGACATAGCTTTATGGCTCCCTATTATTACCATACTATCTAACCACCTTACAATATTTTTATCCCCTCAATACCCCTCTGCAGTAAGGCAGTGCTATTCTTCCCAGATAAGAGGTGGGAAACTGGCAGACAGACAGACCAAGATCTTGTTTTCACTAAGGAAAACAAGGAATGGTGCGTTCTTAACTGATGTTCGCTAACATGTGGTAAAAATCTAGTGAAGACAAGGAAGTTTGTAGTTTTAATATGAATCAGTAGTCAAGGTAAAGTTTACTGAAGGAGCTTAATGTTTACCTCAACCCAATAACGTGAAAATTATGAACTGCCTTCTCCTCACTAGGATTTTACCTCATGTTTGTCACCACATGTTACACACACACACACACACACACACACACACACACGCTCCTTTCCTACAGAAGATGCCTTGTATGTAACTTACCTAGTCTTTCCCAACCTCTTTGCCACAGCACACAGGTGAGCTGTCAGGCCTGAGCAGCTGTGCCACAGAATTTTTTTGAAAAACTACTCAAAGAAATCTGGATTGGCTCCTGAATATTCATGATTTCATTTGGAGACTATATGGTGGTGTGCCTCAAAATAATTAAAGCTATCAAGATGTGCCACGGCAGAGGAAAGATTGAAAACCTTGTGGTTGAACGGGGACCTCAATCCAGGTCTTCTGACCACTAGCTACCCAAACTACTGAACCATCCTGCATTTTAGCCATTAGTTCGTGTGTTTTTTCTATGCACAGTCTCCCCAAAACGATCAAGGCATCTTTCCAAAACATGAAGTATCAGTTGCAAGTCTACTTTTTCCTACACCAAAGACCATATCCCATACCAGCTAATCTGAATGTCTCAGGGCACGCAGAAGTGATTTCCACCAGTTGCCGTTACTCTGCATAGCACTGCATTTCCTTTTATTAGTTCTACTTTGTCAGTTTAGCCAAGCAGCATTTTGGGGTTGAGGAGTGAGTGTCTTGTGGTAGTTATTATAAGAAACCTTGGAAAAAGTGGTTATTTTTCAACATAAATTTCATAATTTGAAATAGCTGCGTCAAGTGCCCCCCATTTTTCTCTTTAGATAGATTTAATAATCTGTTGGGAGTTGCTTGGTTTTAAGTCATCTGAAACAAGAAACTGAAGATGGAATCATAATGCATCTTTTCAAAACCAAGATAAAAGTCTAGCTTCTAAACTAGCAAACCTAACATTTAACCCAGTGATTTTAATGCCATGCTGTGTAGAGCGATTGCTGATTGAGCAGGCCATACTTGTTTGTGAAGTATCTGAAAGATGTATTATCTATGCTCTGCACAAAGCCATTTCTGCAGTACAGCAAATCTACAGTGGTAATTTACCTAAAGAAGAGCTCTGTGTTACCTCAGACGTTGCCTCTCTCTTGGTCCAATAAAAGATATTACGTCACCCATCTCGCCTCTCTAATATCCAGAACCAACACAGCTAAAAAAACACCCCTGCAACATTATAGTTAGAGAGCTTTCACCTGAGCACAGCAGACACACAACAGACAAGGTCCTGGTGCTGGTGAGTATTTCCTGCAAGGTGTGGTCAATGGGAAGTATTGAACACTTCACTGTGTGATGAGGAGGAGTGTCCAGCCATTGGTCTAGGCTGTGGGAAATCCACAGTCCATTCCTGCTGTACCAAAGACATCCTATATGACCTTGGGGAAGTCATTTAGTCTCTCCGTGTCTCAGTTCCCCATCTTTAAAATGGGGATAGTAACACTGCCCTTCTTCACTGGGAAAAACAACAGAGTCCTGTGGCACTCTGACGAAGTGGGTGCATTAAATAAATCTGTTAGTCTTTAAAAGTGTCACAGGACTCTGTTGTTTTTCTGCAAAGACTAATACAGCTACCCATTTGGAACTCTTCACTGGGGTGTTGTGAGGATAAATGCATTAAAGATTGTGAGGATCTCAGATACTATGGTACTGGGGGCCATGTTAGTACTTAAAATAGAAAACAGGGCCGCCAATCCCATCACATTTAGGTATAATAAAGCAAGGAAAGGAGGGGGAAATAGAGTCTGGGCAAGTTCGAAAGCTTGTCTCTCTCCCCATCAGAAACTAGTCCAATAAAAGATTAGCTCACCTCCCTTGTCTCACCATTACACAATGTGGTATGGGTCACCAAGCTTAAACAAGCTAAAAACTCCTTCAGAAGGGTAAATTTACAGTGGTCACCTTAAAAACTTGCCAACTGTGTCTTTTATAGGTACATATACCTCCATATTCCCCACAAGTCCAGAACAGGGAACATAGCTTATACTGAAGGGAAAGTCAATTATGTAAGGCAATCAGTGACTTTAAAAAAGGACCATTGTACAACCTTGGGCTCAGATACTGAATCATTAATCGGACTGTTCTCATGAGTAAAGTTATGCATATTCATCACCCTCTTCAGGACAGGGGTGATCGCCGCCCGTCAGTGATAACGAGGATATAAACTGCGACAAGCGGAGCTGGCAAGCAGGCAGCTCACAGATGGCTTTTCCAAGAACTTTAGTCCCGTGATCATTTCACAGCTTAAATATGGGTTTAATAGAAGGGGACGTGACCTGCTACTGGTAGAGACTGGTAGCAAGGGACAGCAGAGAACAAATTCTGACTCTCAGAGATGCAATTAATTTTCTGGTCAGCTCAGTGTTGCCGCTATGCGCTGCTGCTTACTCAAAGCAGACTTTTGTTGTGATCTAGCTGTAAAAGACTGCTAAAAAATAATTGCCTGACACCGGAGCCTTGTGAACCCACTCAAATTCTGACCTCTGTTTTACAGAGGTCTATTACTGTAAAGTAATTTTCTCTTTTCCCCACAACAATTTTTCATGGCAATGAATTGTATTCAGTTTTGTTAATAAGTTTCGAAGTCTTTTTTCCCCACATTTTTGGAAAAAAAAGAAGCTGATTCCTCCTCTCCCTGTCCTCAGTCTTTTCCAGTTCAAAAGCAAAAATGTTTTGGCTACTGAAAATTAAATATATAAGGTTTTTTCAATAACAAGGGTTTTTCATCACAGGGTA
The DNA here is from genome assembly GCA_007922175.1 of Pelusios castaneus. NCBI lineage: Eukaryota > Metazoa > Chordata > Testudines > Pelomedusidae > Pelusios > Pelusios castaneus. The sequence continues at coordinate 2,955,102 of ML685879.1, forward strand.
TGGGAGAAAAATTCATGTAGCGACAGACAACGCATTTTATTTAAAAACAACAAGGAGTCTTGTGGCACTGTTAAAGATGAACAAATTTATTTACCGCATGAGCTTTCATGGGTAGAATCCCACTTCATCAGACGCTTGAAATGGAAAACTTGTCTGACGAGGTGGTATTCTATCCATGAAAGCTCATGTGATAAATAAATGTGTTCGTCTTTAAAAGTGCCACAGGACTCCTTGTTTGTTATACTGAACTAAACTAACACAGCTCTCCTCTGGAACATGACACATTTTATTTAATAAGACTTGGCAATCTAATCATATGTATATTATAACCTTATCTGACAGAATTTGGAAAGGGGTACCCAACCTAAAAAGTTTGAAAAACACTGCTGTGTAGCATAGTATGGCCATCAGTTCTCACGTCTTTCCCAATAGACAATGAGTCAGTGGTCTTGTATTATGTCTGTCAATGTTAATGGAACTCCTAAAGCACAGAAAAAAAGGAACGGGAATTAGTATTTTGGCAGATCAGCATGAATAAGAATGTTTCCAGCTTGACTGAATCAAAGCCGGGGGTTCAGAGAAAAGAAAAATCTCCATCTTTTACAAAGGTTACAGTTCTTACGGGAGGGATTTTTTTGCAATTTGCTTCTTTGGGTAAATATTATTTTCCCTCACTTTTTAAAATGTAAGCCAAAATAAAAACAGCCTTTGAACTTTCTCCCTAATAGTATTTAAATGTGAATGAGTAAAGGTAAAATTGAGCAGTGCCTCTGCCCATTTCCTTATTTCGTAGTTTCAGGGATGATTTTCCTGCTCATTTTTGTTCCACGGTTACAGCCAGGTTTTTTTCCCTAAAGAGCTTTCTATTATCGGGAAAGAATACTGCCACAGACTAGTACCCTACTGACCAAAAAGAACCGTCCATTGCCTATGATTACAGAAAACCCTGTGAAGAACTGATTTCTTTATCAACATCAACAAAATATTATCAGTTCTCAAAGCATCCCCTATGAGATGCCCGGGAACTCCAGTAGTTGTATCAAAAGAGAAGTTCCCCAAATCATTACTTTGGATGATACCACATGTCTGAACCATATGATACTTGTACACATGCTAGAAAAGATCTGTCAGCGTAGCCAGATGCTACAGGTATCTCAGATCTGATCTGCCAGGTGGAATAAAGCCAGTAAACTATCTAGGCCTGTCTTATAGAAGATCCGATATGTTAATTATTAGCAGGGTTTTAGCCGCCTTGAGAGATGGTGTCACGCATACCAAGGCTCATATTCTCCAAGCTGCCAATTTCCAATCTGTTTGTTAGAATCTCATACCCAGCAAAGGAACAATAGACAGACCAATAAGCAGAAATAAAAATTAGTGGGCAAGACCACAGATACCAGACATTACATAATTCTGTACATTTCTCATCTCATTTGCAATGCTGGAATGTCAAGGGGGCTCAGGGCTTGGTAACGTGTTAGCCAAGAGCGGTAGCACGTTACCAGCCTATATCCATGGTCAGCATTCGAGGAATCGAGGTTATACGTATTCAGGCTCTAATTCTGCAGTGACTTGAATAGTAAATAGCCCCACAGTTTCTAAAGGTATATAGGCATTAATTCAGGATAGTTCTCTTGGCTGAGATTCAAGTGTGTACTTAAATAGCTTGGTGAACCAGAGTCATAGATACCAGCAGCAAATTAAAAGTATTTCAATTTGTCTTAAGATAAAAAGATTTTCTGGTTTAAAAGATATAAGGTCTCATTATAAAAAGCAGCGGGAGCTAGTAAGCCTCATTTGGCAGGACAGATGCTGGACTGTGCACCAGCTCAATAAAAGCTATGTTAAATACTTCTGCAACATTCATGATAGAAAAACAGCTAAAATGAAGTGGGGTTGATACAAAAGTACCAAATAGTTGTTCGTGGCTGAGAAAAGGAATTGGCAAATTATAATGTTACCAACTCACGGAATACATCAACTGTGATTTACAATAAAGGAACTCTGAAGAAACCATTGTACTTTGTAGTTGAACAGTCAATATCTTGGGCAAAGGATGGGGAATTCCAAAGATAAAAGCATGAGCTCTGACAAAGGGAGACAAGAAAAGTCAGGGTCTCCTGGCACTGTAACCAAGCTATACCCTCCATAGTTTGAGGGACCTGTGATACAGACACCAGTGGTTCACAGAAGGTCCCTGAGGAAGCTGTCTCTGACGAGGAGTTTTACTGTCATGATGGGGATGCACTTAAAGTGTGCCAGGTTGGAAGATCATGCTATCGTAAAAAGAAAGGTCTATATGAAAAGCAGAACAAGCGCTTATACAGCAAGATGAAGGTTTTCAAAGCCATTTCAGGAATTTGATGAATGGGGCATCCATTCCACACAGGCAGCTTTGAAAATACCAGCCCATGTCTTAACATAATAAATAAATTATAACCTGTACGGGAAAAACATTAACCTAGCTGTTTTTAACTTTCTTAGAGTTCAGATTCAGTTCAAGTTTGGATCAAGATTTAGGGCAGTTCTTATTTTATCCAAACCATTCCTAATTTCTTGATACATTTACTCAAGGGGAACTTAAAGTGAAGCCATCACCGAGACAACTAACTTTAAGTAAAAAAGCATAAAATAGTCTCAATCTCTGAAGAAAATTGTATTTCCATTGTCACACTCCCTAAGAAAAATCACACGGTTCCTTGCCATCTGCTGGGCTGTTACTAGCTGTTTATAATAACAAATCTGTCATGAGAAATATGTTCACATAAAGCCAGTAACATATGCTTTCTATTAACCAATGATAAAGAATATTTTAATGTACTGGAAATTAAGTTTCTCACAGCCTGCTATGTTTAGAGGAAAATAATGAAACACAATAGGCCAGATTTTTTGCGGGGAGCTTCAAGAGAAGGGGAGATAGGGCTTCACCATATCAGCTCTGTGTTTCTCCTGCAACAGAAAAATTCTCCCAAGGGCCACTTATAGACCCTTGCATGTCGACAAGTTCCAAAGGGGTAGTCGTGTTAGTCTAGGTCAGCCAATCATACAAGGAGTCGTGTGGCACTTTCACAGGCTAACACATGTAGCGTCTGACAAAGTGGGATTTTCTCCCACAAAAGCCCATGTGATAAATAAATGTGTTAGTTGTTAAAAGTGCCCCAGGTCTCCTCGTTTGTTTTTATGGACCTTATTTGCTACCAGTATGGAATACAGAAGATGGAGCAGTGCCCAGAGATTTCCTAGTAAAAAGAAAGAGAGGAGAACCGACATTGATTCTCAGCCAAGGCTATGATGAAGGGAGAGCTCATCCTAGTTATCTAAGGAACTCTGAACTCATTTTTCACAGCCAACAGCTAAGCATGAGAAATAAACACCAGGCTGGCATTTGTGGGCCCCCTGACTAAGGATGCGACCTGGGATAACAGTTGCAGAGATGGAGTATTCACAATAGGCACCATTATGGATCGTTCTGAACAGAATTAAGCTGGGTTTTTCCAACAAAACCATGCCTTGAAGCATATCAGCGCCCTGACTTTCCAATTACTTTGCAGCCCCACAGCTCTAACCATAGCTACAAAACATTGCTTAACACATTTGAAAATGAAAAGCTACAGTAACTCAATTAATAAATCACCGTCCCAGTTAAAGGTTAGACAAAGCATTTCTGATTTTCCCTGACCTAACATTTCAACAGAACATAAAAATAGACCTAAAACTGGTCAATGTTTATGTTCGGCCCTGTTTTCTGTTATTATCTTTAGCTTGTTGCACAGCACAGAATACAAAATAGAAGGAAAGAACCTTGACTCACGTTGCTTTTCCTGGAGAAAGCCAGATGAGCAAACCACAGACTCTTCACCTGCCAAGGGAAACAAGACAAAGTGAAATGAGCCTTCTTTACATGAGTCAGGCTCTTTACTTTTTCTTATAGTATGGGGTGCACATCACAATAAAAACCATAGTTTGCCAGTAATTTACAGAACTCCACTTACTTCAGTGGGAATAGCTCAGCATGCAGAGAGATGCCAGGAAATGACTCTAGCTTTTCATCAAACGCTACTCCATTTGCCAGATTTTTTCATAAAAGGGATCACAGGCAGATTATCTACCCAGGAGCTTATTTATATTGTTTGTCACATCATCCTTTAGATTTTTTTTTATCTGCCACCCGAATTGTAACCAATTTAATGACATTATAAACCATCAATCTCCATTACTTATTTTTACAGAAGTTCAATTTGGATCATTTATGGGCTAAAGGTTGTAGACAACAGGGTTTCCTCTAGCTCTAAAGGGTGCAAACTGGGACACAGAAATATGAAGAACAACAATAATCTACTGGGCTCCAGTCCTGCAACTGCTTCCACAGACAGACACAGACAGACAGAGTCCTGACCCCACACAGAGCCCCACTGAAATAACTGGGGCTCCATATTGACTTCAGCAGGACTCCACTTCAGTGCAGGATTCACACATGTAGTTTTTGTTGCAAGACTGGGGCCTTATGAGACACATTTCGCATTTTAAAAAGAGCATTACCATCACCATTTCACCAGTAAGACAACTAAGTGATGCCTACACTGCAGCTGGAGATGTGATTTCCAAGGGGCGTAGGCATACAGGCACTAGCTTTGATCAAGCCAGCATGCCAGAAATGCATGAAGCTGGGGCAGTCTGCCTTATCGGGCATTTAATGGCTCTGGAGAACTCCACTATCAAAAAGTGCTAATTTAGCAAGCACCAACCAACCAAAAACAATTATGAGTGCCGACACCCAACAAGCATCAATTATACTCAAATATTTTAACCACTGTAGGCCAAGAAAAATACCATAAAGCACATCTCCTTACATCTAAAGCCAGTAAAAAATTGTGGCTGAGATCCCAGCAACAATAGCATTTATTATTGCTTTTTTACATCATCTGGTACTTTTCCCCAGTGCCCTTTGGTGATCACACACTTGTAAGAGAAATATTTGGCAGACAGAGTACTCTAGAACCTGTATAAGAGAAGGAGCCCTTCTGGCCACAGCTATCAGCTGCACATCATAAATGACAAGAAGCTATTTTAAAAAGTTTCTTTGGTCAGCATTATGACTTTGGGGAAACTTTTGACAATGCCACAAAAAAAAACATCTTTTTTTTCAATTGGAATTTTTAAGAGAGTTTTAACCAGCTCTAAGAATGACTATTTTTTGTTTGTGTTGGAGAAGAGTCTCAACTGAAATCAGGGGTCCCTGTGCTAGGCACCACATATGTGAATATAATGAGAAAGAGCCCCTCTCATATCACATTACACTTTTATTTCCAGCTTCTCCCAGTTGCTTCTGAGGGAGGGCAAAGCTTTATCAGCAGCCAAGTCTCCCTACTTCTGCCTTCTTCAGGCTCCCTATTCTTCTCCAGTCCTTCTCTTCTGTTTGCTACAGGGCCCTAGCTGCTAAGGCTGAAGAAACCCAATTAGCCCCACCATTCAGTTAATTGGCCTCTGCTGACTGCCCCTCTTTCAGTCAGAGCTCAATTAACATTCACTGGTGAGCAGCTGAGTGGCAAGGTGCTGATTTGGCTTGTGAGCCAGCAGTCCCAGCATGTACTCTTCTTAAACCAACATGTTTTAAATGATTTTGCTGTTGCACTAGAACCATTAGGCAGCCAGAGAGGGTGCATCCCTTGAGGATCAGCCTCATGACAAAGGGAATCCATTCATTTTACCACTGATGGATCTATTGAGAATAAAAGCTCAGTCACAGCTTGCTTTTTTTTTGGTCACAGGTGCTCAACTTACCACAGCCAGCACCTCAGCCTGGAAACAGATAGCCCTGCAGCTTACTCAAAAGAACAAGGGACAGGCCCTTTAATTTATAGCAACAAAAAGCTGCCACTCCTCATGCTGAATGGCAAGCAATAAATCCCCTTGGCATTTGGCATTTGAGGCAAGAAAATAGTTGGAATTAACCTCTTTTCAATCTTCATATTCAATCTCTCTCATTTATCAGCAGCGTGGATTGCAGCCCCACCATAAACGTTATCTACTTTTAGCTTACTGGGGAGGAAATGCTATCTGCAGTAGCTATAGGCAGGGGACCTATCCATGGAAGGGCTTCTGAAGTCTTCAGGAACATGGGTGTTAAAAACTAGGTCATCACACATTTTCTGGCTTGTATAGGCCAAGCTTAGCGCTCACATCATCAGAGGCTCCTTGAATAACTCCATTCCCTCTCACAACTTTCCTGTGCGTGCCACGCTCCAATACCCCTCTGTTTCAGGGACTCCCCGGAACTCTTCCCAGCCACCCCCAGCCAAGGGTTCAGTGTGCCCCCATTCTCCATCCCCTCCAAATGGCTCTGTGTGAAAACAGAAATAGAGAGAGGAAGAGAAAAGGAGGAGGGAAAAGTTATAAACCAAAAACCAGGCTAAAAACTGGTTGTTCACTCTCAGAGGCTAAAATAAAGTCAAGTCACTAGATTTATTCAGCTCAAAACCTTCACCATGTTTTCACCCAGTACTGTGATTTCTTGACAGGAGAGTCCTCAGTATACTTATGGAAAAGTATGAAATTGCAAATGAAAAGCATTTGTAAGCATAGTGTGAACAAGAGAGGAAGCAACAGAAATGAAAAGAGAATAGCGGTTGGTAAGAAAAATGTGTGTATCCAGCAGCACTGGGATGAAGCTATGATCTAAGTCATTTCCTTAGCTTTAAAGCTGATTTTTCTGTTTACAAAAGACTTCTCACATTTTTTCGGGAGCCTCTAACCTTGCCTCAGGGTACAGTATCATCCGCCACTAAGACAAACGCTAAAATTTTGTCATCACGTTACCCCCGAAGTTCCAATCAACGCCTGTTTGAGTACAGCCTCCAGACACATCCTTGATGTTTAATCCTTTCTTAGTGGGAGAAAAGGTGAAATATGTTCTGTATTAGAAGCCGTTCACACTTTCAGCCACGATGTGAATATTTTTAAGCAACATTGTCATTTTCTCATTTATCGCAAACTACTCCACAGAGTGGAGAGATGTTTATGGAATCACACATTCCAGCAGGAATGATCTATTATAAATATAAAGTATCCTTGATAATGATTTGTAACACACTCACCAGTGGATTACATGTGCACACGAATATATGAGAGAGAGAATGGGTTCTTTTATTGATTCCTGCAAAGGAAGTTAGTAGAAATGGCATATAGAACCTTTTAATTTCACTTCACAGCCTTTGATCAAAGATCTACATAATTTAATTTAGAAATAATTACATTTACATAAAAAAATAATCAACACAACAGGCTTGACTTCATGGGGTTTGAAGGAATTTAATTTTATGCTGATGGGGTCTGTTTAAAATTCCAAAAGCTCATGTCTCTTCACATGGTGGTAAAAAACCAGCCTGTATTAGAATGGAGCTAATGGACCATGCACAAATTTGCTATTGGGCAACATGTGCTAAGCATCTTTCATTTTCCCTTGGCCTGAATTGATCCAATGGGATCCAGTTGGTGCTGAATGCTTTTGAAAATCGAACCCATATTCAGATGTCTACAAGGGAGTAGAGATCTTTGGAAAACCTGGGCCCCGATTATAGGTTTGAGGCTTTTGCAAATATGGCCATTGGTCTTTCGAAAACCTCATGAAAACTGAACAGTCATTATAGCCGTGTTGGGCCCAGGATATTAGAGACACAAGGATGTGAAGTAGTATATTTTCTTAGACCAGAAGTTGTTCCAGTAAAACACATTACCTCACCTGCCTTGTCTCAAATATTTAATGATAGGTAAAGATTGAGAAGTGCAAGGTATTTTTGGTTTGTTTTGTTTTTTAAAACAGAACAATAGCTTAGAACATTTGGTTTTTTTATGATTATTTTCTTTTGACTCATTTTGTCCTAGTTTATGTTGTTATAAATTCATTTCAATTTCTCTTTTGAGGGTATGAGCACACATTGCGCAATAGCAAATTTGTGCATGGTCCGTTACAAGCTGGGATCTTTCTGGGTCTCACATCGCCAGCCACAGAGAATCTGCAGTCAAAACTTAGCAATTCCTTTGATGATGCACAAGCCAGAATGAATCCAGCAAGCTCTCCCAGAAGTGCCCTGACTCTGCAACACCAGCCTATTTAGTCACTTAAGAAAGCAAACAGGACTCAAAATACATAGAGGAAGGGTACACTTTTTACATAGGCACTTTTTCAGAAGGGAGTTGCATTTCAACATGTAGTCGTTATACGTGTAGCAAACTTTGCAGAAATTGTGCTCCCGAATCATCCTAGGGTATTTAGAACAATTCTTCTGGTCTCTTGTGCATACATTTTGCTATCCCCAGAGATTACATCATTCTTGTGAGTAGCTTCAAAGGACACAGCAAAGTATGAAAAGTTTCAGCATTAGTCAAAAATACATTTTTTTTTCTTTAGCACCTCAGCTTTGGCGGTGGCATTCGGTTTTTGCAGTCCGTGCTAGTGATCTGAATCTAGTTTAAATTTTAATCTAGGAGTTCTCAAACTTTTTTTGCTGGGACTTTCTTTGAAAATATTCCAGGCTGTGACATCTGCTCCCCGCCCTGTGCCATCCACCTCCCCATGCCACGCCTCCCTTGCTTCTGCCGTGGCACCGCCTTAGAGCACCCAGCCAGTGGCTTCTGTTCTCTGGGCAGCCAGCTCGGAAAGGCTCTGGCTGCCAGCCACGTGCAGGACTGACAGCTGCAGCCACAGCATGTGCAGGGACCAACACCTGGAGGCCCTCCCCACCAAAAATCTTGTGACCCTTTGAGAGGTCCTAACCCCCAGTTTGAGAACTCCTGTTCTAATCAAAATGCTATTAGGATAAACTATTTATTTGGCATTTCAGAATTCAATTTTTTTTCCTGGTCATACTGTGAGATTTTGTGGTTAGACTAAGAGAGTAATTTAAATTTTGCTTTTGAGGTCTAGGTTTTGTTTTCTTGTCTGTCCCTGATAAATGTTAAACTGAGCGGAAAAATTACCTCAGACCCTGAAGAAGAAGAAGGGGACAGAACTTAAAGCAGAGGCAGCGTGCTCCGGTGGATAGGAAACTGGGCTGGGAATCAGAGGACCCGGCTTCTATTCCTAACTTGCTACTGATTTGGTATGTGACCTTGGTCAAGTCACTTCTGTGCTTCTCCTGCCCCATCTGTGATATCAGGGTAATAAAAGTGACTTTCCCTTGCAAAGCTTTGCAATTTCTACCGATGAAAAGTCTTACGTGAAACTGATTTCAGCAGATGCTGAAATGGCCCTTAACAGAGCCAAAGTTGTGTTAATGCAGCAAGAATGGGGAGCCAGTTGAGGGATCCATTACCGGACCATGGCCTTGAGAAGTATTTTCAAAATCATCATCAGTAACATTTTCTCAAGTGCAAATCAATTCAAGCTTCCTGCATTCCCTATGCATCTGCTGGCCTCTATTTTAAAAGATAAACAAAACAATATATAAATAAGAAGAAGGTAGCAGTTGCAGAACAGTGGCAACCCGGGCCGAGGTAAGCTGCCATCCGTGATGATTATACGTAAAGGACAGTAGGAATCCAAAGGATTGATTATCTCTAAAACCTGCCGGTATAAGGAAGTCTGTTGTTTACATCAGCCATCTGATCCATTTAGGAACGCTGTTGCTTATTAAACTCAGCCAAGGAGTCTGTTTGCAGTGCTTCACATCATTCGGCAGCGGCAGATGCTATGGCAGTAAAATTCAGAGCAGCATAAACTGCCCAGTCGGTTATATACAAACACACCCTTTAATTATTTGACTCTAGAAAGAGATGAATGGGAAGGGGGGGGAGTCACATACCACCTGAAAAAAAAAAAATCAAGTAGCTTGTTTATATCAAACACAGATTCACTGTGGACACAATTAGCGTGAATTGGGAAAGGGGGGGGGGGTGCATAGGGAGAGGGAGAAATGAGCAAAAGCCATTATATTAAAACTAAAGAACCATAAGGCTGCAGAAACTTAGGCAGATCTACACTATAAACATACATTAGTAAAGCAGTGTCAAAAAGCCACACTCCTGAGCAGCATATTTATATTGCCCTTATCCCCAGAGTAAAAAGAATGATGTCAGTGGCACAGCTTCTCAACAGAGCTACAGCCACTCGCAGAGAGGTGGTCAAACTATGCTGACAGAAGCTCAGAAGGAGCATTTTGAATGCGCTGGTAGGTTCAGCAGTTACAGCAAGGCAGGCATGACATCTGATGAATAAGCTGGCAAAGCAAGTCCGTGCACAGCAGAGCTCCAGGAAAATATGAGGGCACAAGCCAGAACATTGCAGGAAAATTTGTGTTTGTTTTACATGATTTGCCTACGCAGCGTGGTGGTTCTTAGCCACTCTTGGGCAGGAAGGGAGCCAAATTAACTAACCTCAAATATGTTGATGTGGACTATGTGAAATGAGATATTGGTTTGGCTTCAGGCTGGTGTTTATACTACAACCGGCAACGGACTTAGCAGAGAGGCTAGAGACTGGGCCAGGCTACTATTCCCTTCAAGTGATCCCTCCACCCAGATCGGTTACCAACCTGTATGTCCAGTATGAAGGAAGTATGGAGTCCTAGAGCTCAAAGTCAGAAAGGCCACTACTAGATCGTCTAGTCTAGCCTCCTGTCTATCAATCTCCCAGCACCTGCACATGAAACTCAACATCCAAAATGAAACCTAAGTATCGCAGCCCACAGGATACTCGACTGTTGAATGGGAGGGTCTAAGGCGCACCAGTGTTCAAAGGCTTGCGATGGTAGGCAAATAATTAAGTAAAATATACCCAGCTAATCCTGGCAGGTCTATGTTACGGCTTTAACCTCTTTTGTTTGCGCACTCGTTTCCTCATCTGTCAGTCGAACACTTTTCACAACACACAAGGTTTCATCCACAGTGCCCTACAATTTGGATTTGGGGGTAAGGGCTTTGAACAGGTGTGGTGCCCTGAAATTCTGCCATGTTGACACTGCAGTCATGACCTTAAAGGCTCCTAGTTGGCAGCATATACATACCCGCATGGTCCAAACCATGTAGACATAATTTAAGGCTTCAAATTCAGCAGGACGCTTCAGTACAGGCTGAAATGCCTGACTGTACAGAGATGGAATTGGCTAATTTCTAAACTCCTGGGAAATATTTCCCAGAAAACAAACACTACAGTATATAATGACCTATTTGACCCGCTGTGACAGGCAATTAATGCTCTAATTCTGGTGGATTTCATACACTAGAGGAAACTGACTGCAAAACAAGAGAAGGGGGAAATATTCATTATGGGTCCCTTAGAAAATCTGACCCTATACTTGGATTTATTGTAGCCTTGTTACTGTATTTTTCAATTAACACAATGTTCCCCTTCCCTCTTTGGGGATTTTCCTCACCGGGGTATAATTCACCTCTGTACAAAGGGCAACACTACCCTGATGGAAGATCTAAGCCCTCAAAAGGGTGCTAAAATAGGAAAGAAGTGTATGTTGGCCTTATTCCGGCCCTTCAGCACAGGTGGATTTCATCCCAAGAGACACAATAGGACAGCGGTTTTCAAACCTTTTCTCAGGACCCAGTTGAAGAAAATCATTTATGCCCACTCCAGCCATAGTTTGAAAAGCACTGCAATAGGATATTCAACTGCTAAAAGACATTTCCTCTTTCTTTTTGAAGTACCTCAATCAGGGACTATTTTATATAACCAGCTCTCCCACTATAAGTAAGATTCAGAATTAACAGCAACCTAGTTAAAAGGTTGACACACAACTAAAACGGCCAACATTCAAAAATCTCCTGCAGCCTACAGCTCCGTCCCTACTCTCTTATTCTTTTCAGAATGCTTAATTGGATAGGCTCATTAATTTGGTGGAGAGATAAAGGAAAATTAACACACAGCAGACAATTTTAAAAAGTGCTGATGTTCTTTGAACAACCAAATATTTAATATTCTGTCTTGTGCATCCACTTCTGTACTTTCATCTACAGGGAGAGATTAAGACAATGCTTCGCTAGTAAACCCGTCAGCTTGGTTGTTTTGTAGAGTATTCCCCTCCTCCTTGCCTGAGGTCATTGCTCCCTGCATCATGTTACATAGTAAAAAACCAAAATCCTAATCAATTTGGGGAAGAGAATTGTGGCAAAAAATTTCGAAAATGACTAATGATATTGCATGCCAAATGTGAGACAACTTAAAGTGTTAAAACTTGAAACGAGAGACAACTTAAAAGGACCTCCTTTTCTGGGCACTCAGCACTCTGAAAAGTTAGGGTCCTGAAAGATGTCACCAAGTGGGTATCCAAAAGCTGTAGCCTTTAAAATCTCTAGTCCCTTTCGGAAATTTTGCTGCCTGTCTCTTTATTCTGTTTGTCACGTGCTGCGTGCACACCCGACATTACTGATAACATGAATTCCAAGCAAGACAACAAAAGCCATCCTAAATCCCAGTGCCGTTAGGTTGCAATTTGAGAATTGGATAGGAGCTTTCACTTCAGCAGAACTCAGTTGCCCAAATGTTGCCTTGATTTACAGTCTACTGCAGTCACAAGGCCAAATTCCATACCCAGTTACATTGCCATAAATTCAGTGACTTCAGTGGAGCAACTCTAAACAGCACTGGAGCAACAAAGACCAGAATTTGCCCTGTTGATGGCATGAGTCATGGCCCACTCGTATGTGTGGCTATTGCAAGCAGATTGCTTTTCCTGGAGGCTTATATAAAACAGGCTTGTTTTGAACTGGAGGGAAATGGAAAAGTGTAATTAGCTCACTCCACAGATGCAATTCAGAATCAATCTCGCTCAAGAAAAATTATTTTAATCTTCCGACTTTGTTCAATGCCTTGCAGATATCATCCCTGGCAGGGAACCAGATGTGGCAGCTTGAAGAGTCAATTGGAAATTGTCCCTGTCATCACTTATAACTGCACCAGTCCACACATAAAACAGGCTCTTTTTATACAGCAGTGGGAAAAAACCGGAGGTACAGATATAGGTCAATGGAAAGGATGAAATCATAACTCAGGGGAACCTCATACCTTTTATCTAAAAGAATGATAAAATAAATAAATAAAGGAGGAGGTGGGAGATGCAAAGACCACTCTTTCTTTTTTTTTTAAATCACAGCAGATGGGATGGATTCAGCACCGTGTTATTTTCCACCTGCCGTAACCCCATTTTTGGAGAGCAATCCCTTTACATTTTACTTAAAAGAGCATCATGGAATTTGTTAGACAAAAGTCAGTGGGAACGCCAGAGTTGAAGCTACGTCTGCAGTATGGGTGCCGCGGTGGCACCTCCATTATGCTGCTGTAAACACTTTCTAGAGTAACGTCAAGAGTTTTCCCATCATTGTAGGAACCCCATTTCCCCATCCAACGGTAACTAGATGGACATTCAACTGTCGTGACCAAAACATGCAAACCCAGGCTGGGGTTAATTTAACGCACAGTCTTACATGTTTTAGTCAAGACAGCTGCACATCCATCTAGTTACCATTTTTCAGGGGTGCAGGGATCCTACTGTGATGGGAAAACTCCTTACGTTACTCTAGGAAGCAGCCTCACCTTATCGTATCATGGTAGCAGCTACAGACAATCCCTCCCTCCAAGACAGTTTAATCTAAATAAACAAGATATGCAAAGAGTAGAGAGGATGGAATGTTGTTAGTTAACAGATGGGGAACTAAGGTGTCCTCTCTGCTCCACAGTTTGGACCGGGGGGGGTTGAATAGCAGTGTATAACAAACTAATGCCACTGTCTGGACATTGTACATGAGGACTAAAGGGTTTCTAGTTCTGTTTGAAAAGGACTACATTATTAAGAAGCAGAAGCCTTTTAGTTCTCTATCTCCACACACAGATTGCCACAGCAGAGCACTTGAAAGCATGCTGCTATTCATACTCCCTGTAATCCAAACTGCCGGGCAGTGCAGACGAGCTGTAAGTGACATGCCCAAGGTGACAGAGGAAATCTGTGGTAGAGCCACCCATTGAACCCAGATCTCCTGAATCCGGCTCCAGTGCCTCAGCCACAAAAGCAGCCTTCCAATGGCTGTGTCATTCAAGGAAGGAGGCACGACGCTCCAATGCCATAGAGTTGGCCACAAAAAAGGAAGAAATATTCTTCAAGAGTATAATTAATAACCCATTCAGCCTTCTTCCACGCTGCAATTTCTTCTCACCTCTTCAATAAACCTGTAAATGAATGGAGTAAAGTTTGACCATGCTTTTTGTTCGGATACCCTTCTCCAGGCAATTCCATGATGCAATAAGACTAAGTAATTTCAGGTTGATTCATTATATACCCTTCTCTAGTTTTGTTTTGTTTTTTCCAGTGCAGTCACTTTTGTTTCATGCTATTTCAAATCAACTTGCACAGAGAACCACAATGTCTGAGACGTCTGCTTCAGTCTTCATGGTGGGGGAAAACAACCCTTCCGGATGATAGGCAGACAATAGAGTCCTGTGGCACTTTTAAAGACTAACAGATTTATTTATCACATGAGCTTTCATGGGAGAAAATCCCACTTCGTCAGACGCTTTGAAGATGGGGAATTTACAGACTGGGAAGAAATTAAATGCAGGGGAGTGTGTGACATAGGATCAGGTCAGGCTGTAACAGCAAATCAACATAGGTGTTAGGATTTAAGCACTGGGGAACAGCACATAGAGGAGGGTGAGGTCAAATCACTTGTTGTAATGAGAGAAAAATCCATAGTCCCTGTTTAACCCCAAGACAACTGAGTCAAATTTGCATATAAGTTCGAGTTCTGCAGTTTCTCTTTGAAGCTGTGATGTGTTATTCATCTGTTTCAACACAGCTATTAGCAAGTCGTCAAGGGAGTGAGCAGGGAGATTGAAGTGTTCCCCGATTGGTTTTGTAGTGTTGCAATTTCTGATGTCAGATTTGTGTCCATTGATTCTTTGGCGCAGAGACTGTCCTGTCTGTCCAATATATAAGGCAGAGGGGCATTTCCGGCACATGATGGCATAAATCACATTGGTGGATGAGCAGGTGAACGAGCCCTTGATGGAGCAGGTGGCTTGATTAGGTCCTGTGATGGTGTCTTCAGTGTAGATATGAGGGCAAAGTTGGCCGTGTGGTCTGTTGCAGGGATATGTTCCTGCTTTAGTGTTTCTGTTGTATGATCTGTAGTTGCTAGGGGGCTGTCTGAAAGCAAGGAGAGGTCTGTCTCCCAGACAGTGTTTAAATGGTCTTGACGCAAAGATGACAGAATGATAGATGTCTCAATTAATAGGCACCTAGGAATGTGACAGGTTAATGAAGCTCATACATGCAGACTGCACATAAGAATTCCTTAAATGAGACCTTCAAGCTAAAAATATAAATTAGTTCCATTGACTTTCTAAGAATACATCGTTGTGAAAATTCAGGATGACAAGTTTTCCGATTTATCTCGAGCTAGTGCTCAGCTGTTCTTCAAAAACCAGACAACTAATATACAGACTGTCGTTAAACAAGACCAGCCCAAAGGATTAGCAGATAACACCATACACAATAATAAAGATGATCCAGGTTTGGGCGCAATATGACAGACTCAAATGTTATTAGCATACATTAATTCCAATACCTTTCTTACAGCCTGCAGCTACTGAACAGCTTGCCGTGCCTGAATCCCCTCTGAAGGTCACTAGACAAGGAACGACTTTAGCCAAATATCTTTTTCTAATGGTCAGACTGCTTGCTTCCCCATTTGCCAATACAACAATGCCAGCTAAGCCTCTTAGTGGAGACGGAGATTGCTGGGCAAAAGAATAGATCTGCTAACATAGCTACACCCTCGCCTCAAATGACAGGACCTCTTCTGACAAAAGCTCTCTTCTGGCATCTACGCCAGGGGTTTTGCCAGCATAAATATGTCAGCAAGGGCACATGATTTCCCCTCCCCCCAGCTGACAGCTATCCCACCAAAACTTTGGCAGGTAGACCAAGGCTTAGCGGAAACACTGGGCAAAATTTCCTTGAATACCCCAGAAGGAAAACACAGAATGGATGACCTAGAGCAGTATTTCCCAGCAACAGGGAGAAGGGAGCAGATCGGGTGCGAGACCTAAGATGTGCCCACGCTCCTACTGAACAGGGAATAAAGCAGTGGGTAACCTCCCTCATGAACCCTCCTTCTTCCCTCTCTTCTCACAGGAATAACCATATGAGCTTGAGCAGCATCCTATATCCAGGAGTGGCTAATACAAGACACTTCAGAGGAAGGTGTAAATCCCATGCGATGTGTACATGACTGACATGACATAAGATTGTGTTTTCTCTGTGCCAAAGCATCAGATAACTCTCTAGTCAGTAGACTGGAAGAGCCACTGAAAATGGGAAGCAAAGGGAAAAAGAAGAAGAAACAGAAAGCAAAAGGTGGTATTAGGAAACCATATTACCGGAGCTCAATGAGATCTTTGTCCCTAGCCTACAGCACTTAGTGGAGCTCTCCATTATAAACACTGGATTGCACATAATTTGAAGGAAAAGAGAAGACAGAAATATGATGTTTGTGCCTGAACAGGGCTGAGCTGCAGGTACAGTGTGTGCTGGTTGTGAGAGTGCCAATTACA
The DNA here is from genome assembly GCA_007922175.1 of Pelusios castaneus. Lineage (NCBI taxonomy): Eukaryota > Metazoa > Chordata > Testudines > Pelomedusidae > Pelusios > Pelusios castaneus. The sequence goes on from ML685879.1 coordinate 2,971,654, forward strand.
GCTAAATATAATTCGGCCGACCTGCCTTTGTATTAAATGCCTAACATATAATTTGCTGTCCTGGCGAGATGGAGATTTTGCTTCTATTTTCGTGGCTTCGCTTCTAGTTATCGTTGGCTGTAATGACCACAAGAGATGTTGTCAGAACTGATCATTCTAGTACATACCACATTTATCAGAGTACTCCAACAGCCTGCATGTCTCCATCTTTCCCCTGATCTCGCTGAGGCTTTGGGCTCAGTCTCTGCAATCAGGGCCAGATTTTCAAAAGAGCTCACTGCATTGGATGCTGAGCACTTCAGGAAATCTAGCTGCACAGTCGTGACCTCTGAGCACAGGAAAATGCAGCCCCGAGCTCTGTCAAAAATCTAGCTGCACCAGCGTGACAAAAACTTTTGATGTGCCAAAGCCGGGAAAGAATTTGAGAAGTCCCTTGCGTGGTTAAAGGCATCAATGTCTCAGAATGACTCAAACAGTGACGTTTCAAGAGACAGGCTGTCAGATGCTAGCCCAGGTTATTCGGCTTCAGTGTTTTTTATCATATTTTTAACCTGATAAATTATTGGGATTTTTTAAAAAATCCTGGGGTCAGATAAGCTCCTCCTTCCTTAAGGTACTAAGGCATTGCAAGATGTTTAGGTACAAGTGGTGTCTGGCTGCAATTTAAAACAGCCAGTGCTGATCTGGAATAAATTAACTGATGCAGTGAGACATGGAAAAATGCTTCACTCAGGTGGTATGAAAATTCCCAATAGTAGTAGCTGAACACTTCAGTCTGTTGAACAGGTCACTGCGAAGACGACACATCAGTCTGTATTTGTGGCATGCAGAGCACAGAAAGGGTGATTTTCACCCGCATTTTACAGTCAGTTATACTTTAAATTACTAATAATTACATTTTGTCAATTACCTAGCTTTCTCTGCAGACTTTTAATTGAATTAGCCGTGATATTCAGAGTGAAATGTTGGTGTATTGCTGACAAAATTGACTAATGGTTCTTTGAATTTAATTAGAGTGTATTGAATCAATAGACAAACTCAGCGGCAGGCTGGGTTGCAGAAATCAAATTGCCATTTGTTTGCCTTTTTTCTCCTTATGCTGCCAAAACAGTCATAAATGCCAGTCTCCATTCTGAGACTTCATATAGTAACAGGGATTAGGCTGCAGTGCCATGGTATGCTGCAGCCTTTCGAATTTATTACCGTTGTGGCTTATGAGCATGGGAAACATATTGAAAACCCCAGCCTTAACAACTCTCTGGTGTTGCTCTGCTAAGGAACCAGAGGTGACTATCTTGAAGCAGTAGAGCTCTGCTTCACTTAGATTAATTGCTGAGAAAAGTGTAATGAGCAGAACGTGGGAATTCTTTCCTCACAACAACGGATGGCTGAGGGATTTGGGTAATGGGATGCACAGCTCTCGTGGCTGGTAGTTGCAATTTGGCTCACACCAGAATGATTACCCCAGAGATTCTTAAACTGGGGGTTGGAACGCTTCAAGGGGTCATGAGATTATTGGGGGGCGGGTCACAAGCTGTCAGCCTCTACTTGTGCCAGGATTTTTAATGTCAGCCCAGAACATGGCTGGCAGCTACAACCCTTCAGAGCTAGACGGCCTGAAAGCAGAGGCCAGGTGCTCTGAAGGCAGTATCCACCCTAGCAGGAGGGCAGATGTAAAAGATCGCATGGAGAGGTGTTGCAGTCTGAAATAGTTTCAAAGGGGGTCCCAGAAGAAAAAGCTGGAGCACCCTGTGTGTGGCTATTTAGAAGTCTACATGAAACGAGACTCTCTGAATCTGCTCCTCATTATAAGAACACCGCTCCATTTAGCAAGAGTTGGCAGCCTAATAGCAATCTCAGCTGAGAAGACAAGACACGGAAAAGCATTGGAAAATGAATTTCTCTTACTCCTAGAGGTGGCATATTGGTGGGACAATATTCCCTGATGCCCTGCTTTTACAAATGAATTTATTCTTTAGAATTGTCTACCCAGCACTTTTCACCTGCATCACAAATTCATACTCCCACACAATTAGCCTTCTTGCCAGTAATACACACACAAACACAAAATCAACCCCACAGTGAATAAATGGTTTCCTTCAACCCCCACACATACACACGCCACCACCACAGAAGCACAGTTTGTTACGAAGGTATGTTAGAATTGGTTAATCACTCATGTGGAGGAAAGGGAGAGCTGTGAAAATAGGATCCTAGCTGTGGTAGCCCTGTGTGCTAGGACCAAGATTTTCTAAAAGTGATTAGTGATTTTGCACACTCAAACAGAAACACGTTAAAGAGGCCTGATTTTCACAGGGAGGATGCTCAATACCTTTTGAAAAATCAAGCTGCTTTAATATGGGTCAAGACACCCAAAAATGGAAGCATCCAGGACTGCTAGCTACTTTTGAAAATCTTGACCTGTGAGAATTTAAAATTCCTTTTCTTCCCACATACAACCCAAGTGATCAAGATCTGTTTGGGGAACTAAGCAGAGGTTGGGTGAGATGGAATTCACCTTTCAGCCTCTAGGTAGGCTTAAAATTTGAAAGCATGGAGTCACAACTGAAAATTTTATGAAGTGATGCAACAGGAGGCAGTATGATCTAGTAGACAAAGCAGTGGATTGGGAGCCAGGGAACCTGTTAATTACAAAATATATTTACTCTGAAATTTTTAAATAGACTAAGGGTGTTAGACACCCAACTCCAATACAAGGGGAATTAGAAGTGTTTTAACATTTAAAGAAATTATAATTATCAAGGCGGGGATTTTCAATAATTTAGGTGCCTATTGAATGGAGTTGCATACCTAACATCCTTGGCTATGTCTACACTTTCTAAAATTAGTTTGAACTAACTAATTTGAACTAATTTTAATTAGTTCGAATTAGCTTAATTCGAACTAGCATGGCCACACTGGAATGTTAGTTTGAATTAAGCAAGTACTTGCTTAGTTCGAATTAGCAATCCCCATTCATTTCAATGGCCGGTTAATTCGAACTAAGAAATTAGTTTGAATTAACATGGCCACCTTGGTTAATTCGAACTAATTAGTTCAAATTAACCCCTTAGTTCGAACACCCTATTCGAACTTATTAGTTCGAATTAAGGAAGCCCTTAATTCGAACTAACTAAAGCCTAGTGTAGCCATGGCTTTAGTTAGTTCAAATTAAGCCTCCTTAATTCAGAGCAACTTGACAGTGTAGACATAGCCCTTGAGACTTTTTAAAAACGCTGGTCTATACATTAAAAATTCCTAAATTAACTTGATTTAGTTACACATAAAACCCCAACAAAAAAAAATCCTCATAATGGAGAGGTCAGGGCAAAGAAATAATGGTAAGTGATTGAACTGAGCACATGAAGAATCAAGACTTTAACTGTAGAGGACTGCAGATTCATTTTTATGAGCCAGAGGAGCCTGGAAAGAAAATATCATACTAAAAGGACTACAATGATAGATAGGCTAAATGGCAGTTTCCTGGCCTAGCTCGGCAGAAATCCTTCCAAACATGATGTTTGTCTAGACAGAGACCTTAATCAACCACTGATGTATTGCAGTGCTACTCTTCTCAAGGAAAGAAACTTGCTTACATTTGATGTGATCTTGAAATATCAATTGATGATTACTATACACTTCAGATAATCCATTTTACAGGCAAAGGATAATGATTAAGGAACTAAACTGAGCCTATATAACCCAGAGAAAACTTAATTCAGAAGAGATTTAAAAGCAGAGTTAATTATCGCCCAATCTGGGAAACTATCTTCAAACAAGGAATGGATTTAAGACAAACTCATTATCTTCATTGGAGAGGATGCAAAGCTGAATGCAATTAAACGCCAGAGTAAAATGAAATTTACAAAAATGTGTTTGACATTTCAGAAACTAAGATTTTGAAGTGTAAGTGAGAGAACAGAAACCACGGATAATGAGTCAGAAAAGGGTAAGTTAATGGAGGCATTTAACTAACAGCAGCTAAGTATATTATGCTCGGAAAGTTAAAAAATAAGTAGTAAATGGATGTTACTTCAGTCTGGAATAGAGTATTAAATCAAGACAAATCAATGGAATTTGTAAATATTCAGTAGAAATTATATTGTGTGTGTAGGGAAGGGTTTCACATGGGGCACGAGTAGTTAACGTTCTCATGACCCAGGTTTCTACGTACAGACCATTCTGCAGCTCTTATAGGTTACATCTACACTGCAATAAAACAGATAAATAAAATATACTAGTTATACATATATTCAGAGCGCAAGTGTAGGCATTTGGACTGGGGCGCAGGCCTAGGCTTTGAGAACCCCAACCCCACACCACAGAATCTGGCTTCTAGCCTGAGCCTGAACATCTACACTGCATTTTTTAGTCCCACAGCCCAAGTCAATTGCAGCCGTCTCACAAGTCTTTTACTGCAGTGTGAATAGTGGGACCAGATTTTCAAAACAGCTCAGCACTAAACATCTGACACTCACTTGGGAATCTGGCCCCAAGTGTAAAGATCTTGCAGAGATCTTTTTGAAAAGTATACATATAAAAGCTTTCATCAGCTCTAGGTAAGAAGTTATGAGGTTAAAAGGTGCCAGGGCCAGTCAAAACAGAAGGGTTGTCTTGAAAGGACTGGTTGAAGGAAAGAGAAGAGGGTCCCCATGCTGGATATGTTGAGAGTTAGTCTCGTTTCTAGGATGGTCTTGGTTTCCTTGGGACTAAATCTACAGACTAATGCATACCTCCTACAAGCGGTTCTCCGAGGCTCAGCAGCATCCTATCAAAGTCATACCTGAGGGTGCTGCTCACCACGGTATAAGATCAGATGCTGAAGAGCTACTTTACGGAACACTGGTTCTGGGTTTTACTTCCAAACAGGTTGGTACAAAGCGATTCCTGAATCCATACATTACATTTTATTGGCCTAACTCTTGATGTTAGAATTTTGTTTGCTTTGGAAGCCACTAGTTTCATAGCCATTTTGTTGCTTAAAGAATGATTTCCACTGGTAAGTTGAATTGGGAACTGCCCTAGCTTGATTTCTTGGATAGGAACCCTTCCAATATTGTTTAATTCCACCAATTCTGGTCTTGGGCTGATTTATTGAAGCCAACGGCCAAAAAACGAGATGGCATCAGTGCTATCTATATCCACAGGTGCCACTGGAAGACTAGTGTTGCTATGAAACAGGCATAAAAAAGGGGGCATAAAAACAGAAGTGGGCCCATTCCTCTTTTCATTAAGTGTTTGAGCTTCTCTTCACTACAACTTAAATTTTACGGAGCAAGTCCCTGCAGATTCTGACTGTATTTAAGAACTCTAATTGATGGAACAGCACCATCTGTTCAAGTGTATAGAGAGGCACATATTGGAAGGATAAGGAATGACTGTTTTGTATTTACAACACAGCACTGAGAGTCAGAAGATCTGGGTATTCCTTGCTTTTCAGCATACTCTTATTATGATCTTGAGGAAGTCCGTTAGATTTTCCTGGCCTCTGTTTCCCCAACTCTAAAATGGGGATACCAATAAACACATACCTCCCAGGAGGGCTTTTATATTTAATTCATTTACATTTTTAAAGCATTCAGATAATTACATGGATATTGCAAATTCAGAGTCATAGATTAGAAAGACAGAAAGGATCACTGTGATCATCTTGTCTGACCTCCCGCAGTATACAGGCCATAGGACTTCATTTAATTAATTCCTTTTAGAACTAAAGAATAGATCTTTCAGAAAAACATTCAATATTGATTTTTAAATTGTCTATAATCGGGAAGCCACATTACAACTCTTGTTAAACTATTCCAATGCTCATTATTAGAAAGTTAACAAACAAGGAGTGCTGTGGCACTTTTAAAGATTAATTAGTAGTAATAGTAGTGGTAGAAGAAAGTTGAATCATATTTCAATTCTAAATTTGTCTGGCTTCACCTTCTAGCCACTGGATCTTGGTAGACCTTTGTCTGCTAGACTGACGTCCCCTCTACTCTATGCTGGGATATTCAAAGAAGCTTTAAAGGAGACAGGCACCCAATTCCCTTTGAATTCAAATTCCTGTAAAGCGTCTTTGAAAATCCCAACTTTAGAGACCAAAATAATACTTTGGCCTTCCAAAATTCCTTACATTGAAAGCCCTTAAAGTGCTTTACAAACCACTGATGAATAAATACTCACATATGAGGCACAGAAGACTTTTTAAAAAAAAGTTACAGAAGTATCCACTTACTTTCAGAATAACTGAAAATCAGGACTTGGCTGTCTAAAGTTGACCACTCAGAATAAGGGGAAAGTTTGGAATGTTTGGGTTACTTAAGAGCACACAACAAGCTTGCAAAGAAAAGAAGATCCAGTATTCCTGTCTTGTAGTTTCCTGCCCTAACCACTTCACAACCCTCCTCTCTGGTATACAGATGTTAATTTCCATGGCATAGAAAAACCCATATACCAATGATCCGACAAGGCATCTGTACAAGAATGAAGTACATCAAACAAAAGATGATGTGCAATTAGCAGCAGTGTACCAGAGAAAAAGAGGAAGCTTAATTTTAAAACCCTAATTTTCATTAGCTCTTCAATTAAGTCCTTTTTAAGATGGAAAATAATGCACTTTTTTTTTACACTCTTGCCAATGTAGTAATTATTTTCAAAACACATAGAGATAAAGAAGGGGGAGGAAGAATAGCCTTTTTAAGATTGTAGGGGGAAGGGTTACCGTGAGAAAAAGTTGAATGGATTGTGGAGCATTCCTGAAGCATCAGCAGGGAACAAGAACAGTGCATGGCAGAGACAATATAAGGAAACCAAGGCCTGGATCCAGCAAACCACTTACACCTTGTGTAACTTTCAGCATGAGGATACTGTTAATGGAAGCCATGCATGTGCTTACATGCCCAAGAGCAAGGTTTACATGGACACAGTTAGCTTCTGCCTGCATCTATGGATGAAACTGGAGCTATTACTGGCTGGCCCTGTCAACCATCTAGCATGGGGATGAAGAGGCATGCCTCAAGGGTAAGTAGCAGAAGAGCCAGTCAGGTAGATGCTGTTTGATCTAAAAGGGTTGAAGTGCAATTGGAATATCACAATCTCTTGATTTATGCATTTCGATGTGGGTTTAAACTAGTTCTGGCACATGGGTTCTGCACCATACACAGTTAGCTAGATATGCCAAGGTGAATGATTCAGCCCATTCATTCCCCAGTAACCTGGGGATTTACACACTGTGTGGTGGCGTTCAGAGACTTCATGTTTTTCTCACATTTGAAAATATAACCCAGATAAAAGAAAGATGTTTTCAATAGCCAGAGCAAGGAGTGCCATCCCTGTGGAGCCTGCATCCCAGCATGACTTCTCAAGTACTTATCTCCCCATGGGTCTCTCTGCTTCTTTATCCAGCTCCAGATATTTCTAGCATCCCTGCTACTTTAATTGGTGCATGAGAGAGAGGGAGGTAATGCCATGTTAAGCTCTCCCATTACACTTTCCAGCTTGCAAGTACACATTTAATTTATAGTTGATCTCTAATGACTGCCTTATTTAAATAGCTGGACAAGAAAATGCTTGCTCTTTGGGGGAGCTTCCATAGAAGGAGATATTAAAAAGAGAGCCAGATCTACAGCTAGAACAAAACGGCATAGCTCTTTTGAAGACACTGAGCTATACAAACCTACACATAGAGAGTATCTGGCCCACTCTTTACAACAAACTCTTGCTGATATGCATTGATTATTGGGAGACCTGCTGTTAATTAACAAGAAAGAACTCAGTATTCAGCTCCTATTAAAGCCATTGGGAGATAAGTCATTTGACTCCATGTAAGCAGGACCACACCCTAGGTGAACCAATGGTTTTAAAAGAAAAATCAAGTATCATCCCTTCATATTCCATTCACTCACTTTGACAAGCACAGTTACATTGAGTAATTATACTATTGGCATGTCCTAGGTAAAGTGTTTGGGAAAAACATTAAGCTTGAGCAATAAGAAAGCAGGCTAGGTTTATACCCGATCAACCCTGGAGCAGATTTTTGCCATTAGACAAATTACTGAAAAAGCTCAAGAGTTTAAACCCAGGGAGGATGAGACATAAATGGCCTTTATTGATTTAAAAGCTGCCTTTGACTATCTTGATAATTGCTTCCTTTGCCTCAGCTTGCAAGCAGCCCAAGACGCTCCTCTACCATCTCACTGAAATGAGAACTGTAACCACTCAGGCTATGTTTGCACTAGAAAAGTTAAGTCGACTTTGTTAAGTCGACTTAATAAGGTCAACTTTAAATCAACTTAAGGAGGATGAATTTAAGAAGAGGAGCAAACAGGCTCGGTATCAGAGAAAACTTTTTGACAGTAAGACTTGACCATCAAGCTATGCACTCTACACCCCGATATGTAAGACATTTTCTCCAGTCTAGTTTTAAAAGTTCAGCAAATGTCTTGTGGGGCCCTAATCCCATTTTGGCTGGGAGATGGACTGGATGATCTGGCATGTCTCCTCCAACTCTGTTTTTTTGTGATTCTCCGATGGAGAGAGGAAACAATTATTTCCCAATGTAAATTATAAAAAGAGCAAATCAATAGAGAGCGGAAAGCAAGTTTATATTGTACAAGGGCTGGGATTCCACATGACTCTATCATTAGCTGATCACATTCTACACTCAGGAAAATTTACTAACCATGATAGATGCATTAGGTGAGACGAATTAAAGGCATTAGATTTTCCTCAGAAGTAATGTGGATTGGCTACGCAGCATCTGCAGGAATTTAAATTGGACCCTTTTTGGAGAGACATGTTCTGTGCTCTCCCTCCCAGATCTGAGAGGCACTCTTCCATCTCCACTCGACATCCTGGCCCAGCCAAGAGTTCATTCTGCCCTGCAGCCTCAGGGCTTACAAATATTTAGAGTCCTCAGCCTTCAGTTTTCATGGCACTACACAGATTCCTAGGATGGTCAAGCTGCTCGCTGCCTAATTCTTAAGTCTCTCTGCACCCGATATATTATATTAGATAGTCAGAGTTACTTAGCGTCTAAAGGCAGAAGCTGAAAAGGTGTACTGTGCTCTGAAGACAGCTTAAACTAGCTCATCTTCGACATCATGGTAACTAAACTATTGAAAACAAGTTCAGAGTCACATGCAATATCTATCATCATTTGAGTCATTCCATGCCATTTTAGTTCATCTTCATCTTCTGATTGAACAAACCTGAAAAGAATCTGATAGACAAGCCTGACAGCAATTAAGCTTCTTGTGGGATTTGATAGAGAAACATTTTAATGGTGATGGCATTGCATAATAGTGTGATAATTCCATGGCCCAAAAACTGAGTTAATAGGAGTGACATTACACTACATAAAATATTTAAAAAAGAAGAAAATCATTTGTGTTTCACTTCATTATCCATCTCTGTCACTTGTGGGTGGAATGACAAGTTACCCACAGCTCAGGCTAACGCAGAACTATAAGGGAGTCCATATTGTTAAAAACAGTGATGGAATGATGTGTGAGCCTATAAGCAGCTTAATGTAAAATTCAGTTCATTTGGTCGCTCTATGCCTCAGTTTTCCCACCTGCAAAATGGGGATAATGGCACTGCCCTCCTTTGTACAGCACACTGAGATAAGCTGAGGAAAGCACTAGGTAAGAGCTAGGTACCATTAATAATTATTATTAAACTAAGACCCAGATCCTGGAAGCATTTATTTCTACTGCCAACACCAAGTGTCTAAAAATTATGCATCAGGCCTCCATTCTGCCCACTTACTCAGGATGGCTACTATCATGACAACCATCATTTTAGCCAACACATTGGGGACTTCATGCAGGACTTCCCACACTAAAGATACAAGTCTCTGCAGCTCGTAGCCAACTTATATATTTGCTGTTAGAGGTACAGTTTTTGCTATATACAAATCTGAAGCTATTTTCACCAGGTCCAAACATAAACAAGATGGAAGAGTGAAGATGGCAAGACAAGTTTTGCTCAAGTTTTGGCACGGTTTTCAACAATGGAAAAATGCTTGTGTGAAGTTCCCACAACCCTCCATTGAGTATGGCTCCTTTTTCTTACCCCCATTCTTAAATTGCTGTGTTTCAGGATTTGCACAGACCTAAGTCCAAAAGTGAAATCATTCTTATGATAGCCCAGGAATGAAGAAAAAACAACTTAGAATGAAAGTTTTTTGAGGCAGGGACTGTGATTTGGTTCTGTTTGTGCAGCACCTAACGCAATGAGGTTCCGGCCATGACTGTGGCTCCTAAGTCCTACTTTAATTCAAAACGACATCTGAAAGATCCAGAAAATAAGGAAGTTCACTTTCAGCACTGATTATAGACTCTGAGGCAGAAGTTCTGCTCACATGAGATTCGGGGTTCCAAAAGATCATGGCTTACCTGTCCCAGTTTTCTATAAAAGCACATCTGAACCAGTGACTGCCTATTCAGAAACCCCTATGTATGTGTTCTTCCCAAGTTAGAGCTGCCAGATTCACCAGGCAAGCTAACCGATGATCTACACGGAAAGGTTATTGTTTATACGCCCTACCTGCCATGTAAAGACCACGGAAAATGAGGTTCTTTCCAGCTAAGAAGTCAAGGTTGGTGGCACAATTTATGAGGTTTCACCTTCTGAACTCACTGCAGAGGGCATACATTTCCTGCTCTCCCCCCCAGGTAGGTCAGCAAGCTAAGCACAGTGGCTGCAGTGTTGTCTAAATGAAGGAAATGTCTTTGTCTGAAGCCTCTCACAAATTGGGACTGCATTTACCCCTAGTAAGTGAAGAGTAATGTCACAGGTACACGGTGTGTTTGGGGTTCAAAACCACCATAAAAACACCCCTGCAGTTTGTATCATCCAGTGGCCTACTGAGCAGTCCATGGCTAACATGTATGATACTTCCAAAGGGGTAGCCATGTTAGTCTATTGTAGAAAGACAACAGAGTCCTGTGGCACTTTTAAAGACTAACAGATTTATTTATTGCATGAGCTTTCGTGGGAGAAAATCCCACTTCGTCAGACGCTTT